>CM046426.1:47219282-47314282 GCA_025506505.1 Flaveria sonorensis | reverse complement strand
TTGATTATAATAATTTAAACTATAAGTTATTGGTCGATAATAATTCGCACGATCATTTTGAACAATAATAATCTCAAATTTTATTTTTGTTACTGAGGGCAATCCTAATAGTCTTTCATTAATTTTCACTCGATTTTTCTCACAATGTGATTGTGAATGAAATAGGGAAACATACGACGAAATAAAATGAAAAATGTGTGATATCGAATGTAAATCGATGATAATCATGCTACTAGGATCGCTCTTAATAACAAAAATGAAAGCTAATATTAATATTGACCAAACTAATATTATGAAATATTAACGACTAATAGTTAGTAGTTAAAATTATTAAAATTCAATTTGTCTTAAAATAAATATATACTAGATAGTTGTTCTTTCCAAAAATATCTATCAAATGAATGTTATTGAAAAAATTATTTACAATACATACCTCACCTACACATACATGCACTTAAGCCTCCTCAGGGTTAAATGAAAAATAAAAGGAAAGTTGTTGGTGTAAGGTGTAAAGGTGTAAGTTATGAATACGTACATAGCTACATGCATCTCTTTTTTTTCGTTTCTAATGATTATTAGAATACATACATACGTGATGTTCGTATCTCGTTGGTTTCAAGTTTTGGGACCTCAAGACACTTGTCTTTATATGAAATCTACATGCTTTTGCAGGACCGGTTAAGGGATGGTCATTACTATCAGTCTCATAATGAGGAGAGTGTTAGAACACTTAACAGATCAAATGAGGAACCGGGTTTATGTAAATGATACTAAGAACACAAGTAAACAATGAGACAGAACAAAGAACAAGAACAGAGTAATATGATTTCAAGAATGTTGTATATTGCTCTCAAGTTCTTTTACAAGTGTTACAAATCATAAAAAGAAATACAAGGACTTGAGATACTTTATACTACATCCTACAGCCGGTCATACTTTGAAGGCCAGCTGGAAACATTAATCTAGACAACAAGATCAATGTAAAATCAAAAGGCGGATTACCTTTTGACTAGTGACTATTACATGCCATAGCTCACATCCTAATATATTATAAGGATAAAAGGTACTAAGTAGTAAGTTACAGACTCAAGACCATAATCTGCAGTTTACTAAACCATGGACCTTTTCACCAACTTGTATAAGTTGGTGAGTCTTCAGAGTTACAGCAGAAAGTAAGTCAGCTTTATGGAAAAGTAGATCAGAGAAAGCATGTCTTCTCTGTCTCTAGAAGAAATCAGTCTTCACTTCATTGGCTTCGGAAGACTTTGTCTATGAAGCTTCGGAAGACTACATATTTGGCTTCGGAAGATTTAGTCTTTGGCTTCGGAAGATTTTACCTTGGAATAATTTCTGTGATAAGTGTAAAACTTAAGAAGTAACTTTTACCTTGTACATCAGTGCATGCATGTAGGAAGCTCCTTGGTTGTTTTGGCTTCTTTGGTTGCATCAGCCTTCAAATATAACCTTACAAACTCCCCCTAGGCTGATGCTACCAAAACAGAGAAGTTATTCAGATGTTGACAGTCCTTATTAGGATTAAGACCATACCTTTCTTCGTCATCTGGTCAGGATCCCTCAGACTCTCATAATATCTTCTCATGTCATGGAGATCATGTAGAGGAAGATCAAGCATGTCTTGCCAGAAATAGACATCTTGACCTCCTTAATCTCTGATGACATACCACCTGTCTGGATTAGCAGCAAAAGTCTAGGACAATATGGGTCTTCCAGTTGCAAGAGGCTCTACTCGAGTTGGAGTTGGTTGAGCAGCTTCTTCTTGCACTACCTCAGGATGCTCTGACTCATCTTGAGGTGTAGAGGTGGATGCCTTGATCTTTTTCTTGGAAACACTCTTCATGGCCATCCTTTTCCTCCTCTTTGAAGTCTTTAACTGAGAGGACTGGTCTTCAGCACCAGGTTGTTCTATTGTGTCTCTCTCAGTTGGGTTCTCTTCTCTCAGAGGTTCAAATGGAGAGTGAAGAGGACCCTGCTGTGGATCAGAAGATAAAGTTGGCTGAGATTCAGCTCTAGGTGCAGGTTGTGTTGTCTCAGGGGGTTTAACCTTGACCTCAACTTCAAGTTGAGCTGGACTTGGTGGAGAATGCAAGTCAACAAGCTCTCCCTTCTTAATCTTTGGCTTGATCATCCTGATATGCTCATCCATAGTGAATAGAGACATTGGACCAAGCCTCCTTTCGGAGAATCCATACAGCTTTAAGAAGCTCATCATCCTTTGTCTATCAGTAGACTTCTTTTGGCTCTTTTGGATGATGGCTCTTGACTTTGCAGCTTCTTCCTTTAGTTTTCTCTTATCAGCCTTTTGTTCCTTGATGACTTGTTGCTCCAGCTGCTTGAGATACTCAAATTCAACATACTCATATGATAAGGGAAGAAGTGCAGATGCCTGATAGAGTCCTGTGACACTCAGGTAGCTAATCATATTTTGTCTATCAGCTTCCTTGTCTACCTGAGGTTGTTTAATTGCCACAGCCTCTTTCTCAGGACTTTCCTAAAATGGTAAGAGGGTAGGAGCATGCTTGTAAAGCCTTTTCTGTCTCCTTTCTTTCTTGTTCTTGAGAAGCAATGTTGCATCCTCTGCCTCCTTCCTCTCCTTGGACAATTCCTTGTCAGCCAGTTCATTTCAGTTCATCTAAGGGGAGAGAGAGTAGTTCATCCACATTATAGTTTCTGGTCCCCAAGTAGTTTATCCTGGCTGCCCTCAACTCATCATCTTGAGTATTTGGCCTATGGGCGGCCCTGATGGCAGCTTCCATGAAGCCTGGAGACCCTCTTGAACTTTCTCCCCTTAGCTTCCATTTTCTCTCTCTTTCCTCCTCCTCAATCTCCTCAGAAGTCAGTTTCCTTTTCTCCTTTTCACTCACAGGCCTTGGTGACTTAGGGTGGAGAGAGCTTTGGCCTCCATTGCTTATTTCAGCAATCATGCTCTGGTCATAGAGATGTTGTGAAGCACCTTTACCAGCTAGTGCCTCACTGAGGGTAATGGCTGCTGAAGAAGTTCCTGTCTAAAGGTTCACAGGTTCAACTTCTGGGCCTTCAGTCAAGGCTTCCCCTTCGAAGCTAATCCTAGGGTCCACCTCAACATCCAGTTGATGAAAACTCTTACCTTCTAGCCTTTATCTATATAGTCTTGACCTCAGCTTGTATTCTTTAAACACCCTTTCTTGAATTCTATCTGCTAATCTTGCATCTTGTCTGTTTTGACTTGGGTTGACAAGTGAAAGATCAATCAGATGGATGCTCTCATAGAAACTCAGGTTGAAAAAGTTGAAAATTTTGTGTTGATCCTGAGATCTAGAAATGACTAGAGCTCTTTTATCAGAGTCATACCTCAATCCCATGATTGGATTCTCAGAGTGAGGAGATGGGGCAGGCATAGCTCTGGGAATACCCTCCTCAAACAAACTTTGTATGACTGAGTCCACATCCATGTAGACTTGAGGAGGTTGCTGAGTATGGACCATTACAAGTGAGGGTGGTGAATCCTCAAAGTCCATACTCTGTGAAGAACTCCCAAGTTCTGTGATTGTTTGGACTTTCACCCCCTTTTTGGTAGCATCACCTTCTTGCATAGGTGAGCTTGGGGTTGGGTCTGTCATATCCACAGGTTCTTATGGACCTGGTTGAGTTCTCCTAAATGGTCTCTCAGCTAACTTGCCCTTGAGATCGGTGATCTCAAGTTGCTGGTCATTGACCCTCCTTTGTAAGACATTCACCTGAGATTCCAGGTGACTTATCTTTGAGACTAAATAGGTGCATGTTTTTGTCAGTTTTTACACCTTTAGTTTCAGAATCCCCTCATCTTCGTCAAAAGAATCATGGGGGATGAGAGAATAGGACCAAGGTCTCTTCCTCATCACCAACACTTTGTTCTTGGCTGCTGGATTTCCCCTGCATCATGAAAACTTCAAGTGAAGTGTCAAGAGGCTGGGTTACCATGGTTGAGGTCTGAATGATGTAATCACTTGTTGAAGTGAAAGCCTCTTCCATATGGACCTCCTGAACAGGTTAAGTGAGATCTACCTCAGTAGTAGGTGGATGATATGGGCTAGACATGGGAGAAATAGGAGTACTCATCTCTCCTTGAGCAGGGATGGAGAAGAAAGACTCATGATACTCACTGAAGCCCATGTCTTCATCATCATAAAATTCAAGGTTTGGGATTGTTTGGTTTAGATCAAGAGGCTCGGGATGGTAACTGTCCCTGAAGGTGTCGGGCTTCATCTTCCTATTTGGAAACCCAAACCTCATTGGTCTGGGCTTATCAAATTAATTTGAAGACAATGTAACAGTAAGTGATCCTATGTTCAAGCTTTGAGGATCATTAGCTTTTGTTGATGAAGAACTTTCAGTTACTTGGTCTTCCTTCATCTTTCACACCATCTTTGAAAGATTAGACTTGACCTTCAACTCCTCAGATGTTTTAACAACTTCAGAAGTTTTGGAGACTGGAACTTCGGAAGATCTTGCTTTCACTGAAGCAGGCTTCAGTACTTCGGAAGCATTCTATTCTTTCGAGACCAATTTTTCTTCTGAAGGCAAGTTTTCACTTGTCTTCTTTTTCACCTTGGAGCTTCCTAATGGAAAATATTTTCCTTCCGAAGCTAGTTTTTCTTTCTTCTTCTCAGAAGTTTTCTCTTTGATCATGTGAATAGTACTTTTAGGATTATAGATGCAATCCTTAGCAAGATGAGAAGTACTACCACACATGATGCAATCCATTTGCTTCCTTCTGAGAGTCTTTTTTTTTTAGAGAAAGACTGAACTTGATCACTTTTCACCTCCATCTTCATCTTCACAGATGATGCAGCAAGCTTCTTAGGGTGAGGCTTGCTCTTGGAACTAGATGGTTCAGGCTGTGTAGCAGTGGTACACAGCTGATCAGCCTTCTTCTCTTTACTGGAATGAGTTGGACATGAACTAGAACTCCTGGTATTAGAGTTCATAGTTGAGTCTTCATCCTTCACCACTTCAATTCTTGTAGAGATAAACACTTATTTCTGCTTAGAGTTGAAAGTGGCATTGATCTCTTAAGCCTTCTTTGATTTTCTTTTGGCTTTTCTAATCAAGTTCTTCCTCTTAGACTTGGTCATCCCAGATTCTTTTCTCTACTCAGAAGAATAGTGACCCTTCTTATGATGATATTCTTCACTCCTCTCAGAATCATCCTTCACTATCTTCTCTTCATCCTCTTCATCAATGGGGTCTATGAGGGGAAGCTCATCTTCACAAGTTCCACACCTTGGATATCTTACAGACTATAGAGTGTATGGAGGAGCTATCTCAGTAGATCTCAGTCCCTGTTTATTCTGATAACAAACTTTTTCATGTAAGGATGAGGATATCATGTTCCTGAAGGTCTCTTCTTCAAGAACATATTTTTCTACCCTGGCTTTGCTGATCATAAGCTCAGCCTGGCATTCAGTTAACTTAGTGATGAGATCTTTTATCTAAGTCCTGTAGTTAGTATGTTCATGCTTAAGAGTTGGTTTTCTCTAAATCTTCCAAGACTTAATTGCTTTCGGAAAAAATTGTCCTTCAAATACATGTAAGTACTTAGAAGCATATTTAAGCTTCGAAAGATATGTAAGAATTTCTTTCGAAGATAAATTTCTTATAACTAGTTATTTGACTTGAAGACATAATGTTCTTCCGAAGACAACTTAAAGTCTTCTATTTTAAGTTTGTAATCATTTTTAGCTCTTTTGAAATCAGCTTTTAAAATGTTTAAGGACTCAAGATCAGTTCTCATCTCTAAGTTATAGGACCTATATCTGTTAACTTTAGCAATACATTCAGGTGTACAAAGATGTTCTAATACCTTGGCTTCTTTATGATCTACCATCAGTGCTTGGTTTGGAGATGCATCCTCAACCTGAAAGCTCCAGTCAAAACCTCCTTCTTTAACAGCAACTGCAGCTTGCTGCTTGGGCTTCTCATTCTGGGGAGCTCCATCAGTGTAGTTTGGTCTGGTTTGTGCTTGGCCACCACTTGTTCTTGGTGCCTTGCACTCTCTAGCAAAGTGTCCCATTTGGTTATAGTTGTAACACTTCACTTTGCTTTTGTCCAGCCCAAACTTTCCACTAGTTGCATTGCTAGGAAACTTCCTCCCAGTCCTCTTTTAAAACTTCTTGGCTCTGTGAGTGAGAAGAGCCATCTGCTGGACTATTTCTATGTACTCCAGATTATCTGGATGGATACAGTCTAGGTCTTCAAAGGTAAAGAGAAAGTTGTCGGTGCTTTCATCAGTAGACACAAAGGCTTGTAAAGAGCTTGACTCTTAGAATGTGCTTCCTTGGATGTAGCTCTCTCTTGGTGTCTCCGGGAAGGTGATGAAAGGACACTTTTGTGAGTTGTCAGGGTAGCAGATGAGATGATGTTGTGGTTCTATGCAATCCCTTTCAACCATATGAAGGGCTGAACTCTACTGATTGTTGGAGTTACCAGATGGATTTTGCATGTTCATCTCCATCTGGTAGCCACTAGGGATACATACAACTCAGTGAGAGTAAGGGTCTTGAGGTTCTCAGTCCTTTTGATGACCACATAGTAGTGTGTCCATTGTCTGGGAAATGAGGACATGAACTTCCTCACAATGTCCATGTTCTCAAGAGTTACTCTAACATCCATTAGAGTATCCACAATCTCAACATACCTGAAGTATTGTTGAGTCATGATTTCACCTGTCTTGAAGGTGAAGTTCTCAAACTGCTGCTCCAGGAGGTCCTTCTTGTTCTCTTTTGCTTCATTTGACCCCTCATACACTAGCTTCAGTGCATCCCATAGTTTCTTGGTAGTCTTGCACTTCTTGAAGCCTTTGTAAATAGAGTTTGGAAGATCAGTTTGGAGGGTGGTCATGGCCTTCTGATCTATGTCTATCTCATTCAGTCTTCTTCAGAATAATCAGCCACTTCCTTTGGTATCATACCACCACCAGCAGCAGCTGGAGAGGTGGATGGTACATGAGGTCCATAGACAACAGATCCCTACATCCTAGAGTCTTGAGACTTGATGAAACTTTCTATTCTTTGGAACCAAGTGTCAAAGTCATCAGGAGTGATCAGTGGAGACTTTGTCATAGTACCGGTTTCCATATCAGCCTTTGTGACAGCTGCCATTTGAGTTGTTAAGTATTTTATGAAACTGAAAGGATTTAAGATGGTGAGATCTTACAATCAAGAAAATGGAAAAGCTCTGATACCAATTGCAGGACCGGTTAAGGGATGGTCAATACAATCAGTCTCACAATGAGGAGAGTGTTAGAACATTTAACAGATCAAATGGGGAACCGGGTTTATGTAAATGATACTAAAAACACAAGTAAACAATGAGACAGAACTAAGAACAAGAACAAAGTACTATGGTTTTCAAGAATGTTGTATATTGCTCTCAAGTTCTTTTACAAGTGTTACAAAGCATAAAAAGAAATACAAGGACTTGAGATACTTTATACTACATCCTACAGCCGGCCATACTTTGAATGCTAGCCGGAAACATTAATCTAGACAACAAGATCAATGTAAAATCAAAAGGCAAATTGCCTTTTGACTAGTGACTATGACATGTCATAGCTCACATCCTAATATATTATAAAAAGAATAAGAGGTACAAAGTAGGAAGTTACAGACTCAAGACCATAATCTACAGTTTACTAAAGCGTGGACCTTTTCACCAACTTGTATAAGTTGGTGAGCATTCAGAGTTGCAGCGGAAAGTAAGTCAGCTTTATGGAAAAATAGATCAGAGAAAGCATGTCCTCTCTGTCTTCGGAAGAAATCAGTTTCACTTCATTGGCTTTGGAAGACTTTGTCTTTGAAGCTTTGGAAGGCTTCATCTTTGGCTTCGGAAGATTTGGTCTTTGGCTTCGGAAGATTTTACACTTGGAATAATTTCTGTAATGAGTGTAAAACTTCCGAAGTAACTTCTACCTTGTATATCAGTGCATGCATGTAGGAAGCTCTTTGGTTGTTTTGGCTTCTTTGGTTGCATCAGCCTTCTAATATAACCTTACAGCTTTCTTATTTCGTTTGAATACCACAAGATAACCACGTCCACATTGTTACGTACACACGTTTTGAAAGTTTAATCGAAAAACATGTGTGCGAATTACACCATCTATATGTGGTCCTAAAAAGATAAAATATCCATTCAACCATTCTATACGTTTTTTGTCATTACATATTACCATTTTGAAAATCAAAATATTGATTTGTATTTATGGATTCAAATCATAAAATGTTCCAAAGACTTCTAGAAGATATTTATAGGAAAGTTCCAAATAATGAATGACACCAAATTCGGGTGTTAAGATAATTTTGTTCAAACCAAAAAATTTTACACGCATCCAAGAATAATAAAAACCTGAAAATAGTGTTAACTGTTAAGCATATTAATCCCAATACAATAATACAATAGTGTGAAATCATATAAATCCCAATAGTGTTAAGAATAATTCACACAACTCATGAATTCATTAGGTTGTCTCAAACAAAGGTGACCTTAAAGACAAACGTGTCCACGACTTTAAACCTATACTCGTATATTTCATGTTACATTCATGATATGTGGGAAATTAATGTCACCAACTCCAAGTTATTAAGGTTTCTATTGAATCTGAAACCGGCTGATTTCATGCCCAAAATGTTTATGAACGTATATGATTTCTCTAAAAACTAAATATTTTATATAATATAAATGCAAAAATGATGTAGCTAGGGTAAGGATTAAATGTAACCCGTTATTATTGTAAGAATCATGTTAACTTTTGAAAATCAATCAAAATCATTATTTTTTTTATGTTGAAATAAAATCATTATACATATATAACGTTATGTTCTTTTAAGTATATTTGTAAATTTACAAGTGTAAAAAAAGTTATGAAAGATGTAAGTTACTTACACCTTATAAATGTTTAAAGATGTAAGTGTAATTTACGCTAGTCTTAACTTTTTTACGCTTATAAATTTAGACATATACATAAAAAAACATACTTTTGTATATGAGTAATGATTTTATTCCAACAAAAAAATAATAATTTTGATTTATTTTTAAAAGTTAATACGGCTATCGCAGCAAAAAAGGATTTTAACATTTGATATTCAAAAGCTACAATCATTGTGTTATTGAAACATTTCTCATTTTTATCTCTCTCAATATATATGTACATATAGATAGAGACAGAGATGAAAACTTGTTCCAATAACATAAATGGATGGATGTGGAAATAAGTGAGTTTTTCTTTCTTAAAATGGTGTGAACCCACGATTGTGCATTTTTTAACGGTGTTTGAAACTACCCTCATGCCGGCGATTGTGTATCTACATCTTCTACGAGAATAGCACTGAACAATTCTCTTTTTTCTTTCTTAGTCACCGGAAAACGAGCGAGCAAAGAACGAGTGGTTGACTAGAAAAGGTGCTAGTGCAAACTAAGGGGAACAACAACAATTCATTGAATTTAGATGTTTAACTCATCAAAGATTTCATAGATCGTAATGTCTAAAAGTGGGAAGTCAAGAAAAAAAACCAAAAACTGGAATCAAAATCCATACCCAGTTTGATAAATTTCCATTAGAAAATCACAATCAATATCAAAATCCCACTTAAATTCGAAATCCCTAATTAGTGTTCTTGTTTTTGCATTTGCAAAAAGAAAAATAGATTATTTTGAGTTTTAATTAGATTAATCTAAAAAGATATCAGATCAAGTTCAAATATCAAGCACATGACTTGCTAATGCCTCATGGTCCCTGATCCTAAACAACAACCATCCAACAGTGAATCCGACGACAACAACGACAAACGCTTCGTCATTAACTACATGATTGAAGTGTTGTTGGGTGATTCTCAATATTCTTTTTATTTCTTAAATAGCAATTGTGTGTTACATCATTTTAATTAGTATTTTTTAAACAATCCATTTACTCATTTAGTGAACAACTTTGTAAATTTAGAAAAGAAAAGCTCGGAAATAAAATGATATCTAAAAGAGACACATGTCAACATCATATTCCTTCTCAACAATATTTTCTTGCTTCTCTCTCCTATTTAATAATCATACTAATTACTAATAATATTATTTAATTTTTTTAGATTAAAATAGTTTTTTAATAAATTAAACAAGAGATATTTTTACTAATGTTATTTCTGATGAAATAATTTTTCATAAAATTAAAAAACTTTTTAGAACATCAAACTTTTTCAAACATACAAAATATTTTATAATTGGTGTCTTTATAAAGTAAAAATTTTTATAAACAAAAAATAATTAAAATTTAAAGTTATAAGAATATAGTTTTTAAGTATCACATTTATTAAAACGTTTGTTTTAAAATAAAAATTTTATTTTATTTATTATAACAAAGATTTTAATCTTATTTTAAAATATCGCTTTATAATTATAAATTCTTATTCTATTTAATTTTTTTTTCAATCAGTGTAGTATATGAGTTTAGTAAAAACAGTAAATAAATAATATAAAATAAAAAAATCAAAAGCAAAAAAAGAAAAGCGAGTAGCGACCCCACTGTGTACGATCGTTATCCTATTCCCTCTTTATATACGAAAGCCCAAGGATGAATGAACTCCAAATCAACCTTCAAAATCACTAATTTCATAACACCAAAGCAATCATCTCTACTTCCTCTCTCTACACAAATCACAAATCACAATTCACAAATGGCAGCAAATCTCATGCCTGTACAACCACCGCCCGTCGTCCGCCCCTCCGCCACCGCCTCCGGCAACCAGAAGTCCGATGACCACCGCAGGAGCTGGTGGACTCCACTCTTCGGCTGGTCAAACGAACCTGACTACATCGACTCCACAAACACCGATAAAACGAAGCCTGACAGTACTACTTCATCCGCCACATCCGATCCCGATCGGAAAACCCTCAGATCTCGAAAATCTCAGGCGAATTTCACCGACGAGAAGGCGAGGAAGCTCCGGATGTTGACGATGGAGACGGAGTCGTTTCACGATGCCATGTATCACTCTGCTATTGCTTCTCGTCTCGCTTCCGATTTCTCCGATCGATGATTGATCTCCGTAAATTGAAGTGGTAGAGTTTACTTTCTTTTTGCAATGTTACTGCGTTCATTTGGCAAAAGAAAGGCGGAAGTCGATATCATCATATTGTGTGCATATAATGTTAATAGGTTTAATTCTGGTATGATAGACGGATTGAATAAATTTACTATTACATAATTAATGATATAAAAAATTATATCTTAAATATTGTGTATTATACTGATTGAATAAACACGTATATTAAACATATTTGAAAACTTAAAGTTAACATATTTGAAATTTTAATTATAGATAGTTATTAATTAATGAATAATTATTATAGCATTCATAATTAAATATTAAATACATAAAAATATTTATTTTTAATGTTTTTATTATTTAAGAGAAGAAAGAGACAGAAAAACCAATTATTAAATAGTTTAAAATGATAATAAGTGTTTTAATTTATTTTTATTTATTAGTATAGAAATTTTATTTATTTGTGTTGCTTCAAGTTTCAAGTAATATGTATATAAATAAAATACTAGATTTAGTTACATGGTTGGTGCATGTATTATACTAGAGTTGAAACGTGGTTAATTAGTGTATAGTTATTGATAGAGATCAAAGAAGTAATTAGTATTAAGCTCCCCGTGTTAGGCCGGGGGTGTAAAATCATGTCAAGTAGCAACAATTTCACACAATCGTCAGCGACTACCAACACTATATAATATCGTATTAAGAAAGAAATAAAAATGAAGAATATAAAATTGGAGGGAAAGTAGCAATAAAAACGTTTGACATATTTTGTAATGTAAGTTATTGATGGGGTGCTTTTTGTATTGGCTATATAGTTTTTTTTTCAAAATTGTCTAGTTTTAAGTAACATTTGACATATTTTGTAATGTAAGCTTGAACCTATTTGATTTATAATATCATTTTACAAAAATCATGTTCGCATTTACAAGCCACATGATTTCAAAACTAGAGATGCATCCATCTTTGCTTCCAGCTTATATAACTTAGATGTTGATGTTAGATACGATCACAGAGTTTATACTATGGCGTGTTCTAAGTCACATGCAATCATCCTTTACTTTTAAAAGGTTTAAAATTCAATATCAGCCTTATGCTAGTGAATATCATTTTTTAGACCCAAATCATTTTCGTAATCAAGCATGAACATATTAATTTAAGATTAACCATGCTAAAAAGGGTAATGGTTGTCTGATCATATTTGCATATTTTCTGATCAAACCATGTGTACAATCTTAGTCTAATGCTTGTCTCGCGTTTCACCAATATACGTTAATAAATTAACTATAGCTCATAGTGGTTTTCAAGATAATGGTGAATCTCAAGTATTCACAAATTTTGTTTTAGAAGACAAACGTATTCACCTTAAAATTGAGCCTTTCCTTGTGATCTAAGGAAGGTTTAAGGTTGTTTAGACAGTATCTTAGCTTATTGCTAGACTGAGAATGTTCTATTGATCTTTTGGGAGCTTCAATTCGTTGTACATCGAGCGTATGTTCGGTAAATGGGTTGGAATGATCTAAGCACGCTTCTCCAGATTTAAGTGTGTTTTTTAGTGTGAATTGTGAAGAAAATAAGTAGAATGCTCACCTTTATATAGGTGAGGGTGATGCGTCCCGCATCGGATGTCAACTTTTTTTTACACGATCAAGCTCTAATTGGCTCGACCTTCAACTCCAAACTTATACAATCTAACTCTGCTTAATTTGATAGTTATTCGAGCTGATTTCAAGCTAATTTCAAGGTAAGCTATTTAAACTAACAAGGTTTCAAACAAGTACATTTTCTTTCACCCCTGCTACCCTCAAAGTTGCATAATATTACAGAATACAAGTTTCACTCATCTTTTTTTGTCTCAATCATTTAGTATATTTTCATTTACTATAAAAATATATTCAACACACGCTACAAATTTGTACAAGCCTATACACACTTCATATACACTTGCTTGCAAGCAGGCCTAGAGACAAAATAATAAATAATATGAACGTTGTTGGTGTAAAAATGTGAGTTATGAATACATATACCAGTAACACAATCAAAATCAGTATAACTATCTATATACATGCATCTCTTATTTTCCTTTGTAATAATTATTAGAATACATACAAACGTGATTGTCATATTTCATCGTTTTCCAAGTTGGTTCAGGCTCTCAAGACACTCGTCTTTGTATGAAATCTACACGCTTTCTTATTTCCTTTGAATAACACAATAGGACCACGTCCACATGTTACGTACACATGTTTTGAAAGTTTAATCGAAAAACATGTGTGCAAATCATGGCGGCGTCTGTATGTGGTCCTACCGAAATAAGATATCCGTTCAACCATTCTATATGTTTTTTGTCATTACATATTACCATTTTGGAAATCAAAATATTGATTTCTAATAACCTTTTGTAAACCAAATCATAAAGGTGTTGTTTGTTTTTTCGACAGCAAAATGTCTGCAGTCTGCGGACCACATCTGCAGACATCTGCAGATAAAGAGGTGGACCAAACGTCTGCAATCTATAAGAAAAAGACTGTTTGTTTTTTAACATCTGCAGACTGCAAAAATAGTCTGTAATTAA
This sequence comes from Flaveria sonorensis, assembly GCA_025506505.1. Lineage (NCBI taxonomy): Eukaryota > Viridiplantae > Streptophyta > Magnoliopsida > Asterales > Asteraceae > Flaveria > Flaveria sonorensis. The sequence continues at coordinate 47,300,644 of CM046426.1, read as the reverse complement.
AAATGTCAAATTCATCCACCATCATCATCTCCCTCCTCCTTGTCTCAACCACCACCACCAGCATCTCTAAGGTTCATCTTCTTCATCTCACTACCACAGGAACCACCACTAACGTCAGCGACAGCCTTGTCGGAAGCAACGGGAGGGCTGCGACGGGAGGGCTGCTGCGACGGGAGGGCTGTTGCGGGGCCGGCGGTGGCTGCGATGGTGGCCGGCGGTGGCTGTGGGGCCGGCGGTGGCGGGTGGTCCGATGGTGGCTGCTGGAATAAGGTGAGGGGAAGGAGGAGGGTAGAAGGAGGGGTAGAAGAGGTTAGAAGTGGTTAGAAGTGAATGGGCTATCTCTTCTTCAAGCAGACCTCAGGAAGACCTTGAAAGACCTTTTTAATGAAAAGTCTTCCAAAAAACAAACAATCTGTAGACCTCAATGTATGCGCGTGGTCTGCACGGCGCAGACAAAAGAGGTCAGGAAGTGCTTCTCAGAAAAAACAAACACCCCTAAAATGTTCCAAAGACTTCTAGAAGATATTTATAGGAAAGTTCTTTTTAATCAATGACTCCAAATAGGGTCGTTATGATAGATCTTCTTTTTTATTTTGGTTGTTCGTACAAGCCTGAAAATAATGTTAAGCATATAAATTCCAAACAGTAATACAATAACGTAAAATCATATATATCCCAATAGTGTTAAGAATAATTCACACAACTCGCGAATACTCAAACAAATCTAATCTTTAAGACAAACGTGTCTGCGACTCTAACCTATACTCGTGTATTTCATGTTACATTCATGATATGTGAGAAACTAAGGATACCAACTCCAAGTACTTATGGTTTCTATTGAATCTGAAACTTGTCGATTTTTTTCCAAAATGTTTTTGAACGTTATATGATTCTTGATCGAAAAATAAAAATATATATAATATACAAAAAATAGTGTAAATAAAGGTGCAACCATTTGTTTATTGGAAAATTTTTGTCTTCTTTATCTCTCTCAATATTTATATTAGAGTAAATTACCATTTGCATCCTGACATTTGCGCATATTAACTATTTGCATCCCTTCAGTTTCAAAATTGCCACCAACGTAGTCCCCATCACCACCACCGTAGTCCCCATCACCACCTCCACAGCCCCATCACCACCAGTGAAGCCCCATCACTACCACCACAGCTCCATTACTACCACCACAGCCCCCATCACTACCACCGTAGCCACACATCACCACCATCTTAGCCCCTATCACCACTACCATAGCCACCCATCACCACCTTCACAGCCACTCATCACCATCACCACCACCATAGTCCCCATCACCACCTCCACAGCCCCATCACCACCACGGCAGCCCCATCATCACCACCGTAGCCCCATCACCACCACCGCAGCCCCCATCACCACCACCGCAGCCCCATCACCACCATCACAACCCCATAACCACCATCGTAGCCACCAATCACCACCACCGTAGCCCCTATCACCACCACCGTAGCCACCCATCACCACTACCACCCATCACCACCACCGCAACCACTATCGCCAACACCGTAGCCAGTATCACCACCACTGCAGCCTCCATCACAACCACCTATCACCACCACCAAAACCCCTATCTCCACCACCATAGCCGCCCATCACCACTAGATCTGTGATTTTTGCCAAACATTCTTGGCCACCATCATATTTCACCCTTCCACCACTAGATCTGCTTCTCTAGAACATTAATTTCACATCTTGGTGGTTGTGGTCTACTGATCACACACACACACACACATACACACAGAGAGAGAGAAGAGAAGAGAAGAGAAGAGAAGAAAAGAGAAGAGATAGGGGTGTTGGTGGTTTGTCTGGTCGTGGAGGTGGCGGTGGTGGTGCGGCAACGGTGGCGATGGTGTGGCGACGGTGGTGGTGCGCGACGACGGTGGTTGCGGTGGCAGTGGTGGTGGACATAAAGAGGGAGAAGAAAGAGAGACATAGAGAGAAGATAAAAGGGGTGGGGTGTGGATGGGAGTATATTAGTTAATAAATAAGGGTATTTTTGTCATTTCATTAAAATTAACGGAAAAATCTAACGTCTTCAGTGTGTTGGACTCAAATGGAAATAAAAATAAAACGTTAGAGGGCGGATGGCAATTTTAAACTGCAGGGATGCAAGTGGTTATATACGTAACGTCAGGGATGCAAATGGTAATTTACTCTTTTTATTGTACTAAACTTTTCTATGCATAATGGTGTTGTACCTTACGTATAGAGGTTTTTTAAAAAAATTTAATTTTTACTTTTAACCCAATGGTTTCATTTTTTGCAATGTAACTTTTCAAATTTTATATTTTTACTTCAGTTAATTACGCAAACGGTCTCTGTGATTTATTGAAAATAACAGGTTTGGGTACTAAGGGTTTTTTGTAACAGGTAGTGGTATTGTGTTTTCAATTTGTAACAAGTTAAGGTATTAACACTAACAGACGTTAACTTTTCAGTTAAATCTAAGGATATTTTCGTCTTTTACCTTACAGGGACTGTTTATGTTATTTAATACATAAAACGGTTTGTTAGTGTATATATATATATATATATATATATATATATATATATATATATATATATATATATATATATGCATAAAACACCCACACACACACACCTCTTACATTTTAGAACCAATTTCACCATAACCACCACTGGCTTCCACCAACGGCCACCACTGGCTTCCACCAACGGCCACCACTACCCCAGCCCCACGGCCAGCCACCACACCCCAAGCCCCCACCGCTGGCCACCACCTCCCAAGTCCCCACCGCCAGCCACCACCCCCAGCGCCCGCCACTAGCCACCACCCCCACTTAGCTCTCATTGCCGGCTACCACTCCGACAGCCCTCATTACCGGCTACCACCCTGACATATCATCCTCATCGCCACTATACCAACATAAGCCTCGCCTCTGTCATAATTTTCTGCTTAGAAAACCTAAAACCCACATCAAATGTTACCTAATTAGGGATTGTAGGAGGAGCTCTGAACAAGAGGAGTAAATTGACGGTAGTGTTCTGATGGAGAAGAAGGGTTGGAGGTGGAGGCGAATCGGCGGTGACTGGTATAATATGATGATGATGGTTAGATGATGGCCGATGATGATGATGCAATTGATCTGGGTTTATACAAGAGAGTCGGTAGAAATGGTTCAATGACCGATGGTGATGGTGGCGGCCGGTGATTGATGGTTGGTTGGAGATTAGGGTTAACTAGGGAAAGGGAATGGGGAGATGATGTGACGATGGCGATGATGGGGGTGGTGGTAGAAACGGCTTGTGGTCGGTGTAACAGAAAGTCAGAGATGGGCGATGGAGATGGATGGCGGTGGTGTGAGGGTATCGGAGTTGCTCCGATGGCTATGATGGTGGTGGTGGTAGCCTTGGTGATGACAATGAGGCTACAAAAAAACTTTGTTTTATATATTTTGTGTATTAGTTAGAATTAGTTACATAATTAGCCATCAAATATGAATATTACATAACTAGTCCCTTAGATGTGAAAAGGCTGAAATACCTTTGAACTTAACAGAAAAACTAACGACTGTTAGTCTTAATACATTAACTTGTTACAAAATTAAAAACACTATACCTCAACTTGTTACATAAAAATTTTAGTACCCAAACTTGTTATTTTTAATAAACCATAGGGACCATTTATGTAATTAACTCTTTTTACTTTTAACCCAAACTATTCATTTTTTGCAATTTAGTCTCACAACTTTTATATTTTTCAACTTTGTACTCCTAAACTTTTCATCTTTCGTAAATTTTTTTTTAAGTTTCATTTTAAGATTTTCAAGTTAACACAACATAACATGCATGCGTGATTCAACAATTTTACATTTTGTTTTACGTTTCGTTCTAAATTTTATGAGTTTACCCGACATAATGTGCGTGTGTGGTCCAATTTTTTTACGTATATTTTTCCCTTTTGATAAGTTCATCACAATGAGGATCTTAGATCGATTTAGTTCTATTTTGTTATGCTTTATGCTATCTAAGTATGAAATTCATCGTATTAATACACCGCAACTTTAGTGTTGGTGGTTGTTAGCGGTGGTGTGACGTTGGTGTTATTTGGCATGGTTTTACGTCCTCGTCGCAACATGGGGAGCTTAATTCTAGTTATATCCAATAAGACCATACGATGTCAAGACCAGAAGAATATTGAGAAGTCCCGAACCTAAGCGAGAACACTACCCTCGATCCTGACTTCAGTCTTTAATCATTGACCTAATGAATCTTTATATGGCTCCACCAATTGAGTTTATGTGTTGGTATTTTTATTCAGGGGTGTTCATCGGTTCGCTTATCGGTTTGTTCGGTTTATTCTGTTTGGTTTTGAAACTTTTTCAGGCATAACCGAAAACCGAACTGAACCGAATTGGGAATATGGCTAACCGAACCGAATTCAATTCGGTTAGGTTTCGGTAAAATCCGAAAAAACCGAATTCAACAAAAAAAAACGAATTCGCCATTTGTTTATTTTTTTTAAAAGTTATTAACTTTAAATCACTTGCATGAGAATCACTCTTCATATATATTTCGCCAAAAATATATATCGAATAATTAAACTCTTGAATTGTTATCAATCTTGTTTTCTATAAGTATAAATAGTCGACTTTGACTTTTTAAGCAACAAGATCTGAAAGTGAATTTTGATAATTGGAGTTAGCTAGCATATAAATTCTTAGTTATTTGGCTTAAATAAAATCACATTGAAAATTTAAGCCTTGAAAAGTTAGGCTAAACTTATTATTATAAAAAAATATATAAATTATAACATATTGAATTCGGTTAAATCGGTTAAACTAAATAAACCGAACAAACCGAATTCAAAATTACACCGAACCGAAAACAGAATTCCCAATTCGGCTTCGGTTACAAACCAAACCGAAAACCGAATTCATAATTCGGTTTGGTTTTATGGGTTACAAATGCGGATCGATTTTCGATTTTTTCGATTTTTAAATTTTTGCACACCCCAGGTTGTATCATATAAATTCCATATCACACAAGAAGAATATAAGAAAAAACACGAAAAACACCTTGAAAAACAAAAAGAAAACTATTAAATTTGAAAAATCTGATTTGATAATACGAAAAAACTTGAGAACCCACGGCTCATCATAAATGGATGTGGAATAACTATACCGTAAAAAGTATAAGAAAATAATAATAATAATAATAATAATAATAATAATAATAATTAAAAAGCAAAACGTCAAAAGCAAAAAGAAAAGCAAGGCGACCCCACACGTGACGAAACTAACACACGTGTACGATCGTTAGCCTATCCCCTTTATATACCAAACCCCAAGGGAACTCCATATCCACCTTCAAATCAGTATACCATCAAAGCAATCACTACACAAATGACAAATGTCATCAAATCTCATGCCTCTTCCGCCTCTGTTATCGCTTCCGATGTTGACGATGGAGGCGGAGTCGTTTCACGATGTCATGTATCACTCCGCTATCGCTTCTCGTCTCGCTTCCGATTTCTCCCATCGCTCTCATCGGTGATTGGATGATTGATATCCGTTTGAATTAAAAAGCTGTGATGGAGTCTTGTACTCTTATTTGGGCTAAACGGAGTGCATCATTTTCTTTTTTAATTCTTTTTTCTACAATTAACATCAGATATTATCCTTAAACCATTCTTAAAAGCTGAAATAAATCATTCACTTTCCCTAACTATTTCTTTTTTTATTTAAATTAATTTAAAATATGTATACACGCGCAACTCTTAACTCTCGGTGTTGCTTTGGATTATATAACTTGAAATCTTCGTCTTTCAACTAATCCTAATGGGGTGAGTTGATCTTGGTAGGTTGATTGCGGTGCCCAACCCACCTCGAACTCGAAGCCATTCCGTCTACCCTTATCGCCTACTTGCACAACGATTAGTAAACTTAAAACACCAAATTTTGAGTCTAGCTGATCGTTATATCAAAACCACTTACATCTATACGACTTATAAATATTAGTTGTTTAAGTTGTTCTATGATGATTGACCTATACAAGTAGTATAGCAATTATAATCTAACATTTGGATATTTTGTATGAGATTTTTATGTCGTATCAAACATAGCAATTATAATTTTAACAATTATAGCAATTATAATTTTACGTTATGTCAAGTGATTAGCACAGATGACGTATCAACTAGTTTGTATGACGTATCAATTATAGCAATTATAATCTAAACTTGTAATTCGTTATCAATTATAGAAACCAATGCTTATCCCATGCTCTAGATACCTAACATTTTCTTTGCATTTGTTTTTTCATCTTCAAGTCCTCCATCTTTTCATTTTGCGTCAAGGGTAGTGGGTGGGATCCATATCCGTCTATATATGTGCTACACACAGACAACAAATATGGTTAATGCAACAATTCTCTAGCATTATTTGGTTGGTATTAATAGTTTTCTTAAATGTTACGTTTAAAAAAAGATATAGGAAGTTTGAGTAAAAGTGATGGAAAACGAAACATTATTCTTATATATATATATATATATATATATATATAATATATATATATATATATATATATATACATACATATATATATATATACATACATATATATACATACATATATATACATACATATATATATATATATACATATATATCTATACATACATATATATACATATATATCTATATATATATATATATACATATATATATATATATACATATATATATATATATATATATATATATATATATATATATATATATATATATAAAGGCTTTTAAAATGGTAAAGGCAAAGGAAAACCAAAGAAGATTATTTTTTCAAACAACAAAAACACAGTTGATTTGAAAAGGCCGTTTATTAGACAACGACTGAGGCGAGCGCCTTTACAGGTGGGCGCACACCCACACTATAGAGGCACGTGCCTCTGGGTGTGTGGCTGGCTGCCTACAAATGTCGAAAGGGAGGCAGCGCACCCAACATTGGTGTCAGACAGACGCGATGGCCTATACACGTGACCATGCTTTGTGTCAGAATGCTCTCGGGCAGCGACTATAGAGGCACGTGTTTGGTTTTAAGTGGGTGGCTATACAGAGGCCATTGCCCTGTCATGAAGACTTTTTAGTAGAGGACATTTTGAGAAGAAGAATGATGATGGGACATTTTGATGAAAGTGAAGGCTAAAAAGGACATTTTAGAAATTTTCTCTTTTCTTTCACCATGCCACCCTCAAAGTTAAATAATATTAGATAAAATTAGTTTCACTCGTCTTTTTTGTCTCTATCTTTTAGTATAATTTCATTTAAATTATAGTCAAACACACGCTATATATAAGTACAAGCCCATTGTTAGGGATAGAACTCATGTATAGGTTTAGATGATAAGATCACTCTTGTAATCATGATTGTAATTATTGTTCTTGATGATATAATATAAAAATATTTGATTACAATTGTGTCTATGAATTAAATAGCATTTATTTTGCACTTTATAATATATATTAATCTATGATATGATGTATTTCAGAATGTATGTGTGAATATGCATTAAACATTAAACTGTGTCAATTTGTAAAATTGACCAAGTGTTAGAACAACTGCGGATGAATAAAGTGTTCTTCCGTAGATGTTCTCAGGAACATAACTGAAGGATGTACATCCGTGGATCTCATGCAGAAGAACAACTTCAGTTGAACAAGAAAAGAAGTGAAGCTGCTGAAGGAGAGATTGCTGTGGAATCACAAGAACAAGTACGAAAGACTAGTTACCCGCGGAAGAGTAAATTCCTACGGAAGATTAACAAACGTATGATTTCATATCAAGTACGCAACATAGTCAACAAGTCAATATGTCAGAGCAATAACATCAAGTCAATGGCGACGGAAGACATATTATTCAAGCGGATATTCCACGTCACATCAACAAACTTTATTCATATTAGATTCATTGTAAATCTTAAATTCCTAAGCCGATAAACATGGCGAGGATTTGGATAAGTTTAATTAGCTTAATTATAGCAACAAAATAGCTAGCAATAGAATAGAATTAGATCTCTATATATATACGAGATCAACAACATAGAATATACATAACAACAGTTAAGAATCATTAGAATCATCGGTAATCATTATCTGAATCATTGTATTCAAGATCAGCAACATTAATAGCAACAAGAAAGCATTACGATCAACAATATTGAGTTCTCTCGGTTTGATTATTCTTATTTTATTTGTTTGATTAGTTGATTTTAGTATTTTTAATAGATTAAACACCAAGTATTGATAATTCCGCGATCAATACTTGTTCAAATCAATTCTGATAATTCCTGAATGATCCTTGGATTCACAGGTGGTATCAGAGCTTGGGGCTCATTGATTTACATCAATTGATCTATCAGCTTTGATTAGTTTAATCGAATTCAGTTTTAAAATAAAACCTCTATTTTTCAAAATTAACTAACATGAGTAACTCAGTTGTTGGTGCTTATCAACCTCCTAAACTGGAAAACAAATCTGATTTTAAAACCTGGAAAATCCGGTTCAGAAATCATGTTAATTACACAGATTCTGACTTATAGGCTTCGATTACCGAAGGACCTTATATCCCACCTGCCTTAGGAGCGGATTATAAGGATTATAATCAACCCATCAGTTTGAAGAATCTATCACCTGATGATGCCAAGAGAGTCAAGATTGACATCAAAGCTTATGGTATGCTTACTATGGCTTTGCCTGAAGAACTCTTGATCAGGTATGAATCATACAAAACAGCTAACTCGTTATGGAAAATCCTGCACACTCTGTGTGAAGGTAGTGACGAGATTAGAAGCATAAAGAAGGATACTCTCCGTGCACAATATGAAACATTCCATCATATTCTGGGTGAGTCAGTCCCTCAATAATTGCATAAATTCATGCAACTTGTTACAGAGATGAACATCCTTGAACTTAAGTACAACAATGAAGAATTAAATAAAAAGATGCTTCATTCTTTGCTTGAAAACTGGACACAGACTGTGTCCATGTTTAAAAATACTATTGATCTAAAAACAATAGGTCTAGACACTCTAGTGGAAAAAGTAGAAGCATTGGAGCTGGATGAAAAGACAAGAAACAAAAGTGTGAAAGCACCTATAGCACCTTATCAATTCAAAGAACTGAAGAATACTGGCAGTGCATTCATCTGCAATGAAGATGAAGACAACTCCAGTGATGAAGGTGAACAGGAAGGAGAAAAAAGTTTCTACGCAGCAAAGCCTTCAAAATCAAGAACTCAAAGCAATCAGCACAAACAGACAAAAAGAAAGACTGATGAATCCAAAAGCAAGAAGAATAACAATCAAACAGAACCAATTACTGTGGTTCTGGAGACTAAAGAGCAAAAAGCTGCCTTTGTAGCTTTCAGCTCAAGCTTTCAGGCTTATCTAGGAAGCACCTTGACTCCTGCTCACTTTTGTCAACAAGATCTAGAAGAAGTTCATCCTGATGAAATGGAAGAGATGGATCTGCAATGGCAAATGGCAATGATTGCCTATAGAGCCAAGATGTACATGAAAAGAAACAAAGGATTGTCTATTGGAGGAAGAACAACAAAAATTGGTGTAGATAAGTCCAAAGTGAGATGCTTTAAGTGCAATCTATTTGGACGCTTTTCAAGGGAGTGCAATAACAGCCAACAGCAGACAACTGACTCAAGATAGCCTAGTCAAAGGAGTTTCACACAACCACTATTAACCAATGCATCCCCACCAAACAATACAACAGGTATCTCTAATACTAAAGAAACTGGTTTAATTATTTTGCAGGATGGTACTTGTGATTGGAGCATGTATGAGAAGGAAGTACTTGCTGAAAACCAAACTTTGATGGCCAATATAGAAAACAAAGTCCCTCCAATGGCCACTGAGGTAAGAGAAAGGTTGTGTTCCCCTTCTTGCATAGATGAAGTAGAAAGATATAGAACACATGCTCAACAATTGGCTGATAAAGTAAAAGAAACCTTACTCTTAAATGAATCTCATATTAGAGAACACAAACTTTATCAACTCAAATTTAATTCTTTACAAAAGGATTTAGATAAACTTGTATTTAAAAATTAAAATCTAAAAGCACAAGTTGAGCATCTAACTACATCTTTAACCAAATCTATGTCAGAACATGCATCTAATGAGGTGAAACTGCAAAAATTCCAATTGTCATCACAACAGAATGAGAAAATGTTAAACTCTCATATTGAGTCTAAGAACAAGTCGAGATTGGGATTTCATGCAGTTGCACCACCAGTTACCAACAATTATATTCCTTTACCTGAGTCAATGACCAACAGTTTGTCTAATCATTTCATACCTGAGTCATCAGATAAACTTAATAATACTGAGTCATTTGAATCTAGTTCATCAGACTCCGAGCTGTCAGAATTTGATTATGACAACTGTGATAACTTAGATGAAGAGGTTGAGATTAATAATGCTGGGTTGGGTAAGGATAAAACTGTGTTAAAAGAATACTCAATTCTAAAGGTACTAAATGAACTTAAACTACCCTATCCACCAAAACAAAGAAATCTGCTAAAGACAATCCACACAAGGATTGAGCAATTAAATATTCAATAAACTAAATAAAGAAATGTCAGAAAAAAGAGGATCAGGAGAAAAGAACATAACTTCCGCAGATCATCTGCGGAAGAAATCAGAACAGACTAAGAAAAAGGACACAAAAGATACAACACAAGAACCTTTTGATATCATGTCTGGAAGAGGAAAAGACTCATCATCAGCTAAATTTGAAAAGGAATTAAAGAAGCAAAAACTGATGAGCAAGAAGAAGGCAAAGAAAAGGAATGCATCTGACAGTGAAGATGAAGTTTACTGTAAATGGTGTGACATGCACAACCATAACACAAAAGAATGCTACTTCAACAATTATTGCTCAATATGTAACATGAACAATCACATGACTTCAGATTGTTACTTCAACAAATATTGTGCAGAATGCATCAAAAACAACCATACTACAAAGGAATGCTACTTCAACAAGAAGAACAAAACAAAGATTGTCAAGACAAAGAAAGTAGATACCTTTGAGTCAGACTCACAATCTTCTGAAGATGATAGAGATTCAAACCAAAAGAAACAACAACAAGAACAAAAAGTTACTAAGAAAAAAAACAAAGTTGTTGAGGTGCAATTAAAAAATAAGAAGGAGAAATCACAAGTGCAAAAGAATGCACCACACAAAAAGGTAGCACTTAAGGAAGAAGACAACTTCTTTGATCACATTGACAAAGGCAATGATGTGCCTAAGTCCAAAGCAAAGGATGCAGAAACATTTTCTGGCAATTCCTCATCATCCACATCAAAGAAGAAGTCTCAAACAAAAATGACTAACCAAGTCAGTATGAATCAAGAAGACATCACCTCAACTTCATCAACCATTACATCCTCACCCCAAACTAAACATAATAAATTAATAGACTATACAACTAATCTAGAAACTTCAAGTCTTATTCATGAGAAAGTTGATACATTAGATAACAATGTCAAGCCCAAGACCAGCAAGGCTTGGGATCCTATGTCTAACTAAGTTCATTTTTGTTTACAGGAACATCCAAGGAGGGCTGACAACAAGTGGTATATTGACAGTGGCTGTTCCAGACATATGACAGGAGACTACACCCTCTTGTAGGACTTCAAACATAAGACTGCTTCATATGTAGCATTCGGTGGGGATAAGAAGGGAGGTAAAATTACTGGTGAAGGAATGGTAACAAATGGAGTTTTAAAGTTTGAAAAAGTTAACTTTTATGAAAACTTACAGTTTAACTTACTAAGTGTATCACAAATCTGTGAGCAACACTATACTACTTTCTTTGATAACTCTGATTGCTACATTCTTAAGTCAGGTTTCAAAATTCCAGAAGACTGGATCCTTCTTAAAGCACCAAGAAAAGGTAACACCTATGTGTTGGATATGAACAACACTGCACTAACAAGCAAAGAAACATGCCTAATCTATAAATCATCAAAAGATGAAGCACAACTCTGGCACAGAAGGATGGCTCATTCCAAAATGAAGAACATAAATAAATTGGTGAAAAATGACTTAGTCATTGGTGTTCCAAAGAAAGAATTTTACTGTTCTAATCACTATTTATCATGATATAAAGGCAAACAAAATAAAGTATCACATAAGTCCAAAACAATTAACACAAACACAACACCACTAAAGTTATTGCACATGGATCTTTTTGGTCCCACCAATATGTTAAGCATTGGCAAAAGACAGTACTGTTTGGTGATTGTTGATGATTTCACTAGATTTACTTGTGTATTTTTCTTAAAACATAAAAGTTATTTAATGGAGTTCATCACTAAGATAGAAAATCAACTTGATCTAAGAATCAAGATACTGAGAAGTGATAATGGAACTGAATTTGTTAATTATGTCTTAGACTCATTTCGCAGGGATAAAGGCTTAGCTAGGCAATTTAGTGCTCCAAGAACTCCTCAACAGAATGAAGTTGCTGAGAGGAGAAACAGAACTCTAATTGAAGCAGCAAGAACAATGCTAGCTGACTCATATCTGCTAATAACATTTTGGGCAGAAGCTGTGAACACAGCCTGCATTGTTCAAAACAAAACTTTGATTGTCAAAGAATATAATAAAACACCCTATGAACTTCTGTTTAAAAGAAAACCTTTTATAGGATATCTTAAAGCTTTTGGGTGTCACGTATCTGTATTAAACACAAAAGAACAGTTAGGAAAATTTGCTGAAAAAGCCTATGATGGTTTCTTTGTTGGTTACTCATCAACATCTAAATCATATAGAGTCTATATTCCATATGATAACATAGTGGAAGAAACTCCTAATGTATCCTTTGATGAATCCTTATTTCCACAGTCAGTGAAAGGATCATCTTGGCTGTTTTATATAGATGCATTAACTAACTCATTTAACTCTGGTTATCTTAATGTGACGGATGTTGCGGATACATGTTACCCCAATGTCCCTCCAAATATGGGTGTACCATTGACAGCTGATCCACCTAGAGTCATTCCTTCAGAGAAACCAAAGTGACAATGAACCTGGTACATCAGCTCAAACAAATAAAGATGGTTCAGATGATCTTACACCATGCACATCAGCAGAAGTACCATCTACTTCCGCAGATGTCTCTACTTCCACAGATGATGGTCTGAAACCCCCCAAGGACCAAATCACCTTAAACCACCTCACACCATTGCCACATACAGATATATCTACTGCGGAGACTACAGCTGATCAAGTCCCTGAGGCGGAAGACATGTCCACTACCCCGGAAGGCATACATGTTTCTACAGAAACTCAGACAGTTGCACCAGAAAATGAGATGAACTACTTTGTTGACTCTCCATCACAACTATCCTCATCTCTAACAACCAACATCACAAACCTGGATTCATCCATCTAAGTTAATGATGTACCAACAGTTAGAGCACATAAGTATCACCCAATTGATAACGTGATAGGTGACCTCCACAACAGAACTACCAGAAGACAAGGGGAAGCTACAAACACTTGTCTATTCTCCTGCTTTCTATCACAAGTAGTTCCTCCTAACATAACAAAAGCCTTGAAAGACAACAGCTGGATTGAAGCAATGCAAGAAGAACTTCAGCTATTCAGGAAACAGAAGGTGTGGAATCTAGTTGATCTCCCTGAAGGCCAATATCCCATTGGCACAAGGTGGTTATTTAAAAATAAGCTACATGTTAGGGGAATAATAATCAAAACAAAGCAAGGCTAATTGCACAAGGCTACACACAAGAGGAAGGCATAGACTATGATGAAGTATTTGCACCAGTTGCAAGGATTGAGGCAATAAGAGTGTTTTTGGCATATGCATCATATAAGAAGTTCACAGTTTACCAAATGGTTGTAAAGTGTGCCTTCTTATATGGTAAAATTAATAAAGAGGTCTATGTTTCTCAACCACTAGGATTTGAAGATCCTGATTACCCTTACAGGGTGTACAAGCTTGATAAAGCTTTATATGGACTTCATCAAGCACCAAGAAAATAGTGTGAAACACTATCCAAGTTTCTCCTAAGACATGGATACAAGAGAGGAACAATTGACCAGACACTCTTCCTCAAACATGAACATCAAGATCTCTTAGTTGTTCAAATATATGTTGATGACATCATATTTGGATCAACAAACAAGAGACTCTGTGAAGAGTTTGAAGCCTTAATGCAATCTGAGTTTTAGATGAGCTCAATAGGAGAATTAACTTTCTTCTTAGGATTACAAGTTCATTAGAAAACAGATGGCATCTTCATCAATCAAGAAAAGTATATCCTTCAAACACTGAAGAAATACAACCTTGCAGACTGTGCATCATGCAAAACACCAGCATCTACTATAGATAAAATTGTACCAGATCCAACAGGGAAGTCTATTGATCAAAGATTATATAGATATATGATAGGATCATTAATGTACTTAACTGCTAGTAGACCTGACATAATGTTTGCTATGTGTGTGTGTGCTAGGTATCAAGCAGATCCAAAGGAGTCTCACTTGAATGCAGTAAAGAGAATATTCAGATACCTCAAAGGGAAACCATCACTTGGACTTTGGTATCCCAAAGAAGGAGACTTCAAGCTTTACTCCTATTCAGACGGTGACTACGGAGGATGCAACAACAATAGAAAATCAACAACTGGAAGATGTCAATTCATAGGACCAAGACTTGTGTCTTGGCAGTGCAAAAAGCAGACAAATGTTTCAGTATCCACAGCCGAGGCTGAATACATAGCTGCTTCAGCAGGCTGCTCCCAAGTTCTATGGTTACAAAATCAATTGCTTGATTATGGTTACAATTTTCTCCAGACACCAATATATATAGATAATTCAACTGCTATGTTTATCACTGCTAATCCAGTCCAACATAGTAAAACTAAGCATATAGAAATCAGATACCATTTTTTAAGAGACTGCTCAGAAAAGGGACTAATTAAGTTTATCAAAGTGGACACAACAAACCAGCTTGCTGATTTATTCACTAAGGCCTTTGATTCAGTAAGATTTAAGTTCTTAATTGAATCATTAGGCATGATCAACTTAGAATAAGTTTAAAACATTAACAACAGGTGTAAGGCTTTTGATAATCTACGGATATGATAGTATGCTATAAACATGACATATATCCTGCCTGCACCCAACCAACTAACTACTGATCTGATGTGTTGAATATGTGAATAGGTTCATCCTGAGTGGAAAATAAGCTATGTCATGCTCAACATAAAGCCAATATGACTTGGTATGGACAAGTTATTATGAGGATTTAACAAGTAAGTCTCCTCAGAAAGTACACAACTCATCACTTATGCACACTTACTATGTTGTAACACCTTATAACCTCTATCTTTGCGCATCATGACCCTCTGTTTTTGCGTAAGTAAAGACCTGGGTCAAAGGGCACCTCTGTTTTACGTAAGTAAAGACCTGGTGATCTGTTGCTGATCATTAAAAGTTCCCAAAAAGAACTGCTCCCAAAAGAATCCTAAAGGATCAACTACATAGTATTCAAAGAGCATTCATAAAAGGCATTAATAAGATTTCAAAGAAATCTTAAGATAGATCTTATAATCTACGGAACATGGTATGTGTGATAAAGTGATGACTTGATCATAATCTGGGAGACAGACTCTCATACATCTTGCATGATGCATTCATCCTTGTTTATCTTTAATTCTTACCAAAACATGATAACTAGCCGGACATGCCTAACATACACTCTAGGTTGAACTTCTGCGGATCACCATATTTGCAATTTGCACTAGATCCAGTAGGCTTTTCACTCAACCAAAATAAGCAGGAATGTGTCTGATTTATAGTATGATCCTTAGTTTCTCAACCAATTGCCTGCCACAGAACACTATACTCATGTGATTTTCAGTTACACATTCACTAATCATGCGATCTTCGTATAAATTTTTGATAAACTCATCCGTAGATGATTAATCACAAATTTAGGGGGAGTAATACCTCGTGAATCTCAGTATAACTAATCAATTAATTTCCTTCGGAACCACAGGTGTACTACAGAAGACATGAGCTATCTTCCGTAGATATAGTGAAATTTGTTCATCCGCAGATGTTTCTGCGGAAGATAGAATGGGTCCACTTCCGTAGATAAAGTAAGGAAGAAACAGAAAACTATGATTTCCATGGATATTATACTTTGCTTAATTATGTGATCATTAACTACTTTTAATTATTTATTAGGCATAGTTATAACCTCGGAAGGGTAAAAATTGTAAATGGGTGTCTGTAAAGGTATAAAAAGGTACTTCGACCGTTGGCCTTTCTATTCATTTTCAAAACACTCTGACCTAAAAACCTCTTCATCCAAAACCCCCCTTTTTCATCGTCTACATCGAACACTAGGCTAACACCACTGTCACCATGTCTAATCGGTTCATAAAAGATCATAATGTCTGTGAATTTCTGAATCCAGATGTGGAGGATGAATGCAGAGACATTATAAGATACCTAAGAAGAATACGACTCTTCTACGCGCTGACTGCTGACTCAGTCATCTATCTATCCCACATGATAGATTTCTGAAATATAGCTTCAATAGTCGAAGGAGATGAAGGAACCATGATCACTACGACCATTGGGAATTTACCCCTTTGGGTAAACGAAGGAATAATTCGCAGTGCCCTAGAACTGAGAGAGAATGAACAAGGTCATCCGGATGTATTCGACCATGAATACATCCAGAAGGTATTCAATATGATGGGCTACGATGGTGACTATGAACACGGAGAAATCAAGAAGGGTAGGCTATGCAAGCCTTACCGGTTCCTCTGCCATACTTACCTCAAGTGCATCTCCAACCGGAAGTCCGGGTTAGATAGATTCTCATGCTACATCTCATCAGGGATCATAGGAATCTTTGAAGGAAGAACCTATAATTATGCCAGATACATTATGAATTGCCTTTGTGATCATGTGCAAGTACACAAGGAGAACAAGATGTTCATGTTCCCTCGGTTCCTCCAATTGATAATCAATGAACAAATCCCTGAAGTGGAGAGAGAAGCTGATATAGGTGTACAGAGCCACTTAAGCAAATCCCTTCTCAACAAATTGAAAGGGCAGTATGAAGGAGGAGGTGTGGAGATGTTTGCTCACGTACTAGATGAGAATGAGGACATTCCTCAAGAGCTGCTGTGGGTTGAGGAACCACAAACTAAAAGCTCATCAGCCCCATCTGCCACACACTCCTAGCCTCAAACACCACAACATACTTCACCCAAATCACCCCAACAAGAATCACAATCACCACCATCATCCATCCACTTGACATCTTCAAGTGAGAATACTGAACCCATATCTCGTGGCCAATCACCAACATCAATCAACACTGCTTCTACTGAAGTAGTTGGTCAGGATGGGACTCAACCTTCACTCCCACACTCACCAATCTCCATAACATCAATTGATACTGGTGCCACAGAGCCCATATCTCCTCTACCACCAACTGAACCAACCATCTCACCCACTCCTACTGAACCCACTGACAGCGCAACACCAACAGAAGAACTCCACCTTGATGAGGATGTTGATGAAGCTATTAATGATGGAGATACAGAAGAAGTTTGTATTGATGTAGAAGAGAAAGATAAAGAAGAGGAAGTTGAGCAAGAAGAGAGTGCTTATATTGATGTCATTGCTTACAATGAGAATGACCTGAATGAAGAAGAAATCAATGTAAGCGAAAGCTATTTGGTGGCAGAATACAACAACCTTGTCCTGAAAGGGAACAAAAGGTTAGAAAAGATAAGAAGGTTAAAGAAGGAGGTGAAGGAGAAAGATGAATTATAGAGAAGCTGGAGAGTAGATTGAAGAGTCTGAGGGAAGATGCAGTGATGAATAATGAAGTAGTTGATGCTTTAAATGATTTGGTCGATGAACAAGCTGAAAGACTGAAACTGAAAGATGATGAGATTGAAAGGTTGACGAAGAAATTGACTGAAGCTGAAAAGAACAAAAGTGGTTCAGCAATGATCACTTACACCAGAAAGAGGAAATATCTAGGGAAGATGACTGATGTTGCTGGAGAATTATTAAAAAGGACAAAATCAGATTCTCCAGATCAGCAAACCCAAGTGATACAACTTCAAGAAGACAGTGATGAAGATTGGGAAGAACTAACTGAAGCAAAACAAGAACAGTTACTAACTACTAATGACATAGTAGAAGAACTACCACAGTCCTCCATGTTCATGCAATTAATCAATCATGGATTTCCATATGACTTGGTCGAGAAGATGAATATGGGAGAAATGGTTGAAGCTTTAAAAGAATTTGATGCTGCAAGACTGGTGCTTCCAGTCTGCACTTATGAAACATTCTCCAAGTACAAAGCTATGGAGAAGATCAGGAAGGAATTTGGCCACTGTGAAACAAGCAAGCTCACTAAGTATAACATGACATGCTGGTTGCAATGCCATAACTACCAGCCCCATGAGCTAAAGGGAAGATCAGTTGGTGAACTCAGAGCAATGATGGATCATGTCATGAAAGTAGAACTAGACACAGGAGTAAAATGCAGATCCAGAGCTCCCAACCCTGCTTATCAACAACAACCAATTCAAACTCCTGCTGAACCCACCATGGTAAAAGCCAAAGATATGCATAAGGGAAAGGAGAAAATGATCAGAGAGCCAAGGGATTTAGTCCCACACAAGATATGGCCTCTGGGCACTGCTGTGAGAGAGATCACTGAGAAAAAATGTACATTAATACAATTCTTTGATCTCATCACAAGGCATGAAGAAGCAAAGGATCATCAAATAATAGCTTGGAAATATGATGGTGAGTGGGACTGTGCACTGATTAAAAGGGCATCTGGCATGGTGCAATACTTCCTACGAGTAGAATTCCTACTAGCACTGCCAGATGTAGACCTTCATACAGTACAAAACATTCCCATCACCAATTATCCCATAAGTCCAAGGGGAAGAGACTTCTCTGGACTTGTGACCAAACTAAGTCACAAGTTCAAGGGAGATGTTCTCAGGGAAGCAAGACTGGTTGATGCAGAGCACATGAAGAGAAAACTCAGGAAGTCTCAGCCTAAATCTCTATTGGTTGATGAAGAATTTTTTAAGAGAGTTGGAGCTGAAGACAAAGCTTATGCATCAGTCAAAACAATAGAAGGAAATCAGTTTACATTCCCCATTACTGACTGGGGATATGTATAAAAGAATAAGGAACTGGTTCTGCTGAGGAATGATCCTCAAAAGAAAGCAGCCAGTATTAGGATTTTTGACCCAATAGAAATAAAGTTGCTACACCCAAGCTATACCTCCTATCTGTACGACAAATATTTTCCAAGGCTGCAAGATCAACAATCTCAGAATGACTTGTGCTTATATGTACATCTTATCCAAGTCATAGACAAATTACATGCCAAGGCCCATAAGAGGAGAAAGTATGAAGCTGGTCAGCTTATTGGGATTGAAATAAAACCAATAACAGAGTTGAGGATTTCAGAACAGGACAAATTGGAGGTGGTGTCAAACAATAGTGTTGTTGCAACACTCACCACTGAAGAAGATGTCCTGGGTATGGAATTCAAGACATTGAAGAGGATGAGCAGAAGGCAGATTAAATGCAAGTATGAAGATCAACAAGCTGCTGCAGACTACTTCAAATCAAAGATTTTGTCAAGAGTGAACGAGCTTAAAGTATTAAACCAATGATTACTAGAGTCTAAACCTAAGGGGGAGTACTGTTAGAGATAGAACTCATGTATAGGTTTAGATGATAAGATCACTCTTGTAATCATGATTGTAATTATTGTTCTTGATGATATAATATAAATATATTTGATTATAATTGTGTCTATGAATTAAATAATATTTATTTTGCACTTCATAATATATATTAATCTGTTATATGATGTATTTCAGAATGTATGTGTGAATGTGCAGTAAACATTAAACTGTGTCAATTTGTAAAATTGACCAAGTGTTGGAATAACTGCAGATGAATAAAGTGTTCTTCCGTAGATGTTTTCAGGAACATAACTGAAGGATGTACATCCGTGGATCTCATGCAGAAGAACAACTTCAGCTGAACAAGAAAAGAAGTGAAGCTGTTGAAGGAGAGATTGTTGCGGAAGACATGAACTCCTGCGGAATCACAAGAACAAGTACTAAAGACTAGTTACCTGCGGAAGAGTAAATTCCTACGGAAGATTAACAAACGTATGATTTCATATCAAGTATGCAACATAGTCAACAAGTCAACATGTCAGAGCAATAACATCGAGTAAATGGCGACGGAAGACATATTATTCAAGCGGATATTCCACGTCACATCAACAAACTTTATTCATATTAGATTCATTGTAAATCTTAAATTTCTAAGCCGATAAACATGGCGAGGATTTGGATAAGTTTAATTAGCTTAATTATAGCAACAAAATAGCTAGCAATAGAACAGAATTAGATCTATATATATATACGAGATCAACAACATAGAATATACATAACAATAGTTAAGAATCATTAGAATCATCAGTAATCATTATCTGAATCATTGTATTCAAGATCAGCAACATCAATAGCAACAAGAAAGCATTACGATCAACATTATTGAGTTCTTTCGGTTTGATTATTCTTATTTTATTTGTTTGATTAGTTGATTTTAGTATTTTTAATAGATTAAACACCAAGTATTGATAATTCCGCGATCAATACTTGTTCAAATCAATTCTGATAATTCCTGAACGATCCTTGGATTCACACCCATACATGTGCATTTTACATACACTTACTTGCGAGTCGGCCTAGAGTCAATACAAAAGTAAAATGAACGTTCTTGGTGTGAAAGTATGAGTTATGAATACATATACTAGTAAGACAATCAAAATCAATATAACTATCTGTTAACATGCATCTTTTATTTTCCTTTCTAATGATTGTTAGAATACATCAAATATGATATGATGGTCGTATCTCATCGGTTTCCATCTTGGTATGGGCATTTAAGACACTTGTGTTTGTATGAAATCTACACAGTTTCTTATTTCGTTTGAATACCACGATAGGACCACGTCCATATTGTTACGTACACACGTTTTGAAAGTTTAATCGAAAAACATGTGTGCAATCTACGACACCGTTTATACGTGGTCCTCACAAGACAAATTATCCATTCAGCCTTTCTATATGCTTTTTTGTCATTACATATTACCATTTTTGAAATCAAAATGTTGATTTGTATTTAAGTTTTGGAAATCAAATCATAAAATGTTCCAAAAACGACACAATTTCTAGAAGATAGTTATAGGAAAGTTCTATTTATAGGAACACTCTATTTAGCATCACCAATAGAGTTAAAAAAACAAACTTAGATGGCACCCGTCCCATTATTTTTTTATCATAACCACTCACAATCTATAAAAATTACATTCTCTCTCCTTCTTTTTCTCACATACTCAAAAGTCAATGATCAAAAACTCCAACCCTTTTTCTTTCCTTCACATCACCCCTTCTCTCGCTCGCATCACATTCTCTTTACTCAAAAACACTAAAAAAACCTCTTTGTTGAAGATGGTATTAAAGATAGATTTTGGTTTGTGTGTGGGTTGTTCAAACCAAAAAAAATTATACCCATCTAAGAATAATACAACCAAAAATCATGTTAGGCATATAAATCCTAATGCAATACGCATATTAATAGGTTGACACGAGCACTCATTTAACTCGAATCTAGTACTTGTGCTACTATTACTATTTCTACTGCTACTATTACTCTTCATGTTGTTCTCGCCGCCATTGCTGCTACTGCTGCTAACTGCCACTACCACTACCACCATTACTACAACTATCAATTTACAACAAAAGATATAAATAACTATGTATAAAACAATTCCATTTAAACAATAAAACTTAATGACTATTACTTTTTTCACCACATATAAATAAACTATTTAATTTTTTTTTCAAACAATACACTAAAAATGTAAGTATGTGAGTTAAACATGACAACTAATGAATTTATTAGGTTCTAAAAAGTCCACCCGCTAACATAAACGTGTCAGCGACTCTCCATACTTGTATATTTTGTGTTACATATGTATTATGTTAGAAATTCATGCCATCAACTCCAAGTAAAAATATTCATGCCATCCCTGTGATTTGATTAAAATTTTAGATTTAGTACTTAAAGTTTCAAAATTACGAATACAGTCCTAATATATTTATTTTTCATCAATGGTTCCTACCATGTTAGTTTAGTTAGTGATATTATTTTTTTTAATAACTATTTTATTTGAAGGGATTATCAATGTAATTTATATTTTATTTTAAGCTTTTTTGTTATAAATATGTTTATTATTTAATACACAAATAATTTTTTTAAAGTCTTCTTTTTTAGTGTTTGGTTTATAAATGTTTTCTTGAGCCTTTTGATTTTTAAATGTCTTTCTTAAACATTTATTTATTTAAATATTTCAGTAACATTTCTTTCTTAAATCATTTTTTTTAGATATTATCTTTGAACATGTTTGTTATTAAATGTTTTAAAAAATATTAAAAAGACGTTAAAAACTGAATTGGTTTAAAAAAGTTGTTTAATATTTTGAGAATTTTTTTTAAATATGTTTCAAAAAATGAATGGTTTTATAAACGAACTTTAGAAAATCAACAAGTTAAAAAAAAGTTCAAAAAATCAAATAGTTTTAAGAATGACGTTTAGAATACGAATGGTTTAAAAGCCGAACATTTCAAAAACATGTTTTGTAATTTTTTATTTGTTTATTTAAAACATTTTTTATTAAATAACAAACATATTAATAATGAAATAATAAAAATAATATAAAAAATAAAAAATATTGAAAAACAAAATTATAAAACTTTCTATAATAAAAATAATACTTTAGTTTAAAAGATAAATTAAATAGATGGCTAATGTGAGTAAAATATTAATTTAAAAAAATATTTAATATCACTAACTATTAATTAAAAGTGCTAGGTGGAGAAAGAGAAACAAATGTTAGTAACTCTATTAAAAAAAATTAAACTTTAAGTACCAAATTTTAAAATTTCAACATAACCACATGGACCATCCATGTAATTTACTCAAAATATTATGTTTAGTATTAATAAATAAGAGGTACTTATATATTTTTTCTTATTAAATTCATTAATTACATATTTACCCAAGTAAAAAACTTAATTACATATTTTTCTTGCTAAAACATATATATTATATATTTACCCATTTCGTTGAAATTATTTATTAAATGATTATTTTACTCATATTTTTACAAAAATATTTTTACACATTTCATTTCTAAGAATATCAATAATATATTTTTTTAAGTTCGAGTATTCTGTATAAATAAAAGGGGCCTATTAGAGCTACGCCAACCTTTATATCTTGACGCCCTTTTTACGGCCTGTAAGAGCCTTTACGGGCCGTATAGGTCTGCACCCCATCGAATCAGTCATTCAACCATTTAACAGGTCGTGACGCCCTTCACTAGCAGTATTTTCACGGGCCGTGAATATCGTTACAGTCCGTTAAAGTTTATATATACAGCCCGTGAAGTCTCTCACAGGCCTTTACCTTAGTCGAATACTTTTTTATGATGCGATGTAATATTCCTCAATTACGGGTTAATTTTGTATTTATTACATTATTTTATACGATATAATATTCCTCGATAATTATTTGACTGGACGTAATATTCTTGGTAAAATACTATATAAATCGTTACTTATTAAATTATTTCATATCGATAAATTCAATATTTGTATAAATTTTAAGCGATATAGTTTATTAACGATGTCAATCTGGGATAGCAATTATTTATTCGGTTCCGATTCTAACTATTACCCCATCGAGGGTTATAGTTATTACGGTGATGAGGGTGGTAAGTATGTTGAACAGTACGACGATAATGTTGGAAGTTTCGGCGGTGATGACGACGGCAACAGCGGCGGAGATAATGGAGGTGATAGTAGCGGAGATAACAATGGTGATGGTTCTGAAAGAAAAGTGTTATATGACACGAATAAGGTTATTACTTAATTGTTATAAACTTTTCTTATTTGATAATAACTAATTATATTATTTAAAATTGTTAGGTTTTTCATCTCGTGAAAATTTGGTTGATTGGGTGAGTAATATAAGTCGTGAAAGTAGATATGTTATTGTCACAAAACAGTCGAAAAAAACATAAGTGGGTTCGTAGTTAAAATATGGTTAAAATGTGATCGCGGTAGAGTATACAAAGGAGCACCCCTCTTAGAAACACTAGCATCAAAAAAACAAATTGTCAGTTTGAATTACAGGCAAAATACTTAATAAAAAAAGGTAGGTGGATCCTAGTTGTTGTAGATGATTCTCATAATCATGAAGCCGATGAACACCTCGAGGGGCATTCATACGCAATGAGACTCACTGAAAAAAATTTGTATGGTAAAGCAACTTACAGAGCAAAATATTGAGTCTCAAAACATTATAGGCATACTGAGGGACCAGAATCTCAAAATGTGTCAGCCTTAAGAACGGTATATAATGGCCGCACGAAAATAAAAAATTCAAGCAGAATCGGCGAAATTCCAATGCAGGTGTTTTTTACTATACTACAACAAAATAAATATATTTACACCCCTCACATAGATGAACCCATAAATAACGTAGACGGGGTTTTTTTTGTACATCCCACATCTCACACTTTATGGCGGGCCTACCCGCATGTGTTGATGATAGACACAACGTATAAAACGAACGTCTACAAAATGCCATTTATCCAAATGGTTGGTGTGATATCAACACTGAAATAGTCTTCTGTTGCTCATGCATTTATCGATCTTGAGCGTAAGATTAATTTCAGATGGATTTTAGAACAATTAAAAGAGACTTTAGAGCAAAAGGTATAGAACCCCGGGTTATACTTACTGACAGAGAGCTTGCTCTGATGAAAGCATGTGAAGAAGTTTTTCCAAATGCGTGAGACTACTTTGTAAATGGCATATATCGAAAAATATTATTAAACATTGCAAGGTGAGTTTTTTGAATGATGAATGAGGTGCTTTTGAGCATTTGTGGCCGCTATTTATTAACTCTATCACGCCTGACATATTCGTGTACAATTTTGACCACCTTTATCGAAGATTGGTGCCAAAACATTCAAGTAAGTTTTATATTGTTATTCTTATTAATATTCATTTTTATAAATTAAATAATATAATGTTATTTTAATTAGAAATTTTGATGTACCTGAAAAATAAAAGGTTGGACCCTTATAAAAAGACGTTTGTGAACGCATGGATTGATAGAGACCGTAACTTCAGTCAACACAAAACGAACCGAGTGGAGAGCCAACATTCATTGCTGAAAAGTTACCTAAAAAAAAGTAATAGTACCAAGGATAGATTTATTCTATTTATCAATAATATTTTAGTTACACAGAAAATTGCTATAAAAAAAGTTTTACCAAAAGTAAAATCATGCTTATGGTTCAACACAACCATAAAGTGCTTCAATACTTACGGTAAAGTTTCTATTGCGGAGTTGGATCTTTTAATTGGTAAGATCAACAGAATTCATCATCTAATGACATCCAACGTATCGTGTGGGTATCATCTTTTTATGAGTTGTGATCTTCCATGTGCATGTAAATTAAATAATTACTTTTAAACAGGTAAATATTTGTTTAACTTTTATTTTTTACCATGAATATTATATTGTATATATATATTTGTTATATTTTTACCCATTATTTATAGGTCAAAATATACCACTCGATGACATTGATCTTTTTTGGAGAAAGCTTGACTTTTTACCGGCGTATATTGTACGGGAGAAGAAAATAAATGTAAATAAAGAAATGGAGATAGTGACAAAATATTTACTTCTTCAACCAGAAAGAGTGAAAAGATCTGTAGTAGGTATAATAAAATCACTTATAAATCCAACGAAAATAGATCAAAAAGCTCCGAAAGTGCAAACGAATACGCGCGGTCGTCCCAGAAAGGATAAACAACAAGATTTGATATTAGACCCTCCAAAACATAGTTTATACGTCCAAGAACGAGAAAATATTCAAGTTCCTCCAAAATATTCAAGTTCGGTGGTGAAGTTTAAACAATGGTCATTTCAACGCAGTCAATCAATGTCTTTCAAAACAAGAGGCAAATATATATCATCCCAACAGACTTCAAAGTTTTCATATACCCCGGGGGACGAAGAAAAAAACAACTATTACCAATTTTGTGATTCGATTCCATACATGTTCTAGCTGTACATTTCGGGTGCGGATGATGTATATGCTGACGGTAATTGTGGCTTTTGGGCTGTAGCAGTTGGATTGAGATCGATATGCTGAAAATTGATGGTGTTTTATTCGTACCGAACTTATAGCGGAGCTGAATGAAAATGCACATCGATACGGTGATATGTTTCACGATATCCAGCGACTAAGAAATTCATTACACTGGAACGGGATAGGTGCAGCTCCATATAAACATTGTACGACAGTGCCACCCGTCGCGATCTTAATTGCTAACAGGTATCGTGTGGTTTTAATCTTTATTTCAATCGCTAACAGTGCAACTTATTTTCCCTTATGGTTATCTCCATGTGATATCACTAATCACCAATTGATTGCAATTGTTTTTGTTAATGGAAATCATTTAATTAAACTTCGATTAGTAGGTGACTATCCGATGCCCCTTCCAAGTGGATATTGGAGATATTATAAAACACCAAATGCTAACGATTGAGAAGCTATATACGAGGCATTATTTCAAAAATATGGTGAATTGAGAAAAGACGAGAAGCTTGAACAAATTTATTTGCTATAAGTTGTATTATTTTGTAATGGTTTTTGTATAATTTTTGTAATAGTCAGATTTTAATATGATATGCAATTTGTAATTATATAATCGCTAACTATGTAACTTTGAAATACAATTTGTAATAATCAAACGAAACACATCAAAACCAACTATTTTTTAAATAAATTAAATTTTTTACATCAAAACATAAACAAAATACATAAAAATAACTACTCCGGAGGTGGTTGATCCACGGTGTCCTCGGCTGCCTCGTCACAATCTACTGGCGGCCTCATAAAAGAGAAAATCTTTGGGTGACGGGGAGCAACTATCCCCTGTGATGTAGCCCATGTGGTGCTCAGCTCCATCTGCCATAGATGCACAGCGTGCATCTCCCGAAGCAAATGTATGGACTCGACCATAAACTCACCGGTAAGCGGAATCTGCCACATGATAGTCCTCGGCGGCGGTGGCGCCTGCTGTGGGGGGCCCTGCTGCTGTTGCGCTCCGGCTGTGGTTGCATCTACTCCTCCCCTCCTCATCATCAATGTCAATGGGAGCGTGCCATATCGTTCGTCTGTCGTCAGTGGACCACCGTAGGTTGTTGTCAAAATTGGCGGCAATACCCATGGCCACCACAGTTTGGTGGCCTAATATTCATGGTGGGTTGTCACTCATCTGCCGCGCAAGTAGCGCATCAATGTAAATCCCTAAACGGGAGGCAATGAAGGCGATATACACCCCGAAAACTATAGGGCTATCCATCTGTAAATAATCAAATAATATATAAATAAATTAAAAAATATTACTAACAATTAATAATTAAATGTAAAAACGGAAAGTAGATACGCATACAATGAGCAAGATTAACCTTCGTAGGGGTAATCAGAGCTCGTAAAAAGAATAAATCTCCCAGCGACACCTACTCGGTGGTCTGGTCATGCCCGGTAATGGTGTCGGCAATGCACCGATGTAGATATCAGTGCAAAGGATCTCTGATAGAAGTCGTACGAGTAGCGCCCTCCCATCGCTGATATGATATAGTCGGCCACCACCCTACCAGAGGAGCTGGCTAGGACCGAACCTCGTCAGTGAGGAGACGGACGTCCGCTGTCTCCCCCTCCGTGTAAAATCCAAGGACAACCGCCCACGCCCTTATCGTAAACTCAAATCTACGACCACCCAAGGAGAACCTAACGGCAATATGAATGAGGGGGTCATTTGTAGAGGAGGCGGGAGTGAATAAAAATATAGACAAAAACTCCAATGGCAGCTCCCAGTGGGCCCTCCTTAACCAACGTCGAACATCCGCCTCCACGTTGTTTCACCCTCTGCCCCAATGAGTGCCTCAGCACGCTCCAAATCACCCACCAACTCTAACACATCCCCGTCGATAGAACGGTTCCCCTTTAGGGGCCAATCTAACAACCTCCAAAGCCGTCTACACGGAGTTCTTGGTCTCTCGTGGAAACTATAGGTGCGGGTGAGGGTCTAAAAATCACCCTGATCCTCGGGCTCGGTCTCAGGACGCGTACGCTTACGCGGTGGCATAATCTATAAAAATATTATTTTTAAAAATCAAATTATTTTTAAAAATCTAAAAAGGGTTATGGGCCGTGAAGTGTCTTCACAGCCCGTAAGCCTAGAATGTTCTTGAAGGGTTACGAGCCGTGAGACAGCTTCACGGCTCGTAACCTTTTTATCTATTCAAGGGTTACGAGCCGTGAGACAGTTTCACGGCTCGTAACCCGTTTATCTATTCAAGGGTTACGAGCCGTGAGACTGCTTCACGACCCGTAACTCTAGAAAATTTCAAAAAAAACTTGATTTTTAAAATTTAATCAATACAATATTAAAGCGTAATTAGATAGTAAAAAAGCAAATTAGTTACGTACCGGTAACAGAAGTAGAATGAACTTAGAGGGGGTCGTAAAAGTGAAAATGGATAGGGTCGTATCAGAGAGAATCGTAATAGTGAAAACTGGGCGTAAATGGACTTACAGGGCGTGAAACTTATATATTAAAAGCTTCACGACCCGTAAAATATGTCACAGCCCGTGAAGAACAACAGTTACGGCCCGTGACATTCTTCATGGTCGTTACTGGCTTGTAATTAATATTATAACCGTTGAACATTCACAGGCCGTAAAGCAGCTCACGGCTGTTAGTATTTAAAATTCAAACCATAGCCGTTGGGCTTAACGGCCCGTGAAAACCACCAAGGTCGTAAGCGTTAAATTTCAAAATCTATTCGTTGGCCTTAACGGGCCGTAAGAGGCTTTATGGACCGTGAAAGGTTTAAAAAAATTAAAAATTAATGTATTTTTTATCTATAAATACTAACATATTTACGCACCAAAAATACACTCAAACAATATGATTTCGACAAGTTCTACATCAAGTTTCGGGTACTACACAACTTCAAAATCCTTGGACGGATGAAGAAGAGGTCACTTTAGTAAGATCGTGTCTGGAAAAATTAGGGTACTATTTTCAGGGAGTGTTCAATTTATTGGAACCAGATATCAATGTGTTTTCATCAAATTCTTGAACGTAATGAATATCAAACCACTCTGGAACTTAGCAGCAAATGGTTTGATTTGAGGAGAAAGATCTCGACATTTCACTCAATATATGATAACGCTTACGACAAGCGAAACACTCTATGGAATTATGCAGACATATTGTAAGGGCTCAAGAACAATATCGGCGAAGACTCGGAACATCTTTTAATCATGTTGCGGCTTGAAACTTTCTTAAAACTAACAAGATTAAAGATTGTATTTCGAGCCAGTTTTATGTTATTGTTATTAGATTGTACGAATAATATTATTAATAATCAAATAAAAATATTAAATATTAAATAATTACATTGTTCGTATTGAATACAGTTCATCTGCCATATATCGTCGGAATCTAAGGCAAGCATCCTGTAAATTATTTTCATGCCATTCTAAAGATCTGTTGTGAACCAGCCTACGTAATAACATACAAATAGCAACTCCTGAATCTCGACCAATTTGACCTCCGTTAGAAGGCCACACAGTTTCACCAGACACTAACAATTCTTTAATTTCTTCTTGCCCAGAGTGCTGCCAATAATATACATGTGCAAGAAAATAAAGGAAATACAATTTAAATTGCACAATAATCGCCCGAATATTACGATGAATGCACCACGAATCATCACACGTATTTGGACGACACTCATATGGAAAGAATATATAAATTTGTAGTGACTATAGAAATAATAAAAATATACAAATTTTCATCGTCATCAGGTACACCTATAAAAAATTAAATCACAATTATATTTTCTTTTTTTATTATAATTGGATCACAATTATAGCACGAAAAAATATTACCGTATCAACTTCCCATAGCGCAGGAAATAGATCGGTACTCCCGTCTGCATATTCATTACCATCAACGGATCCCATGTATATTAAGTTAAACCACTCAAATAGAATAATCGTCCAACGATCAGTACCCGACAACTCTTCTGTTTTACGTATTTCTTCAAATCGCCAGATTATCAGTCAATTTGTCCACGCCCGAATATGCTGTAAAATAACAATAAAAGATAGATTTGTACAATTGATTTTTTTTTTTAACAATTACTTATTTAAAATTTTACATCTGAACATAAAGTTACGTTCCCAAGTAGCCCTCGCCAAAATTGTAAGTGGAGATTCACAACACCCATGTAATACACCCTACATAATTGAGCATCTCCGTTGTGTAAAAACTGCATTAATTTTCTGAGACCAATTTTTGTCATTCTGCCAATTATAGTTATCAAGTGGTTCCGGAATACTTTTAACAATTACACGTGAGTTAGAAGCAAATTCATTTGCACGCCTTCTATTATTTTCACGATATGACATTTTAATTATCTCGATTCAAGTTGTTTCTTTAAAAACAATTAACATATGTTTCTATATATATCGTTAAACATTGAATGTTACATCAAATCAAATAATTGATACACGTTTTACGAGGAATAAAACGTCACATCAAATAATTATAAAAATTGAAGAAACACGAAAACCGATGAATAATTAATAAAACCCAAAATACTCAGAAAACCTTTACCACCCGTTAAACATTTTACAAGCTGTGAAATAATAAGGTCACGGGCCGTAAAGGAGTTCACAGGTCATCATTTACGGGCCGTGGGACCACTTCACGGTCATGAGTGCCTGAATCTAATATTTAATTTTTTGCAGGCCCCTTCACGGGCTGTAAAAAAAAAGTCAAAGGGTATCCTTATAACACTTGACAGGGTGTTTGTATATCGGGACCCAAATAAAAAAAAACATAATTGCTTCTCGTCTCGCTTCCGATTTCTCCAATCGTTCTCATCGGTGATTGAATGATTAATACCCGTTTGGATTCATTTCCCACTGCAGATTAGTGAAGTTCTAGGTGGTTCTTTTTCAATTTAGTAACTGTGATTTTTGTGATGTTACTGCGTTGATTTGGAAAACGAAATGCCTACGTTGATATAATCATAGCATATTGTATGCATATAATGTTCTGAAGTAATGTGTATATAAATAAAATATTTGTTCAAGTTAAATATGGACAAGTTGTCAAGTTGAAATTTGGTTAATTAGCTTATAATTATTGATATATATCAGAGAGTAATTACTTGTTTAATTTGAATAATTTATGCAAGTTGTGTGATTGAGTACTTCTGTTTAGTCCTAAGGGAGTGCATCATTCATTCATCCGTTCTTATTTTTTTCTTTAACACTTTTACCTTTAAATAATTAAACGTTAGATTTACATATACTATCCATAAACCAATCACAAAAGCTGAAATACATTTTTCACTCTTTCAATTCATTTTTTAAAATTAAAGTAATGTAAATGTGCATGCACACACATAACTCTTGGTGTTGCTTCGGGTTGTCTAACCTGAAATCTTTTTCTTTCAACCAATCCTAATGGGGTGGTAGTTGATGCCGAAAGGTTGACTACGGTGGGCAACCAACCTCAAACTCAAAGCCATTACTTTTAGCCTTATCGCCTTCAAGAGGGTCACTAGACAAAGGCTATTAGTTGCACAACGATTAGTAAGTTTAAAACAAAAACAAAATAATGTGTCTAGCCAATTTAGCAAGTTATGATTATAGCCAACGTTACATCAAAATCGCTTACATCTATATGAATTGTATAGATGTCAGATGTTAGTTGGCCTATACTAGTAGTATAGGCTATATAGTTATTTTTCTTATGTTTAATGAATTTTATAGAAATCATAATCTAATATTTTAGAATATTTGGATAACATTTTTATGTCCGGCCAAACATAGCAATTTGTATAGTAACTACAGACGAAATATTACATGGTGTCACGTAATTGGCACAAATAACGTGTGAAATAGTTTGTATGCACATCAACGAAACAAATTAATCAATCTAAACTTGTAATTACCAATGCTTTTCCATGCTCTAAATATCTCAGACTCGTTTCCATAGCTAGACACGTTGTTGGATTATATGCCCTCGATGTTGGCAATATGTTACGTGACTCCATTTGCCAGCTATCAAACCAAACATGTTTTTTTTTTCTTGGAGAGTTGCATTGTCAATGGATGCCCCTAATGATGTTGAGTAGCTTCATGGTTGTGTTCATCATTTACCACCTATACCTTCCTAACTTCCGGCCACAATATTCTTTCTCGTATATCCTTATCAATTTAAATGGTAGCTTGTTTTTTTTATGCGAGAACGTCTAAGTTTGGATGCTCCCTTGTATTTCATAGCACAATCATATTTAAGCCATTTGTTGATGACCTAGCCGGTTGTGTTGGTCTTTGTAGAGATGTGCATGAAACGGAAATAACCGAAACGTAACTAGAATTATTGACACAACCGAAACAAATAAAACCGACGGTCTGGTTTTAAGTATTTTTAAAAACCGTGTTTTCGGTATTTGTTTTGATTTTGATGAAAACGAAAACCGAACCGAACCATATTTACGACCAAAATAAACCACGTTTGTAACCGAAGCAGACCAAAAAATGAACCAAAACCAACGAAAATGTCTATATAAATTATTTATTAATTACGACCATTTGATGAAAGATAATCACTTAGACCGGCTACCTATAATATCAAAAAAAAAAATTATATTAGGTTAAACATACTTGTATTTTGCATTACACGCTTTATTTTCAATTGATCGAGTTGGCGATACACGACTAATAAGAATATATAGATTGATTTTAAAAACAAAATTTCGATTCTAAAACCAAAGCTGAAACCAAAGAGAAAACCGAAAAAACCAACATAGAAACAAAAACCGAAGTGAAACCCATAAATCCAAAAACCAAAACCCAACTGTTTTAAAAATCTATTCAGTTTTTTGTTTTGGATTTAGGTTAAAACCGAACAAAACTGACCTATGTAATATGGTATTGGGAAAAGCTTATGCTTCCATTCATTGTAAATGCAAATATATAAAGTTATAATATATAACAAACATCCCACAATTGTAGATGAACAACTAATCTAATATCTAAACATAACAAACAAATGCAACTATTATTGAATAAATAAATAATTGAGTTTATCTAGGAGAGGAATTATTTGAATGATGCAAATAAGTAGTTTGTTCCTTAATATGTCCCCGTAAGATGGACGATCGGTTGATAAGTCCAATCTTGGAAATAAGTGAATGAAACCGGGAATGATGTAGGGCTTTGTTAAGGACGTCAGCTAGTTGATCATCACCGGAGATATGAGTAACCCGTAGAGAGCCATCTTGTACCTTTTCTCTAACAAAATGAAAATCCAAGGCAAGGTGTTTCATGCGAGAGTGAAAAACCGGATTTGCCGAATAATGTGTTGCACTTAAATTATCACAGTAAATGGTGGGATGGTATCCGATTTATAACCCAATTTGTATAAAAGAGATGTGAGCCATTGGACCTCAGTCGTTGCTGAAGCAACAGCTCTAAACTCAGCTTCGGTTGAAGAGCAGGATGACCTTTAGAGGACCATGCAATAGGATTCGAACCAAGATAAACAATGTAACATGTTGTACTTCGATATGTCTCTTTGTCACCCGCCCAATCAGCATCGGTAAAAGCATGAAGTCGTAGAGGAGAATGGTGACGAAGTAATAAGCCATGATGAAGAGTGCCATGCAAATAACATAACAATCTCTTAAGAGCTGACCAATGTATAGTGGTTGGTACGTGCGTAAATTGGGAGCGATTGACCGCAAAGGCAACGTCTGGTCTAGTAATGGATAAGTATTGCAAAGCGCCAACAAGAGCCCGATAATCTGTAGGTGATGAGAGAGGTGTGCCACAGAGTGAAGTGAGCGGGTCAGAGCATGTAATCGGAGTGGAGAGTGGCTTACAATCATTCATTTTGGCTAGTGAGAGAATAACTAAAATATATTTAGATTGAGAAAGAAAAACACTATTTGTGTGTGGAAGGACCTCAATACCTAAAAAATATGATAAGGGGCAGAGATCTTTGAGTGAGAAATGAGTAGCGAGGGAAGCAATGAAACAAGAAAGTGTGGGACCTGATGGACAAGTGACGATAATGTCATCGACATAAACTAGGATATAGATAGGAGAGGGAGTAGAAGTGTTGATGAACATAGAGGGATCAGAAATTATAAGTTTAAAGTTTTGAGATGTAAGATAGGACTTAAGTTCATTGTACCAAGCCTGGGAAGCTTGACGAAGGCCGTAAATGGCCTTGTGAAGCTTACATACGTGAGAGGGGAAGGAAGGATCAATGAAGCCCATGGGGTGAGCCATATAGACATCCTCATGGAGAGTACCTTGTAAAAAGGTATTATTTATGTCTAATTGATGTAGAGTCCATTTTTGCGAAACTGCAAGAGAGAGTATGAGACGGAGGGTGGCCGGTTTGACAACAGGACTAAAGGTGTCACCATAGTCGAGACCGGGTCGCTGAGTAAATCCCTTAGCCACGAGACGGGATTTTAGACGATCGACCAAACCATCAGGTTTATATTTAATTTGGAAAACCCATTTATTTCGACAACATTAGTTGCATGAGAAGATGGAACGAGAGTCCACGTATTATTACGCTTGAGAGCATCAAATTCGGCAGTCATGGCATCACGCCAAAGAGGGTGTTGTTAGACGGCTTGGTGATAGGGATAGAAGAGGCAGTGTAAACAATGAAATCATTGTTTTGGTAACATGAATTAGGTTTGGGGTTGATGCGGGTACGTGGAAGGTTAGGTGAGGGGGTGATGTGGGTTCCACGGAGGACAGGGAGGTGGAAGGTAAATCAACAGGAGGGGGGAGGTAGAAGGTATATCATTGGTGGTGGATAGTGAGGTATGAGATTGAGATGAAGAATGGAGTGGATCAACCTCATTAATAATGGTAGTGATTAATGAAAACCAATCATCAGGAGATTGGGTAAGGGTAGGGTGTGTATTAGTTAGAGATGAATAGTGGAAGATATGTTCAATAAATTAAACATGTGTAGATGTGTAAAGGCGGTTCGTGATAGGGTCAAGAGTGTAATAAGCACTTTGGGTGGGTGAATAATCAACAAAAACACAAGGTTTAGATCTGGGGTGAAGTTTGTGAGGTGAGTATGGTCGTAACCAAGGGTAACACAAACAACCAAAACTACGAAGTTTATTATAGTTTGGAGGTTTGTTGAATAGACAATGGTAAAGAGATTTATTTCGACGAGTGGGTGTAGGAAGACAGTTGATGAGGTACGCGGCGGTGGTAAATGCAAATGGCCAAAGTGAAGTGGGAAGCTTAGCATGAGATAATAGAGTGAGTCCGGTTTCAACAATATGTCGATGTCGTCGTTCGACATATCCATTGTGTTCTGGAGTATGTGGGGGAGAGGTTAAGTGAAAAATACCACATGAGTGAAGATGAGGAAGAATTTTGATGTACTCACCACCATTGTCGGAGAAAAATTGTTTGAGTTTTGATTGAAATTATGTTTCAACAAGCTTTTGAAAACGAATAAAGGTTGTGAGGGAGTCGGATTTGTGTTTGAGGGGATATAACCATATATATTTGGTATAATGATCAACAAAAATAATGTAGTATTTGTAACCATCCATAGAAGCAATAGGAGAGGACCACACGTCAAAAAATATTAAATCAAGGGGAGCATGTGACGTAAGAGTAGAAAAAGAAAATGGAAGTTTGTGACTTTTATTTATTTTGCAAGAATTACAAGGATCATCAAAAGATAAACTAAAACTAATTAAAGATGACAAAATATTAAAATCTTGGAATGGGGATGCCCTAAGCGGTGATGCCAAGTGCTTGAGGTGAGCTTTTGGAGTGAGAAGATGGATGGAGGAGTTGATTGTGGGAGTGTTGATCTCAACTCATAGATGCCGTGGTTGGCAGTTCCCTGGAGGAGGGGCGTTTTCGAGTTTCGATCCTTGATAAGAAAACAGAAGAAAAGAATTCGATTAGAAAATTGTTATCTAAACAAAGTCGTGAAATAGAAATAATGTTCCTTGATAAGGAGGGAACACAAAGGACATTTGTTAAAAGTAAAGGAGTGTGTGGTGTTTTTAAAATGAGAGAGCCAATATGTGTGATAGTTAGACACGAACCATCTCCGATCACTAGTTCCTCCATTCCATAATAAGAGGCATGAAGTGATAGATTGTTAAGATCATTAGTAACATGATGTGAAGCCCCACTATCAAATAACCAATGGACAGATCCCGAGTCTTGTGTACCCATTATGTGAACCTGCGGATGTTGGACTGGTGCATTGCGATTAAAAGAAGGAACTGTAATGTGAGAATTTACCTTCTTGAAGATTGGGTAATTGGTGAGAGAGTGTCCTTAACATAACACCATTGGCATTTGCCATGGTATGGTCGAGCGCTACTGGTCGAAGCTCCATTGTTAGGAGTGGGTAACAGACCATTGCCTTTAGCAGGGGTACGAGGAGTCCAAGGCTTACTGTTAGAACTATTGGGGCGATGTTGAGCGACAAATACAATGACCAGTTAATGAAGATTGTCGCGAGCCATAGTTTGCACCAAAGAAAGCTCATGGTTAATAAGCTTTTCGTGAAATTCATTGAAGGAGATTAGGGTATCCCGTGCATGTATGGCATCAAGGATTGGCTTGTAGGTTGTTTGATCAAGACCGGCTAGGATGGTATCGGTGATGTCTTCGGGATCGAGTTTCTTTCCAAGAATGGATAGCTCATCCACAAGTGTTTTAACAAATTGCATATAATCTATGATAGATTGATTGGGTGCTTTGGAACATTGCTTGAGCCGATGTTGAAGTTGTTTGATGTGCCCTAGAGATGGAGATGCGTATGTGGTGGAGAGAATCTTCCATGCTTCGAGCGATGATGAAGCATTTGTGACCAGCGGGATGATTGACGACGATAGACTTCCAACAATGGCTCCGAACAGGAGCCGATCTTGGCGAAACCAAGCAGCATAGTCCTTGTGCGGAGTTGTTGACCCATCGGCTGCAATAACAGGAACAGAGGCTGGGTGGGTTCCGTCAATAAATTTGTACAAATCAAGCCCATGCAGAAGGGCTTCGATCTGCGTTTTCCAATTCAAGTAATTTATGGAAGTGAGTTTGAGATTGGAGGGAAAGGTAACCACGGTGAGACTATTTACATTAGTCACTGGAAGTGCATGTGTTAAGGTAGGTCTGGGTAGCTGCTTTGGTTAGCAATGGATACAATGGAGAGGGGTATCGAAGAAGAAGAAGACGAAGAACAAAATATGGTGGATCAGAATTGCTCTTATACCATAATAAGGTATTGGGAAAAGCTTAATCTTCCATTCATTGTAAATGCAAATATATAAAGTTACAATATATAACAAACACCTCATAATTGTAGGTGAACAACTAATCTAATATCTAAACGTAACAAACTAATATGCAACTATTATTGAATAAATAAATGATTGAGTCTATCTAGGAGAGGAATTATTTGAATGATGCAAATCAATAGTTTGTTCCTTAATACTATGCACACTCCTACTTCCTTGGTACACTTAAATGGAAGGTTGTGGATCCAATCATTTCTTAAATAAATTTCTTAGATAGATGAAATGCTTGGATTCATCGTATTCTCTCTTCAATGTGATCTTTGATAGTGGTAAATGGATCCTTAAAAATGGAATTTCAATGTATCAGTAAAAGTTCGGAAAGGTGACCCATTGTCACCTTTTATTTTTATCCTTGTGATGGAAGCATTCATAAGTTACATGAATAGAGCATGCTCTGTTGGTATGTTTCAGGTCTGTCCGCCTTAAATGATGGATCGCTTCTATCTAACTTGATATACACAAATAACCTAATAATGCTGGGAGAGTGGTGTGAGTCATATAAAGAGTATTAATAAATTATTGTGTTGCTTCTACTTGGTGTCTAGTTGAAGAAATCAACTTAGAAGAAATCAATGGTGTACTTGAGGTTGGTTAAAACGTGAACTGAGTTAAGAGTTGGAAGGTGATACTTGACACGTTTGAATCATAGTTATCCAAGTGTAAATCTGGCACTTTATCAATTGGGGAGGGGGGTGTCACCCTTCGAAGTTGGTGTTGGACTCGTTACCAATTTATTATTTATCATTTTACAAAGGCACTAAGAAAGGTTATAATCTAAAAAGTGTTTTCAAGGAGGTTGGGGTGGATGGAAGAAAACTCATTAGGTCAATTGGGAAAAGGTAACTACATCAAAAAAAGAGTCGAGTTCTCGAACTAGGCACCAAGTGGGAATCGCGCAATTCTTGGATGGAATGGATCAATGGATATGAGCCTGCGATCCCAATGGTCTGTTCACAGTAAAATCAACCAGGAGCTTTATGACTGGCCTAACAAACATTATGGACGCTTTCCAATTTGAGTGGAATAATTGGCTTCTCTCATGGTCAACGTATTTGATTGGATAGCATAATTAAGGCAGTTACCAACAAAGGATGTTTTTACCAAAAAGAAGAATGCCGATTAAGTCATTATTATGCCCGCTTTTTGGTGATGTATCAGATTTGGTTGGTCATATCTTCACCTCTTGTTACATTGCATCGGTCCTATGGAATAAGATCTTTACTTAGTGCAACATACCACCAGTTTTACATTCATAGTTCAAGATCTCCTAAAGCTTCATAAGCACATACATGGTAATGAATAATTACAAAGAAGAATTGTTAGTTTGGTCGGTGATTCTAATCTCTTGTTGGTCACTTTGAAGAGCAAGAAACATGTTGGTCTTCTCTAATCAAGATGCATCACCATATATATAGGGGTCTTGGGGACAATAAAAACACTAGGTTTTCTTAATATAAGAACTAGATTTTAATTATCTTCCTTTCAGTGGGTTAATTGCTGTAATTTTTGCTTTTTGAAGGTTTGATTTTCTTATTCTTTTTTGTTGTTGTATAGTAGTTTGTTAGCATGCTGTACTTTTTCTTAATGAAAATTTTCCCG
Source organism: Flaveria sonorensis (assembly GCA_025506505.1). Classification (NCBI taxonomy): domain Eukaryota; kingdom Viridiplantae; phylum Streptophyta; class Magnoliopsida; order Asterales; family Asteraceae; genus Flaveria; species Flaveria sonorensis. Next base: position 47,261,304 of record CM046426.1, on the reverse strand, counting down.
GTTAAAAACATAAAATAAAAATTTAGCTTTTTTAAGTATATATGTACTTACTCGATTGATCAATTGACCAAACACATAAAATTGTGAGTCGGTTTAGCTTAGTTTAATATTTAAGTCAATTACTAGCGAAATATATAAACGCTACTAGTTCCGAACAAGTACATTTTCTTCTGACCAAAGTTCATAATACTACAAAGAGTTATTTCTGAGTAAAAAATTCTACACATAGAAAACATCACAACTCGTTTACCCCTTTTATTATAAGCCAAACACACACGCTTCATATACACATATTTACAAAGCCGACATACACAATAAAAAAACAAAGATGAGCATTGTTAGTGTAAAAATGTAAGTTATAAATACATATGCTAGTATTAACACACATAACCGAAATCAATATAACTATCTACATGTATCTCTATATTCCTTTCTCATGATTATTAGAAAGTGCATAACAACATGATGGTCGTATGTCTTTGGCTTCCACCTTTGGTACGGGCCCTCAAGACACTTGTCTTTGTATGAAATCTACACGCTTTCTTATTTCGTCTGAATACCACAAATGGACCACGTCTATATTGCTACGTACACACGTTTTAAAAGTTTAATCGAAAAACATGTGTGCAAACCAGTGAACAGTTTATATGTGATCCTAACAAGACAACTTAATCTTCATTCAACCTTTCTCTATGTTTTTTGTCGTTACATATTACTAATTTTGAAATCAAATATTCATTTCTATATGAGATTTGGATATCAAATCGGAAAATGTTCAAAAGACGACGCAATTCAATTTTTTTTTCAAGTCTTTACAAGATCTTTGTAGGAAACTTCCATTTAATAATATGGGTGTTAAACAAACAGTGCTCAAAGTTTGGAGGGTAAACCCAAAATTTTACATGAAACGGAACACAATATCATACTAAACACTCATATCAATCATATGTAACCTAATAATATGATAGGACACGTTTTATTCTTTGATGATTTTTCACATTTATTGTACGTTTCTCTCTGTTATAATTAATGATAAAGAAAAGTGTATAAACGGTTCTTGTGGTTCAATCAGTTTGCACATTTGGTTTCCGAAATTTGAAAATTACAAATTTAATTCAAGCTTTTATGTAGTTATTGTAAGTTTGATCCTCAAAATTTAAAAGTTGCTAAATTAGTTTAAAATTTTATGTGGGCGTTACACTTTTGGTCTTTAAAGTTAAATTTAAAAGTTAGTTTAAACTTTATAAAATTCATAAAAACAAATGAATTTTATGTTAGGAAACAAACTTGCAATGACTACATAAAAATTTAAGACTAAATTTGTTATTATTAATGCTTAGAGACCAAACATGCAATCTTATTAAACCATAAGAACCATTTATGTAATTTTCTATTAATGATATTAAAAAATAATTGTATTGTTTAATCGTTCTACAATTGATATATTATCATTACTAATTTCTTTCAACTTGTGTTATATACAGGATTTCTAACCTTGTTTTCAATATTCATGTGTTTTAGGACATTATCTGATCCTTAAATCCGGATCAACCGGCCCACCCTGTTGATTGGTAGGATGGATGGTTCGTTGTCTGGTATGGATTAGAAAACATTAAACATATGAACTCTAATAAACACATGCATTAACGAGATGACACAAACATGACCCATCTAATTAAAAATATATTTTAATTTTTTTAAATATTGATAACTTGAACTTCACGTTGTCAATTAACAAAACATAAATATCTATACAAGAATTAATTTTAAACTATAAAACCTAATTTTTATTTCAATTTATATTTAAGTTATACGGTAAATCAAATTTTTCGTCATGTAAGTTTATAGTAAATTTTAGATTTCGTTCTTAAATTAAAAAGACAATTATAGTAAATATTTTTTATGTTTAAAAAAATTTACACGTTTTATCATTTCCTCTAACGGACGTATGTATTAGCCGTTAAATGAAGGTACGTGCTCCTCTTGTGAGGCTTAATAGTCATTTTATATTTATAAACCTAAACATATCGCCATCACCATCTCTCTACCCTAACCCCAGCTCACCACCATATTTTCACCATCATCACCACCATATCACCACCACCATCACCACCGTATCGCTGTCCACCCTCGCCATCATCTTCTATACCATCAACATCAACATCAACATCATCGTCTACAAAGATCCTGCCGGAGCTACACGTTCTCCCTCACCCTTCACCCTCGCCGTCCATATCACGATTAGATCGCAAAAACACATAAATTCAACGCGATCACACGATAAAAGCTACAAAGTACATGAATTCGATCTGATCTCCATACAATTAAAAGAATTACAGAACAAAAAGAGGAGGTTTAGCTTAAACCCCACGAAGATTGGACGATATCTCACCCAAAAATACAAATTACACCTAACAGAACAACGATTTGCAAGCAAAAACAAAGGAAACATTATCATCAACAACATTAAGCAAAAGATACATATAATATGGTCAAATCACCGATCTGAAGGGGAATTTAGTGATTCGTATGCAACATTAAACTATACTGTTGGATTTTGATGGTTACCTGGATTTTGAAGGGAGAAGAAGCTGAAGTAATGTAGAATTGGAATAATATAAACCTCTGTTGTTTGTTTTTGGGATGTGGTTTTGGAGATGAATGAAGTGTTAGAAACGTAAGGGTTTTAAGAGAGGTCTCAGAGGAAGGTGTTGAGAGGCGGTGGCAGTGGCGGTGGCGATTGTGTAGAGGATGGTGGCTGAAGTAACACCGCGGGAGGTGGTGGTGCCGTATGAGGCGGCGATGGAGAAGATGAAGGCGGAGATGAAGAATATAGAGGTGGTCCACCATTATTTTGTTGTTTTAATATTCATATGGGTTAAAATATTAAATTGCCATCATGTGCGATAGACATGATTAAACTTGACAAACAAAATAAACGCAGGTCAAAGAAAATGACGCAACATGGAAACGTTTAAAAATAAAAGACTTTTATTATGATTTTCTTAATTTAAGAAATAAATCTGAAATTTGTTATAAAATAAATACGAAAAATATAATTTACTCTAAGTTTTATCATAAAATTCATTAATATAAGTTATAACATACAAATACATATGATTAATCTAGTCAATCGTGACCTGCCAAATTGGACTAGACCCTTCTATATAAATGTGATTGTGATCTATATGAAACTATTGCGATCTATATAAACTAACCCAAACTTGTTATAATGAATAAACTAATTTAATTTTAGCTTACATAAAAAAATTACGCAAAAGGACGAATCCACAACAAAAAATAACACCAAAGTGAATGAGTGATTACCGTTTTTACCGACTTTTAAAACCGGTCGAATCCAAAATGGTAAGCGTGAATGTGTGAGTTCTCCGTAAAAATTAAACAAAGAATTGTTATTAGCAAATAAAATATCTTACTCTAGTAAAACAAAATGTTTATATATCACATTATATTTTTCTATCCCCTTTCACTTGGGTTTTATATATATTGTATGTGTGTCATTACCATAATAAAAACTAAACATTTAATAATTCATTAAATGCTAATTATATTATATGCATACTTTCCAAATTATGAAATAGTTTTTTGATAATTTAAAACATGCTTCTTTTTATCATAAAATTATTTTTTTAAAAATAAAGTTTATGAAATATAAAGTTTTTAATGCAAAGGGCTTTTAAAAAAATAACATTGTTTAAAAAATATTTTTATAAAAGTTTGAAGTGGTTAAATTTTTTTTAAAGCAAAAGTTTATAAAAAATGAAAGTTTAAAAAATATTATTATTGTTTTATTACCTAATTAACTATTATACATAATATCAATAATATTTTATTTCAAAAAAAATATTTTTTAAATTTTAAATTACTTATATATTAATTCACGATTAGAGGAACAGTAAAAATATTATTAATTTATTAAATTTGGTTCTTAAATATAATTATTAATATTAATATTATTGGTTTACTGAGTAATAATATTATTCATTTATTGGATATAGTTAATAGTATTGTTTGTTTTTAATAAATATAATATTTGTTTATTAAATGTGTATTGACTTCGAGTCTAACGCGTCAACTTTGATAGATTTATAAAGTTTCAGTTTTTCCCCGTTACAACTTTTACTTATAAAACTAACTTTTAACGTTCGTATTTATATACGTTTTAAGATGATCTACGTTTCGACATTCGTTTATGTTTTAATATAAATTTTGTTAAGATTGAATTCGATCAAATATAAAATGTTTTCATTCGACATATAAATCCAAGTTACTCTATTTTCAATGTAAACTTTAGTTTTGAAACGTGTCTAGACGGTCATGATTTATAGTCTATACAATATTACGCTGCCGCATACGGCATACCTGCATGTGTTTTTTTGTGTACATTTTTAGTTGGTATACGTTTCGACATATTCTTGTTTGGAAAAGTGTAGGGTTAAGGATGATACGTTTTCATTCAGCGGTATAAATTTAAGTTATTTTACGTTTCGACGTAAAATTAGACCGGAAACAAGTAGCGTCGATTGTTAGTCTATACTTTGTCACGCTGCATACGAACGCACGACGGGTAAAATTTTTAATTAATAACTATTAACTTAATATTTGTATTCAACGTGAAGCGGTAAATAAATATAAAGCAAAAAAATCAAAAGAAAAGAAAAAAGCGACCACACGTGACGCTTGAGACTCCACGACAAAAACTAACACGCGTACGATCTTCATCCATCCCCCTTTATAAACAAAACCCCAAAGATGAATGAACTCCATATCCACCTTCAAATCTCTAACGTCAAAACACCAAAAGCAATCATCTCTACTTTCTCTTCTCCATACACAAATGGCAGCAAATCTCATGCCTGTACAACCACCGCCCGTCGTCCGCCTCTCCGCCACCGCCTCCGGCAACCAGAAGTCCGATGACCACCGCAAGAGCTGGTGGACTCCACTCTTCGGCTGGTCAAACGAACCTGACTACATTCACTCCACAAACACCGATAAAACCAAGCCTGACAGTACTACTTCATCCGCCACATCCGATCCCGATCGGAAAACAGTCAGATCTCGTAAACCTCGGGCGAATTTCACCGACGAGAAGGCGAGGAAGCTCCGGATGTTGACGATGGAGACGGAGTCGTTTCACGATGCCATGTATCACTCCGCTATCGCTTCTCGTCTCGCTTCCGATTTCTCCCATCGCTCTCATCGGTGATTGGATGATTGATCTCCGGTTAGTCTGTTCATTTCCGATTGCTGCTTGGTAACTGTGGTTTTTGTGATGTTACTGTGTTGATTTGGAAAACGAAAGGCTGACGTTAGTATTATCATATTGTATTCATGATTTCATATGTTGTTCTTTGTATTGCTTCAAGTAATATGTATATAAATACAATATATTTGTTTAATAGTTGATTATGGGCTAGTTGAAGCCTGACTAATTAGTTTTAAATTGTTGATGGAGACGTAATTGCTTGTTTAATTTGAATTATTGTTGATGCTACTTGTGATGGAGTCTTTCTTGTGTTTATCACTCTGCTATTGCTTCTCGTCTCGCTTCTGAGTTCTCCGATCGATGATTGATCTCCGTAAATTGATGTTTCAGTTGTTTCTTTTGCAATTTAGTAATTTGTTTTTTGTGATGTTACTGCGTTGATTTGGAAAAGAAAGGCGGAAGTCGATATCATCGTATTGTATGCATATAAAGTTACTAGGTTACAATCCCGTGTAATACACGAGTCGAATAAATTTACTGTTACATAACTAATAATATAAAAAATTATGTTTTACATATATGTATATACAGATCGAATAAATATTAAACATATTTGAAAATTTAAGGTTAACATACTTAAAATTTAATTATCGATAGTTATTAATTAATGAATAGTTATTATAGAATTCATAATTAAATATTAAATATATTAAATACATAAAAATATTTATTTTAATGTTTTTATTATTTAAGAGAAAAAAGAAATGAAAAAACCAATTATTAAATGATTTAGAATGAAGACAAATGTCTTGATTTATTTATTTTTTAGTATAAAGATTTCACTTATTTGTATTGCTTCAAGTTTCAGTAATATGTATATAACTAAAATACTAGATTTAGTTGCATGGTTGGTCATGTGTTATACTAAAGTTGAAACGTGGTTAATTAATGTATAGTTATTGATAGAGATCAAAGAAGTAATTAGTATTAAGCCTCTCACGTTAGGCCGGGGTGTGTAAACCATGCCGAGTAGTAACAATTTTACATCATCATCAGCGACTGTCAACACCGTATAATATCGTATTAAGAAATAAAAAAAATGAAAAATATAAAATTGGAGGGAAAGTAGCAATATATAAAATATTGATTGCTTGTTTGATAGTTGATTATGGGCTAGTTGAAGCCTGACTAATCAGTTTTAAATTGTTGACGGAGACGTAATTGCTTGTTTGATTTAAATTATTGTTGATGCAAGTTGTGATGGAGTCTTTCTTGTGTTTATCGCCTTCCAGAGTGTCTTAGACAAAGGCTTTTAGTTGCGTAACGATTAGTGTTAAAGTTTAAACAACGAAGATGATGAATCTAGCCGATTTAGAAACTTGCTTAGTAATCGTATCTTTATAATCATTAAATCGAATCAAATAGTTTATTTAGAATTCTCTTTGAAATATGATTTGTTTGTAATTGAATGAAAATGTTAAATTAGTACTTCGGAGTTGATATAAATATTGATTAAACTACGTTTTTACTTCATGTGAATTGCTTCAAATAACATTTTTTATCAAAAAGTTTTAAAATTTTGATTTTACTCCCTTTGGTTTCTAATTTATTTCAGTTAACATCAACTCACTAAAGCCGTTAGTATTTTTTGTTAGAGTACATTACTATTTACATCCCTGACCTTTTCCAAAAGTAACTAGTTGCATCCCTAAAGTTTAAAAACGTTACTATGTCCCCTGACTTTTCATTTTTTCAGGATGCAAATGGATGAAAAAAATAAAAAGTCAGGGGACACAGTGACTTTTTTAAACTTTAGGGATGCAACTAGTTATTTTTGAGAAAGATCAGGGATGCAAATAATAATTTACTCTTTTTGTTAATTTGAAGGGTATTTTAGATTTTCAAATACAAGGACTACTTACGTCATATACTTATATTATTATGTGATTAAATAAATTCCAACCTTATTCTTATCTTCCACATCAACCCTCCCCACTCTTTTACCTTACAAGCACCAGCCACCGCCTACAAACTCCACCACTAGCCACCGTCGACGACAACCGCCACCACCCACCGCCAATGATCGCCATTGGAATTCATCATTGTCTCCAGAGTTTTATCATATCAGAACGAGATCTGAATTCTAAACTAATATACAAATTTATCAGAGAAACTCTTTTTCTCTACCTCCTACAACCTTCACAACCAGCCACCGCCTATGACCGCCACCACCGCCTACGACCGTCACCACCCCACCACCTTCGACCGTCACCACCAGCCACAGCCTACGACCACCATCGCCTACAACCGTCACCACCAGCCACCGCCTACGACCGCACCAAAATCCACCACCACCATCATCGACCACCACCATTAAAGCCCTACAAAACCCCTCACCCTCGTACACCATGAATTGGCTCTGTTTCAACCACCGGCACATCCTCAATCGTCTCGGTCAAATGCTTGATTGCTAGTAATCAGAGCTTCAATCATCGAGGGAACACCAATCAATCATCGTCTCGACGGGTCTATGGAGATCTGAGTCGAAGGGTGCTAGCATCGGCAGGTTTGTGGGGTGGGGTGGCGTCACGGTGGCAGAGGTTTGGTGGTGACGGAAATAGGTTGGGTTAGAGAGAGAGAGATTGGTAACTTATGGAAGTTAACCAAATTACAAAGCAATCCCTTTACTAATCTAAGCATATTACATAATTAGTCCTTGTGTGTAAAAAGTCTATTATACCTCTCTATTTAACAAATAAAAACTAATGATGTTAGTGGGTTGGTGTTAATTGGCACAGATTAGAAACCACAAGAAGTAAAATCAAGATTTTGAAACCTTTGGATGAAAAGCGTTATATGGATCAAACCACGAGAGCAAAAACGAAGTTTACGCTAAATTATTATTGAATTAAGTAGAACTAATTAATTTAGGTGATAAAAGAATTTTTTTCATACTTTTATCTTTTAAGAAACTATTTTTTCTAACCACTTTAATTTTTTTTCTAAACATGTATACTTGTTCACCATCAAATCCAAACCGTGAACCAAACTATATTGATCTCAGGTCAAATTGCCGACGAGGATCAATCATGATCAATACCAACGGAATGGTTTCTCAACATACTAACTTTTTTTGAACGATTAATTGGATCACTGACAAATCATTAGTCTATTCAATTATCTTCATTACTTAAGTACATGACCTTGGGGCACTAGGTTGGCACGTCCCCGAAGAAAAGCTCGTAATCAATTTGTCTCCATCAATCGCAAATTTGAGGTCACCTTTAGGAGGAAAATCATCATAGGTGAGAAAACCACTGACTCAACCTTGAAATCTCCCTTCTAACTTTTATCCCAAATGAGACTAGAACTCAAAACATTTATCAATTTTATTAAAATTTTGAGTACTTCATCTTAACCACTTAAGTTAAGAATCACTAGTATCAAGACACTAAATGGTACTAGATTTTTAAAGTAACAAGATTTATAATTTCTTTTCATAGGCTCATTTGATTTTCTTTTATTTATTTTCCTCTGTGATCGTTATTGTATGCCTTCCTTTTGGTTCTCCTATATGTATTTGATAATCGGTTGATTTTTTTTCTTTTCATAACGTCGGTTTCAAAATCACCAATCATTTGATTGAGTACTAGCTTCATGATTTTTTTACGAGAGGTTATAAATTCGAGTCCTATCTGCAGCAAAATGTTGTTGGTGGGCCTGGTTTTACCGCAGTGGACCTTTGGGTGGCGCGTTTTCTCCGGAATTGGTGGTTGGTGGCTGAGCTACCTAGCGCTGTCTGTGCTCGGGGACGCATGAGGTGCTTTTTCGGCTTTTTTCCATTGGGGTTACCCCAGATAGCCGGGTTTTATTAGTTTTGCTGTTCAAAAAGGAAAAAAATAACGTCCGTTTCAAGTGACTTGTGAGTTAGTTTTCATTCATTTTTCAATATATAACACTCATTAAGTTTTGAATCCCGTGATTTAACACCCAAAAGAAAATCTCAGCCGTGTTTTTAAATAAATTAGTTCTACACATAATATTAAATCAGACTTTTTAGGATTTTCATTTATGGAAGCGTCTAACAGTCACTAGCTAGTTTTCAATCCACATCATTCTTTTATGATATGATTTAAGCCCTTTTGAAATATGTATTATTTCAACAAATTAGTATCATTAGACAACATGTTATTTGGTATTTTTTATCTTAATGCGTTAATATATCGACTCATGTAGGAACATGGAGTTTCTTATAAGTTAATACCACGTTATCAGAGCCGCACAAGGCATTGTACGGATTGTTTTACCGTTTGGTTAGATCAGTTTTTATAGAGTGAGTTTACTGATTTCCCGATTTTCACCAATTTTGAGGGGAGAGTTTCCGTTTTCCCGGTTCATATATATCAATTTCTTTTCTCTATAGCCAAACCTTGTTTTTCTTCTTCCTCTTAAATTGATGACGAGTCTTCATTTTCAACCTCCAGTTCCACCTCACGAATGCCACATCATCAGCTTCACCTCCACCGTATCACCCCATTTTTATCATTTGTGAATCGACAAATCGAATCTGTGAGCCCTAATGTTAGTAAAGAATAAAGACCAGAACATCAAAATATGAAGAATAAAGTAGTAATGATAAGTAAATAAGTTTTAAATCAAAGGAAAGTAAAAACAAAAAAACTAGAAAAGTTAGAGAACCATTGATCTAATAAAACCGATCAATGTAATGCGATGGTTCAAGAATACTGAACCTAGCTAGTTATGTCAGCGAATGTAGTCTAATCAATATATTACGGTTCTAAGAATAAATTACTTCTTTAGTTACATTTTAAAAGTGGGATACATTGAGTAGTGCCAACTTTATATATATATATAGACTTGGTTATGGCACACACCGTTCGGGCTCAAGCTATGGGTGCAGTGCTTCTGGTATATCTGGTTGGATGTAAGGGTTCAAAATCAGACTCATCAACCCATGGTTAAACTCGTAGAAAAATGTCGTTTAATGACCAAATTTTCTACACTTAAGTTATCTAAAAAATTAATTTCACTATAAATACAAGAAAATATTAACCATTTTTATGCCAAATAATCTTATTCTTTCTCCTACTATGCCCTCGTATATTCTACTCAAATTTTAATATTTTTCTTACATCAAATAGATCCAAGAAAGAAGCAAGTTGCACTTGAAATAGCGTCCGAATACAAAAACTTAAAATAAAAACAAAACTGAGATGAACATAGTATTTGACACAAGCCGGTCGAAATAAAAATATAACGAGATGAAATGACAATGGTAATGATTAAATGAGAAGAAAATAATGTGATTTGAATACATTTATGAAGCCCTATGATGGTTTGGCCAAACCATTCTTAACAATAACACTAAAAATACATATGAAATGGTCCCAAGGTGAGTTGGCCTTGTGATTTTTAGGTTTTTTATTTTATTTTTATATCTTGTAATGTTGTATTTTTCAATATGTATTTGTATCAATCCTATCGTGAATAGCTTGTGAGCAGCTTGGCTCATTTGCGCTGCTACAGTGTTGAATTTTTTAATATTTTAGTTTAGGTAATTTACATATATAGTCCCTAGATATATGTAGTTACATAATTAGTCCCTCATAAGGGTATTTGGGTAATTTCATTCTAATTTAATAGAAAAATTAACATGCCTTAGCCTTAATACCAAACTCGCTACAAAATTAAAAACATAAAACTCAAACATGTTACTTGAAACATGTAGTACTCAAACCTATCATTTTATATATACGAAAGATACTACTATGTAATTAACTCTTTATGTAATTAACTCTTAATCATGAAATATGTATTTTAATTGTAATTAAAAATGTTTAGGGTAGTTTGTATTAGTGCCTCCTATTTAGGGTAATGTAGGGAACTTTATGGTTCAAATGAGGTGATCGATTTAAAGGGTGGAAGGACCTTAGGATACTTTAGGGTTCCACATAGTGAACTCCCCGACCCTATATAGAAATATATTAACTAGAAATACATATATTCTTTTAACATCATTTTTTTACTCCTAAACATCATCTAACTTTATATTTATAATGATACTCATATCATTTTTGTGAGAGAAAACGAACAATATCACTAGAATAAAAGACAACGAGCATAAGGATATATATTTAATTTGATATTTATTATTATTGTGTATTGGTATAAATTGATATAGAGTGTGTGCGGGAGTGAAATTAAACTTTAACAAAAATGATTTGAAACAAAATGATTAGAAAATATAATTTACAAGGTTATACGGGATGTATGAAATGGCCCATATTATTAAATTTTATTTTCTATGATACCATTTGTTTTCATCACCTCCTCTAAGATCTCCACCCTTTAGAGCACATATGTAAGGCCCTGTTTCCGGGACGCTAACAGCTGGTCAATCATTGCACATAAAACATAAAACATAAAACATATATTTAGGTGTACTAAAACAACGCAATGGAATAATTTAAAATCATTTCATTCATTGCTTTTGCAAAATAATACAACATTCATAATCGTTACAAAATATTGTTTGTTCGCATTACAATGCAAAAACGTCATAATTTAAACAATAGATGCCATCCCAAAAAAACGTCAAGTAGCTGCCCCGTGCCATCCTCAGCACATTACCTGCCAACTGGAAAATACATAAAAGTCAGCGTTGCTGAGTGAGTTCTAGTTTTATAAATAAAATACTTTTTTTCGATTAAAATCGTACTTTACATTCGTAAGCGATCATACATCATACGTACAAATAGATAATCTCATTATTATCTTTCATCATCGTCAACTTACATTCATTCATTCTCTTTCTTATCGTACATTTCATTCGATCATTATTACTTTCACTTCTCTATGCTCTAGGCTAATGCCTCGAGCTATACCCCAAACATCATGCACAAGGCGGGTACTGGACCGAAGACTATAAATAGACTTCAAACATCATGCCCGAGGCGGGCCCAGCATCGAGGTATCATCATTTGGACCAATGCCATGTGCTATACCCCAAACATCATGCACAAGGCGGGTACTGGACCGAAGACTATAAATACACTTCAAACATCATGCACAAGGCGCGCCCAGCACTGGGGTAAGCGACAATGGTCCCGTACGTATGGTCAGTCACAAAGACTAAACCCCAGTGTGCATACTTCTGGGGTAGCTAACCCACACACCGTTGAGCTAACACCCTTCATTGGGTGTGAACCTCCTTACAGTGCTTGCAAGACTTTTCTTACTTCCGATCGTTCATTAATGCATGCATTCATTCTTTCTTTAGTTATCTTCCACTTTCGTTAAGTACTACTTACATAAGCATATACATACATCACACCACGTAAGGTCACGACATAAACATAACATGGAACAACATCATCACAACAGCATACAAAGCATGCAAAACGTAAACAAACACAGTCCCCCATAAACCTCCTTTCTTAACACTTAAGCACTACGTCCCAAAATCTCAGAAAATTCTGTCCCCTTAAAGAAATGCGGATGAACAAACAAATGCGGATGAATAGACAAATGCGGATGAGTAAACAAATGCGGATGAGTAAACAAATGCGGATGAACACCTCAGAAAATATTCTAAGTGTCCCAAAGAAATGCGCATGAACACTGTAGCGAATGCGCATGCATAAAGCACATGAAGGTTTCCAGAAAATATTCTGTCCAAATGCGGATGACTGAAACAAATGCGCATGGACAAAACATATGCGGATGAACATACAATAAATGCGGATGAACATACAACGAATGCGGATGAACACCACTTATGCAAATATTCCAACTTAATGCGGATGATCAACTAACTGGAAACCGCGTCTTACACTATAATCAGTTCCCAATCCTTATTCTTATACATTCATCGCACCGATCTAGCGTGCTAATCTCTTAGAACAAGCATACAACCACATAAACCGAGCAAAACATGCAGGCCCTAACACATCCACTAAAGAACAGGGCCAAACTAACGGTACAACATACTGGACATATTAAAAAGTAGTTACATGCATTTCCAGCCCCAAAACAGGTTTAAAACATAGAAACCGGGATCTAAAAACTCACCTTAGGAGCCTTCGAGTATGACTTCCTTCAAACCCGTTGCACTATGAGTTCAACCGCCTAGAAACCCACCAAAACACACACACCCGAACACAATAAACACACATAAGCATATAACCGAGGCATAGGCCGGCCAAAAACAACTTAAATTGATGAATTCTTACCTTGAATTCGAATTCCTTGTTCTTCTTTTCCAAAACCCGAGAGCTCAGCTCTTTCTATCTCTAAAATCTGGTGAAAAGAAGATGTGCAGAGAAGAGTGGGCGGCCATGCCCACTTTATGCACCCACTTTTTAATCTTTTTATCCTTTTGACACATTTAGCCCCTCAACTTGGGTTAAATTGTGTTTTCTTTCTTTTCTGCACGTTTATACTTTCTTTCTCCTCTTTTAAAATTTTCCGGGTGTTACAACATAGTGTCGTGACTGCGGAAGGGTAGGGGAAACACAGCCCGTGGGAACACCACCCCCTGAACCCGATGACCCCAAAAGCCTTCCACTCCGATGAAAAAATACCATGCACCACCAAGCCATTCCTCCTTTTATTTGACCTTTGCAAAATGGTCTTTTGATTGTTGCCCACCTAAAACATTATATTTAAATACTATAAAGACCACTTATTCTGATTTTAACACATACTTTTACTCTTATCTACTCTCTAAATTATCTACTATCTAAAACAATAAATCCTTCGGAATTTCAAATTACGTCTCTCAAGTTCAGAGGAGGAAAATACAAATAAGCGTAAGCGTAATTTTGAGTTTTTGATTGCGGTGGTTTTTTTCATATTAGGCGAAATGCAAGACACCATCCAACATTCCTCCCTAAGATGTTCCAAGGAAGGTCTTGAATGGACAAAAACCTATTTTTAATGATCGTAGGTCAATTGATGATAGATTTTAAGTATGTTTGTGAGCATGTGACAATATTTTGGTGTTTAATAGATCAAAATACGTTATTTTACATTGTTCTTATTATGGAATTAGTTACTTTGTTTATGTTTTGTTTAATAGGTGTTTGAAGCTTAAAGGAGTTTATTTTAAGGCAAACGAAGCGAAACACGAAACTAAAGGGACTAAAGATGTAAATATCATAGTTAAAAAAAGGCACTTTGAAGGTAGGCCGGCGCATGATACGTCGGGTATGGGCGTATCATACGCCGGGTGGCGTATTGGCGGCGTATTTGTGGGCCTATTTCATCAATATTCCAGAAAGTTGGGCGTATGAATGATGAGGGCAGAGTATGATACCACGGGGGGCAGAGTATGATACGGCGGTAGCTGAACAAACTCCAGATTTTGTGAAACTTCAAGTTTATTTTATAGGGATTGAACCTAGAGGCTCTGGAAATCAAACCAAGATGATAAAGATCAAGTCGCGCGAGAACTTGAAGTTTCAGCGCAAGAAATTCATCTCGTGCGAGAACTATGCGAGAACTTCTAGTTTAGTATAAATAGTTGTTTGTTGATGTAATTAAGTAGAGTTTTTGTTATTTCCTGATTTTATACTTACTTGTAATCACTCAAAATCAAAGAGCAACATACTTGAGAAGTTATTTACATTTATGCTTATCTTCTACTATTCAATCTTAATACCATGATAATTATATTCCATGTTATTATCACGAGATCGATGTTGATCCTTACAATTGTTATCAGAGCTTGGTATGCTCTAGATCGATTGAATTGAAGATTGAAGAGTGTTTTTGAAGTGTTCTTGAGCACCGAACTTTAATTCTTCAAAGATTAACTTGATTTTTGCTGATTTTTGATCACATTTGAAGATGTTAAGAGCTGTTATGCTTTTGGATGAAAAGTAGATGGTGTTTATGTGATTAATGAGCTCAATTGAATCAATTAGAAACAATTAGGATCAAAATTAAACCTAAATCACTAATTGGAAACTAATCAATTAATTGTGGACAATTTGGTGAAAGATTGAAGTTGGAATCTTACGAATTGGGAAAAATTGATCAGGCGAAAACTTGAAATTCGCACGCGAAAAGTTTTTGTTCGTGCGAGAAGTTTGGTTTGCAAAAGTTTGTTGGAAAGTTTGTTTCAGAAGATTCCTTTTGCACCAGAACATTATCTTTTCACAAAAGTCAGTTACAAAAGTATCCGCGCGAAAAGATTGTGCGAGAAGCTTGTGCGAAAAGTGTTGGTCAAGACTGTTCACATGAGAACTTTGACATTCGCGCGAGAACTTCAAATTCGAAGAATTTTTGAAAAGTTTGGCTTTCGAGTGTCAAAATGGCAAATCTAAAGAACATCACTGCTACCCTTAATCTAGACAATGAGATTGGCACGAGCACTAAACCTCCTAGACTTCATAGTGAAGAAGATTATCCCGACTGGGTTTACCGATTTGAGAATCATGTCATTTACACCGAACCCAGGATGATGCGATCAATTAAACAAGGACCCTATATTCCTGTGTATAAACAAAGTAGGGAGAGTTGGTACCCAAACCTGAACATCTCTGGGATGAGGAAGACATGAAGAAGCTTGAGCTTGGTGACAAAGCGTATTGTTAGACCCTGAAAGGATCATACTTGCCAACTCAAGAAGTGGTTGGAGGATGTTCTGGTTACATTAGTTACAGAAAACAACAAAAGAACACAGAAGACATCATCAAAGAAGACAAGAAAAGATAAAGTATAGAGCACCCGCATTTGTTAATGCTGATGACTAGTGAACAAATGCTGACAAGGTTTGTTCACCCGCATTAACAAATGCGAATCAAGACAACTAATGCTGAACAGAAGTGTTCATCCGCATTTGTCCATGTGGATGAACTGAAGAAATGCTGACAAAGATTGTTCACCAGCATTAGTCCATGCGGATGAACAACAGTAAATGCTGACAAAGATTGTTCACCCGTATTAGTCCATGCGGATGAACAACAGTAAATGCTGACAAGACTTATTCATCCGCATGAACTAATGCGGGTGAGAAAACACAAATGCTGACTACAAACAACAAATGCTGATGAAGACTTGTTCATCTGGATGAACTAATGCGGATGAACAACTTACACTGTTTTATATTTATTTTGTACTTAGACTAGATTCACTTGTATAGATCAGGGTTAGTTTAGTCTTTTGTACAGGCAATGTATATGCCTATAAATAGGGTCACATACCCTAACTTTGTAAGCTTTTGGTCTTCAACAGTTATAACATCAATATTATACATCAGTGACTTTGGTGTTCATGTACTGCATTTACTCAAACATTTATTTCAGGTTCATCTGCTCTGTAATATAGTGATTCCGTAACTATATTACTGACTTAGTCTGCATATTCGATCCTAGGTTGAGTCACATCAACCAAGAATATCATTCTCAAACCCAGTCAATTGGTATCAAAGCCTTGGCTCTTGAATTCATCACAGAATCATATCGGATTTTGGGTGAAAATCGATTGAACTGTAGACTGAGTTGTTCATCAGCAAGATCTACTCTTCTGATAAACAAACATCCTATAATCGAACACCACAAAGTACAAAATCTTCAGATCTGCTGCAGTCGAACCCAACAACACAAAATCAAGAACTTAGAACTCCTTCAAATCTACAGATCTAAACTTAACAGACTGTTCTTGACCGAAACAGAAGATTTGAAGAAAAACACACTGTTCGAACTTAGAATCAACTTAAAACAGTATTCAACAAGTTAAAATCAGTTTAACTAACATGGATTCCTATAATCATTCTGAAAATTGGTCATGCATCTAAACCTCCTATGCTTAAACACAAATATGAGTTTAAGCAATGGAAAATTCGTTTAGAAATTACATTACAGGTGTAGATCCTGACTACTGGATAGATTTGCAAAGGTCCCCACATTCCACTGTCCCTGAATGCTGATCAGGCTGCTCAATACAGAACTGCAAGAATTCCCATTGAGGATCCCAACTTAAATTTTGATGATGAAGAATACAAGAAAATCAAGATTGATCTTAGAGCTTATTCCATTCTTACACAAGCTCTTAAAATGGATGTTCTCAAAAGATTAGAAAAATATGGTACTGCAAAGGGGTCTGGGATGCTCTACAGATTATGTGTGAGGGAAGCAGTGAAGTTACAGAAATTAACAAAGACAAGTTGATAAATCAGTATGAGACATTTCATCATACCAAAGGAGAGTCTATCTCCAGACAGCTTCACAGATTTATGCAACTTGTAAATGACCTTGAAATTATGGGGGTCACTTACAAGGAGAAGGAACTAAACAAGAAAATGCTGCACACTTGCCTGAAAGCTGGAAACAGAATGTTACAATGTTGAAGAATACTCTTGATTTGGAGAGTACTAGCTTGGATATCATGATTGCAAAAATTGAGGCTCTTGAACTGATGAAAGGAGCAAAATCTGAGTGGACCTCAAGTCATTGAGGCTTACAAGTTTCCATCTGAAACTCATTCTGTTGAAAATGCCTTTGTTACTGAAGAAGAAGACTTTCTGTCATCAAGAGATCAAACAAGAACAACAGGATTTTGTGCTGCTCCACAACCTCAAAAACAACCATCTTCTGCTCAACCCACTGTATCTCCTAACAACATGCATGATGAGCAAAACTCTAAAGAACAAAAGGCAACTTACAATGCCTTTGTTGCTAGCTTTGAAGCCTACCTTGGGGGAGACTCACATCAGCTCATCTGATTCAAGAAGATCTAGAAGAAATGGATCCTGATGATGTGGAAGAAATGGATTTGCAATGGCAGATGGCCATGATTGCTATGAGAGCAAAGAAATTCTTTCGAAAAGGGAAGAAACTGAGCCTTAATGAGAACACCAAACTGGGATATGACAAATCTAAAGTTAAATGCTTCAACTGTAGGATGGTGGTCATTTTTCTCGGGAATGTAACTCTCCCAAGAGAAACAATACAAGCTATAAAAGACCATCACATGACCAGCATTCTACTCAGCACAATACCAACTATCATCCAAGCAACAACAATCAACAGCAACAACAGAGTCAGCAATAGCAACCTCACCAAAGACAACCTCTGCTGACAATCAATCTGAAGGAAGCAGTCAGCAAACATCAAATGCTCTTGTCATCAGACAAGATGGAGTGTGTGACTAGAGCCTGTATGCAGAGGAAGTTCAACCTCAATTCCAGAACCATGCTCTAATGGCTCATATCAATGATGGTCCTTCTCCAATCCATCAGAGGTAAAATCTAACTTATGTTCTGAGAGGTGTGTTCTTGAAGTACAGGGGTACAGAGAACACAATCATAAACTGGCAATAAAATAAAAGAAGAAAAAGTAAAATAAAAAATGCTCAAACAAAAATGAGAATTTTTGAAATTAAAATCAAGTCTTTGCTGTCTGACATGGAAACACTTCATGGAGAGAAAGTATGCCCTTGCAGCTGAAAATGAAAGGTTAACTGAACTGTTAACCGAGTCAAAAGCTGAGCAATCAGCTACTGAAGTGAAACTTGAAAAGTTTCAGCTGTCTTCAGTCAAGCTGCAAGAGCTACTAATCTCCCAAAGAGAGGCTAAAGATATGACTGGGATAGGCTACAAAACTTGTCCTCCTCCATATAATGATAACTACACTGTTATGCCTGAGTCACTTACTCAATCAGATACAAAAGAATCTAAAATTATTGAAACCAAATCAATGATTTCTCAAACAACAAATCCTCAAAACAAACCAGGTGTTTACATTGAAACTGATGAGGATAAAATCAGATTGGGTCATCCTATCAAAATCAAAGAGTGCTCAGACAAACCTGTGATTATCAAGAAACCAAAGAGCCCAGTCAAATCAATTGTGCCTTTTGTAAAATTTGTTCCTCAAAATCTTAAAGTGAATCACACTGCTGAATGCTCAGTGAAACCATCTGCTGAAAGCAGATCTGATTATAAGATCATATCTCCAAAAAATTCAAGCGAATCAGATAAGGTTTCATTGAAATTCAAGGATAAAACCAAAGTTCCCTTAGTCACCAAAGAGAAAACCACTTTTGTACAAAAATCTAAAGTGAAATCTGATTCACCATCTTCATCAAATATCAGACAAGGAATTGGGTTTGATATTTTCAACAAAGAACAGGTAGAACAATTCGATAGGGAAATAAGACAATACAGAAAGAAGCAGCATTAGTCCCACAAAGCAAAGCAAAACAGAGTTATGAAACAATCTGTTGCTACCCCAAAGACTGCCGTGTCTTCTTCATCTAAGCTAAAAAGCAAGCAACCCTATTGTGATTTTTGTGATATGTCAAATCATACCACAAATGAATGCTACTTCACCGAGTACTGTTCTGTCTGTAACATGAACAACCATTCTACAAGAAATTGTCATTTTAATAAATACTGTTCATTGTGTGATATGACAAATCACAACACAGCTGATTGTTACTTCAATAAAAAAGGCTTGAAAACAACACTAAACAAGCCAATTTCATCAATCTCAACTGATAAAGTCAGACATAAAAGTCCAACAAAACAAAACAAACCTCTGAAATCTCTTCAAAAGAACAACATCAAAATGATTTCAGAAAACCAAAAACATAATCATCATGTTCACAAGAATCAAAAGGAAAGGTTTGTCTACCCTTCTGACTCGTCAGAGGAAATTGATGAAATCAAACATCAAAAGAACAATAGAAAATCACTGAAATCCTCTTCTTCAAAAAGTCAAACAAAAGGTAAGTATCAAGAGGTTACAGTGATCGATGCAAAAGGTCAACCCAAGACCATCATGGCTTGGGTTCCTCTGTCTAACTAGTTCTCTGTCTAACTAGTTCTTGGTGCATGTAGGGTCATTCATACAGGTCCAACAGTTTGTGGTATGTGGACAGTGGATGCTCCCGACACATGACAGGAGACAGTTCCCTCCTTCATGATTCAAGCACATTCAAGGAACTACTGTGGCATTCGGCGGAGATTCACAAGGTGGTAGAATTACAGGAGAAGGTTCAGTGACGAATGGGATTCTGAGCTTTGACAAAGTCAATTACTGCGAGCAGCTGAACTTCAATCTGCTCAGTGTATCCCAGATTTGTGACAAGAAAATATTCATTTCACTGACACTCATTGCTACATCTTGAAACCAGGATTTCATATTCCTGAAGAATGGGTTGTCTTGAAGACTCAGAGGAAGAATAACACCTATGTTTTGAACCTTAATTCTACTCGTCCATCAGAAGAGACATGTCTATTGTCTAAAGCATCATTTGATGAATCACAACTTTGGCATAGACGCTTAGGACACACGAATTTTAAAAATATGAATAGATTGGTCAAAGGGAACCATGTAATTGGTCTTCCTCAAAAGGAATTTCATTTTGTTGACCACTGTACCGCGTGTCTCAAAGGAAAACAACATAAATCATCTCATAAGCCAAAACTTGTGAACACTAACAATTGTCCATTGAAGTTACTTCATATGGATCTCTTCGGGCCGACTCACGTCATGAGTATTGGCAAGAAGCATTATTGTTTAGTGATCATTGATGACTTTACTCGATTCACATGGGTCTTCTTCCTACTTCATAAGAATGAGGCGTCCCAAATCATAATAGATTTTATAACCAAAATTGAAAATCAACTTGATTTAAAAGTAAAATCTATTAGAAGTGACAATGGGATGGAATTTAAAAATGAAAGCATGAGTTCATTTTGCACAACAAAAGGCATTGTTCATCAGTTCAGTGCAGCTCGTACTCCACAACAAAATGGAGTTGCTGAAAGAAGGAATAGAACACTGATTGAAGCAGCATGAACAATGCTAGCTGATGCAAAACTGGCAATTACATTTTGGACAGAAGCAGTTAACACTTCATGTTTTGTGCAAAATCATACTCTGATAATCAAAGAACACAATAAAACTCCTTATGAACTTCTTTTTCACAGAAAACCATTCATTGGATTTTTGAAGTCATTTGGTTGTCCTGTCTCAATGTTGAACACCAGAGACCATTTAGGAAAGTTTGCTCCTAAGTCTGACGAGGGATTCTTCGTGGGATATTCCTCAGTGTCTAAGGCTTTTAGGGTTTTAATCCTAGATTAAACATCATTGATGAATCAACAAATATTCAATTCAATGAGCATTCGTTTCCCAAATCAACAAATGGTCCTGACTGGTTGTTTGATATTGATTCATTTACAAGATCTTTTGATCAGTTCAATTTGTCAAATACAGGAACATCAGGGTCAGTTGAAAGAAGAACAGACTTCCCAATGATTCCTCCTTCTACTGATCAAGACAATGAAGAAGTGCCATTACAAGCTGATCCTATCCGGCAAGTTACACAAAATGAAAGTATCTCAATAGATGCTGGTCGCAGTTCAATGCCATCTCCTTCAGCTGAACCTTCAACTGAAGTGAGACATTCAGAACCAACTCATGCACCAGCTGATACTAACAGAGATGGAAATGATGAGAGTATTCAGAGTGCTGCTGAAGCTGAAGATGCTGTTCCCTCTGATTCTGATCATCACTCTCCCATACTACAACAACAAGATGCCTCGCACCAAGATGACCTGAATGTCTCCAATCTTGATGTGTCCATTGCTGGTGATCTGATTCCAATTACCAGGACACACAAGAATCATCCAGTGTCCAACATTATTAGTGATTTAGACGAGCGGGTGACACGAAGCAAGTCAAGCATAGCAAACATCTGCTTGTTTTCTTGTTTCTTGTCAAACAGTACCCAAAAACATTAAAGAGGCATTACAAGACAATAGCTGGATTGAGGCAATGCAGGAAGAGTTGCTGCAGTTCAAGAAACAGGAAGTATGGCAGCTGGTGGATCTTCCCGAAGGTCAATACCCTATCGGCACCAGATGGCTGTACCGAAACAAGACTGATGACAGAGGGATCGTCATCAGAAACAAAGCAAGATTGGTAGCACAGGGCTATACACAAGAAGAAGGAATAGACTATGATGAAGTGTTTGCCCCTGTTGCCAGATTAGAAGCAATACGTCTCTTTCTTGCATACTCAGCATCCATGAAATTCACTGTCTATCAAATGGATGTGAAGTATGCATTCTTGTATGGAAAGATCTCTGAAGAAGTTTATGTGAGTCAACCACCAGGCTTTGAGGATCCTGATTTCCCTCACAGGGTATACAAGCTTGACAAAGCCTTGTATGGTTTACATCAAGCCCCTCGGAAATGGTATGAGACTCTGTCATCTTTTCTCCTTGACCATGGGTATGAAAGAGGAAAGATTGATCAGACTTTGTTCAGAAAGAGAAAAGGAAATGAGATGCTGCTAGTCCAGATATATGTGGATGATATCATCTTTGGCTCCACCAACAAACAGCTCTGCAAAGACTTTGAAGATCTTATGCATTCAAAATTCCAGATGAGTGCTATGGGAGAACTCACCTTCTTCTTGGGTCTTCAAGTACAACAAACATCCAGTGGAATCTTCATCAACCAGTCCAAATATGTTGAATCTATGTTGAAGAAGTTTCATTTTGCAGACTGTCAGTCCATCAGAACTACTGTTGATACCAAAGTGAAGATTGTCCGGACCCAGATGGAAAATCTGTTGACAGACCCTCTATCGATCCATGATAGGTTCACTTATGTATTTAACAGCCAGTAGACCTGATGTTATGTTTGGTGTTTGTGTATGTGCCAGGTATCAAGCAGATCCCAAGGAATCTCACGTGAATGCAGTCAAGAGGATATTCAGATATCTTAAGGGCAAACCTGCTCTTGGACTATGGTATCCAAAGGATGGAGACTTCAATCTCTATGCATACACCGACAGTGACTACGGGGGATGCAATTTCAATAGAAAATCCACATCTGGCGGTTGTCAATTTCTTGGTCCCAGACTGGTGTCATGGCAGTGCAAGAAACAGACCAATGTTTCTGTATCGACAGCTGAAGCTGAGTACATAGCAGCATCAGCTTGTTGCTCTCAAGTTCTCTGGATTCAAAACCAGATGCTTGATTATGGTTTCAATTTCTTGCACACACCAATTCATATTGACAACACTGCTGCAGTCTTCATAACAAATAATCCAGTTCAGCACTCAAAAACAAAACATATTGAAATTAGATATCACTTTTTGAGAGATGCTGAAAAAGTTTAATCAAGCTGATTCAGGTTAACACAGATAATCAGCTAGCTGATTTGTTTACTAAGGCATTTGAGTCGGTTTGAATTCTTAGTCCAATCAATCGGCATGATTAACCTTGAGTAAAATCAAAAATTTAAAAACATTAAAAAAAATTCACAAAATTACAAAAAGAAATCAATTTTTGTTGAAGTCCTTGATTTGTACTTCTTTTGGGAAATGATATAATTACAGTCGTTATATCATTCACTGTGCTTAATTCAATATCTTGAAAGACTGACATGACTTACCTGATATGAGGGTAGGCTCAACTTGGAACAAAAGATAAATGCTGTGATAAACAACAGATCACATTCAACTGTGAATGCATCATCTCAAGAGCATGTAAGTATCTGACCTATCCAAGTGTATGTATGTGTAGCAACCTAAACACACCGGGTCATGATACTTTATGAATCTCATTCAACCATCAGTTTCTCCTTTGTTTTGCTGAGCAAAGACCTGGGGAAACAAGCACATAGTGCTGATGTCTAGATCCAAAAAGATTCCCAATGAGGAACACATCCAATACGGATGACAAATAAAACAGAATATAACAAAAAGAATCCCAAAGTGGATCACCTTCCAAAGTGAAGAGCAAAAAGAATCCCAATGTGGATCACATTAAATAAGGATCAGGTAAAAGAATCCCAAAGTGGATCCCCCTTACCAAAATGAATGAGACTTCACAATTTAAATGACCAGGTATTGAAAGTTGTGAAAAAGTTCTACCATACAGTACATGAGGATAGTTGATCTTTCTATGCTTGTGAGTGTGAGGTTCATGTTGAATGTTTAATTAAATCAAAACATGATAAAAATCACATGCATTACAATATTGACCAAGCATGAGTTTAAGAGGACAAACATACCTTCAATCAATAAGTTCATGACAACTTGCACTTATGAAAGATAAGATTGATATGATCCCAAAATTTCATACAATAGTACAAAATTTCTACATTTACAGATAAGCAAATCAATCAAAATTCTGAAATATTGTCCTTAAATTTTATTAATTTGTTAAAGTTTTATCCCATATGGATATAAACTTTAGGGGGAGTAATAAAATTTTAAAAGGAAATATTTACAAAAACATGAAATTTGCAAACATTAAATTGACAACTTTGTCAAATTGATTGTGTCTGTATGGAAATTACTCCATAATCAGCTTCAGAAGATGCATATGTTCCAAAATCAGTCAAGTTGGGAATCTGTGTCACATCAAAGATACATGACAATCCAAGCAAGAATTGACAATCTCAGAATCTGCAAAATCTTCATAAAACAACAAAAATGCAGACTCATCTTCATAAAATCAAAGCAGCTGTACAAACCAGTCAGAATCATTCACTGCAACTACATTAATTTTTGACTAGTTCAAAATTTAATGCGGGTAAGTGCATTGGTTAATGCGGGTGAAGGTAACCCTGTCATTTAACCAATGCGAGTAACTGTTTTTGTACAAGTAAACTAATGCGGACAACAAATTGTTCATCCGCATTAGCTACAGTAAATGCGGACAACTTAACTCATCAACATTTCCAAGGGTCAACTTTGGTCACCCGCATTTGTCTCAGTAAATGCGGACAAGTCATTTGTTCACCCGCATCTGCTACATGAAATGCTGACAAGTTAAATTTGGTCACCCGCATTTGTCTCAGTAAATGCGGACAAGTCATTTGTTCTCCCGCATTTGCTACAGTAAATGCTGATAAGTTAACTTTGTCCGTTCGCATTTGCTACAGTGAATGCGGATAGGTAAAATTAACTCTTCCGCATTTGTTACAGTAAATGCTGACAATTTGAATTTGATCATCAGCATTTGTTACAGTAAATGCGCCCATAAAAATTCTATATGCGCATTTGCTACAGTAAAAATTTTCTGCACTTGTAAAATTTGTGAAAAATATGAAATGTTCTATAAATACTCATTTAATGTGGGTCATTTATTACTTTTCAAATTTTTGAGTGAACTTTTATAGTGAGTCGAGTGCCAGAAAACCGTTCTTCTTCTGAGTTCAAATCTACACTAATCAAGCTTCATTTTGTTCAAATCCAACATCAAAACAAACAACATTGTCTGTTAAATCGAAGTATTGTCAACTAAAAGGTGATTATCAGTTTCTTACATACTTCGACTGTCGAACAAAATTTCTTGAAATGGAACCCTAATCTTGTGAAATGCTTCAAATACACTCAAGAACACTGGATTTAGATGAATGACAGAGTTCATTAAAACCAATGATCGGTGTAAACATCAAAGATTTCATGTGGTTCTAAGAACACATAAAACATCGATGAACAGGGGATACTGGTTTATAACAATGTTGACATCAAAACAACCTGTTAAAACACAATCAAAATCAGTGTAACCCAACTCAAAGAAACAAAACTTTGAACTGTTCTTCATGAATAATCAAAATTAGGTCAAATAACCTAATGTAACAGTAACAAGCAGAATTCATTTTTGACCTAAAAAGTCAAAATTGAACAAATCACATATAATTCTCACTAATTCATCCTCTTTGTGTGCAGATTACATATTGGCTAACCTGACTTGGAGCAAGCTCCACAATGTCAGTGGTTTTCTCAATCCAGATGTCCCTGAAGCAGAAGGTCTCAGAGACATGATCAGATTTATTGCCACTACCAGAGTGGCCCATGCCATTACAGTTAGACCAGTGATCTTTGAGAACTATATCAGATCATTTTGGGGTAATGCAGAAGTAGTAGACAATGATGGAGAAAAAGTAATTTCAGGAAGAATAACTGCTGACCATACACTGATAATCTCTGAGCAAACAATAAGACAATGCTTGAGATTTGAAGATGAACCTGATTCTCCAACTGAATTTGATGAAGAAGATATCATGTCATTCTTTGCTGACATTGGATATGAGGGTGGATTTGAGGCAAAACAAATAGTGAAAGGATTGGTAGATTTGCAGTGGAGGTTTCTCATTCATTATATCCAACACTGCTTATCTAAAAGAAAAACTGGGTGGAATGATATACCATTAACTACATCTTCACTGGTCTGTGCCCTCTGCTCTAACAGACCCTACAACTTTTCAGCCTATGTCTTTAATGGAATGATGGCAAAACATTCAAGAGGGGAGAAGGAACATGTTCTTAATGTATCCCAGATTCATTCAGTGTCTTATTAATGAGCCTTTCCTGATCTGGTTTTAGAAGGCCCCATTCTTGAAATTCCTCATTATAATGCAAAATCTTTGAAGTACATCAAGAAGAGAGATCTAATAAATTTCTATAGTGGTACTTTCTTTCCACTTTTACCTTGGATGCAACAACAAATAGATCCCCAAAATGATGTGCCAATGGATGAGGAACAATTACAACAACAAGAACCTATTTTACATGATGATGTTCCTATTGAGGAACCTGCACAAGAAATGGTAGCTGATGTTCCTGATGAGGAACCAATTCATGAAGTGAATGTTCAAGAAGAAGCTCCAGAACAATCAGTGAATCAGGCTGCTGCTCATGATCAACACCATGTTGATGAGCATGCAGAATATGAAGAACTCATTAGAACAGTGTCTCCTTTGATTGGTGATCCTCACTCTGGTGAAACAATGCAAGAAGCTGTTGTTTTATTCCCTTTTAGGGTTGATCCCATTATCCCACAATCATGTTCTCCTATTCATACTCATCAAGAATCACAAGAAAGCCCTACACATGAAGCTGCAGCTATATTTGAAAGTTCTGGTGAATCTACCAGTTCCACAGACTCTTCTCAATCATCTGATGATGAGGAAGATAATCAACAGTTTGCACCTCTTCCACAGAGACAAATTGTCTCTGAAGATGCTCCTTCTGAGAGCTTTGCAGAATCAGAAATAAACAGACCAGATGATAAAGATAAGATGATATCTGAACTGATGGCAAAAGTGTCTAGACTGGAGAATACATTAAACAGGAGGTCAGGGGTACTCAGTGATAGACTCCAAGAGTTAGATGAAAAAGAAAAAGGACTAAGGGAGTCAAAAGAAAAGTATGAAGCTAAGATGAGGATGAAGGATGATGAAATCAGTAAACTAAAATCCTCTTTGGAAATGGCAAGAGAAGAAGTGTATGGGCTTGTTGAAACTGTTGCCATACAAACAGAAGCAATGGAGGAACAAGAAAACTTGATTGAGTCTCAAAATGAGTTAATTGATGAGCTCACAAAAAGAAATGATGACTTAACAAAAAGAGTTGATGAACTAGAACTCCTTGTGAAATTGAAAGATGAAATTATAAAAGAAAAGGATGAGAAATCTAGTGATGAAATTGAACAACAAGTAGCAGAACAACAACAAGAACAAGAAAAGGAAGAAGAAGTCAGGGATGAATCCAGTTGGAAATAGTGGTTCATTCTGAACCTTCATCTGCAGATGCTACTATGATGAAAGAATTGAGTGATGACTTGGACAGTAATTCCTTCAAAACCCGTGCCAATTGAAGAAGAGTTAAGAATGCAGCCTGTGCCTGCAATTGTGCTGACTGTTGAACAACAAAGTCTAATTAAAAGACTTTGTGATGAGTTCAAAGAAAAAGAAACTGCTGAATTGAACATACAAGAAGCTGTTGAGGCTGAACAACAAAGAATCACTCCTGAAATTAAGGCTGTTGAACAAGAACAACAGGCCAAAACTGATGAAGCTTCATCATCAGGATCAAAAGTGATGACATACACAAGAAAAAGGAAGTATTTGTCAGAAAAGACAAAAGGAAAACTTCCTATGGTTGAGGAAGAACAACCTAAAAAGAAAACCAAAGATGATCCCAGAAGTTTGGCAGCAATTGCTGAATTTTTGGATGAACATGAGCAGGCTGAAAAAGAGTTACAACATACTTTGGAAGTGATAATGCTGGAGGAAGAAGACTCCGAGAACAAACAACAAAAGACACATGATGATGTGACCAGCCAAGCTATTATTGAGCAATCTGTTGAAAGCATGATTGAAAAGGCCAAAACTGATGATCTGATGATTCATGCTATGTATCTGATCAATCATGGGTATGAAGCTGATATGGTATTCAACATGACCTATGATGAGATTGTAGAAGAAGTAAAGAAGACAGAAAAGCTACTGGATCCATCATATGTAACAAAGTATGAGATGAGGAAAGATTCTGAAAAGAAAAAGGCTGAAAAGACAACAACTTCCATCTCAAAAACAATAAAGAAAGATGCTGAACAGTCTATGTTTCCTGATCCCTATAGTATGTCTGATAGGGAAATGAAGGACTATCTTAACAAAAAGGGTTTACAAAAAGAAAACTTGGTAACATGAAGACCAATTCCCTAAGGGCTGCAATGTTAAAATTGATAAATGACATGAAAGACAGATTGAAGGCAATTGAAGAAGAAGTAATTGCCCAGAAGCCCAGAACAAGAACATCAGCACAAGATGTGCAGCTGACAGTTAAAGATAAAGATGTTCTGGCCCCTATCTTACACAAGAATTCAGAGTGGTTTATAGAGCCTTCTCAGCTCAAACTCCAAGAAGGGCTAACCACTGCTGAATTAATAAGAGGGGTGTCTACTCCAAGTGGCAAGACTGATGTTAAAATCATTGCCTGGAAGTATGACAGTGACTGGAATATGTTCATGGTGAAAAGAATATCAGGATTGGTACAATTCTTCACTGAGTATACAGCTTTAGTCAATGCATTGAAAGTTCATGATCTGAAAGAACTGGCTGAGCTTGATCTGGTGAATCCTGCTGGCATGTACAGAGGATATGAATTTGCTGATATTTTGAAGATGTTTAAAAGAACTAACAACTTCAAATCACTGAAAGCCATTTGCACAAGAAAAGACAAGACCTTCAACAACCCATTTGACAAAAGAAGAACAAAAGAAGCAGAAGAAATAGTATTCCCTGAATTGCATGTAAAGCCAACTGAAAGTCTGAAAAGAAAGATGATTACAGGCACTCATAAGTCAAAGCCCATTTCTAATGTTTATTATGATGAAGAAACTTATGAGCTTGTGATTGAAAGAACATGGGGAGGAAAAGAAGCCCCTGAAATTAGAATTTTCAGTGGTTATGAGGTCAGACTGCTAGATGAGTCTTACATACACTATATCTTCACAAGACACTTCAGAGCCCTCAAAAACAAAGCTGCTGAAGATGATCTGGAGTTTATGTTGAAGTGTGTTAAGATCTTGAAGCTGGCATTTGACAGAATCAACAATAAAAGGGAACAAAGGAAGAAGAGAAAGGTGCCAATGCAGATGGGCAATATTGTCAAGTTAGAGGTTGATGCTGAAGGATCATTGCTGATTCATAGAGATGGGTTATCTTCCATTTCAGTTTGGGAACCCATCTCTTTGAAACAAATGCCCCTTGCTGCTATCTACACCATGAGTGAGATGAAGATACATGTGCTGAGCAGAGAAAAGATGAAAGAAGCAAAAGACTTTTCCAATATGATCAAGGCCATTATCGATCCCTCAATGGTACAACCTGAATCACAAATAGAAGCTGCTGCAACTTTCTCCCCAAAAGTCCAACAGAAGACATCACAAGAAGACCAACCAGAATCTTCACAACCACCAACTCCATCACAATCTTGAGGAACCTAGGCAGTATAATCCTTAGGGGGAGTATTGTTAGACCCTGAAAGGATCATACTTGCCAACTCAAGAAGTGGTTGGAGGTTGTTCTGGTTGGAGAACATTAGTTACAGAAAACAACAGAAGAACACAGAAGACATCATCAACAGAAGAAAACAAAGACAAGAAAAGATAAAGTATAGAGCACCCATTTGTTAATGCGGATGACTAGTGAACAAATGCTGACAAGTGTTTGTTCACCCGCATTAACAAATGCGGATCAAGACAACTAATGCTGAACAGAAGTGTTCATCCGCATTTGTCCATGCGGATGAACTGAAGAAATGCTGACAAAGATTGTTTACCAGCATTAGTCCATGCGATGAACAACAGTAAATGCTGACAAAGATTGTTCACCCGCATTAGTCCATGCGGATGAACAACAGTAAATGCTGACAAGACTTATTCATCCGCATGAACTAATGCGGGTGAGCAAACACAAATGCTGACTACAAACAACAAATGCTGATGAAGACTTGTTCATCCGCATGAACTAATGCGGATGAACAACTTACACTGTTTTATATTTATTTTGTACTTAGACTAGATTCACTTGTATAGATCAGGGTTAGTTTAGTCTTTTGTACAGGCGTGTATACGCCTGTATACGCCTATAAATAGGGTCACATACCCTAACTTTGTAAGCTTTTGGTCTTCAACAGTTATAACATCAATATTATACATCAGTGACTTCGGTGTTCATGTACTGCATTTACTCAAACATTTATTTCAGGTTCATCTGTTTGTAATATAGTGATTCCGCAACTATATTACTGACTTAGTCTGCATATTCGATCCTAGGTTGAGTCACATCAACCGAGAATATCATTCTCAAACCCAGTCAGTATGCTCAAAAGTTTAAGGATTTCAGAAGGGCTAAAGAGTTATGGGATGCGATGGAGGAACAAATCATTGGTAACAAGGACATGAGGAAACCAAAAGGACATGTTGAACCAAGAGTTTAACATTTTAACCATGTATTGGGTGAGGCATTGGAGGCATAAATGTCTAGGTTTGTTAAGTTGATAACAAAAATGAAGAGTGCAGGAATTACCTTAGAGAATATTTCAGTGAACAAGAAGTTGTTAAACTTGTTGCCTTACAATTGGAACAACAACTGCACCACTATCAAAAGAACAAAGGATCTGTTCACCTTGTCCCTCAACGATCTGATTTACACTATAAAGTCATATGAGATGGATGAAAAATAGAGAGCTGCAAACCATATTAACACCATGGGAGCTAAAGCATCTGTATTATATGAAAAAATGGATAGTAATCCCAATTACTATGTTAGCTATTCCTAGTTGTGTCAACAACAATCAACCAACTCTATTAATCTAATTATCAAAGAACCATCCATGCCTCAGTTTCAAGCCTCTCATCAAAACCAATTCACTTCGATGAAACCTCAACCTCAGGTTTATCCACACAGTCAATCCTCACAACCCACGCAACAAGCTTTTGTTGTAAATTCCAACCCATCCAAGCAAACCATTCAAATAGCTGAAGAGCGTATGGCTCTATTAACAACCTTCATGAATAGCTATAAAGCTTTCACAGCCAAGAGGCTCAGTTCACCCAGCATCTTAGTTGATAACTTGAAACAAGTTAATCCTGATGATGTTGAAGAAAATGATATCAAGTATCAGATGGCTATGGTGGTGTACCGAGCAAAAAACTTTGCAAAGAGAACGGGGAGGAAGATGTTTGGTTTAAACAACTCGAGCAAGATTGGGTTTGATAAAACAAGTTTGAGATGTTATAACTGTGACAAACCTCTTCACTTTTCTTGAGAATGTATAGAGGGAAAGACACACCAAACTGATAATGGAAAGAAGATGGTGACCGTGGAGGTAGAATTGAAGGGAGATAAAACAAGCTAATCAAACAACAAAGCACTGGTTTCTCAGATCAATAGAGAGTATGATTGGTCAGGCCTGATGGAGATTTTATATATTAAACTGTCTACTGCTTTGTTACCTAAAATTCAAACTAATAAAGAAAGTGTTGACGAGAACATGCTTGCTGAGTTTATGTCTGATGATCTGATGAAGGGGATCTTTGCTGAAGAAGAAGTTGAGACAGTTGAAGAGGTGCTTAAAGAAGAAGCGGTTGAGATTACTCCAACATAATCAAAGATGACTGAAGAGGGTAAGGAAGAAGCTAAAGAAGAAGCTATTGAGTTTACTCCAGCTGAGGATGAAAAGAAGGTAAATGTTGTTGAGGAAACTCCGGCACCTGCTCGTGATGGCACTGTCAATGTTGTTGAGATTACTCCGGCACCCAAAGTAGAAGAAAAGGTTGTTCTGAAAGCCTTCATGGTAAACGTCATACCTAAAAAGAAGACTAAGCAAGAAGAGACTGATGAGGTATACACCAATCTTTGTTCAAATACATATTTAGAAAATATTCACAACAAACACTTGATCTTGGAAGTTAAAAAACTTCAATATCAAGCTCATAAATATAAAAAATGATGAGAAAATTTTTAAAGAAAAGATAGAAGGATTAAACAAATCTATTTATCAATCAAAATTGAATCTTCACGATAAGGATTGTAACATTAATGATTTGAAAACACGTGAAAATGAACTATCTTTAGAAATCAATAAATTTAACAATGAACTCTTATCTGTAAAATTGATTGTTGAAAAGTTTGAGTTTTCCTCAAACATGGTTGAAGGTATAATCAAGTCTCAAATGACTTAGAAAATTAATGGTGGTAAAAGTGGAGTTGGATATTCTAACATTGCACCACCAATTAATCATGATTATACTTGTTTACCTTCATTAATTACCACATCAGATGAAGAGACCTATGGATTAGGTTTTCAACCAAAATCAGACTTAATACCTCTAATCAATATTTACTAACTGTTGACCCTGTTATAAAAACTAAAATTAAAATTAATAATGACAATTTTTTTGTATAAAGTGTGAAGAAAGAAGGATTGGTTGAAGAATGGGAAAGTGACGATGAAATAGATTTTAAGGAAAATAAAAGTTGTAATGAAAAATCTTCATGTAAATCATCAACAGTTATCAATGAAATTTCTGATGGTTTTGTTTCTACAAATGATTGTTCAAGCATGTCTAACAAACAACAGGAATTAAAATCAAAGATTATTCATAAAGATAATGAAAGAAAATGTGTCACAACATCTGTATCTGACTTGAAAACTGATTTCAAGAACAGATTTGTTTTAAAAGGCAACATAGATAAGAAGATCATATCTTTAAGGAAACAAATGCTTGTTTCTTTAAAATAAATCTCCTATTACTGCTAACTCTATGAAACAAGATGCTTGTAGATTAGGTATCAAGGAAATTGCTACCATTCTAGTACCTACAACTCAAAAGGTTAAGGCTACATTCATGCCTCATCGGCTTCAGAAATGAATCAAACTGTTAGGAAAAATACCTCAATTCATTCGGATTCAGCTAGAAATATTCCTAATGAAAGAAAGAAAAGAGAGACTGTTAAAGAATCAAAAGGACAAGGAAATACTAAAGCCAGATTCTATGATAACTGTGGTAGTTATCATAAATAGTTCGTGAGAAATATACGAGAGCCAAATGCGTATCATAAAATGTGATATTATGTGTGTGGCAAGCCAAATCATATGGCTAGAAATTGCAATCATCAACATCAATTGAAAAGTAAACAAAGATTTCATAACTCAATTTCAAATAATAGAAAAAAATTCTTTTTAAATACCAAATTCAAAAGGAATACAGATCACTCAAATACTTTTATGGATAAAAGAAATGTTCAAATAAAAACTGATTTGCATAAAGGAAATTCAAACAAGAAATATTTAAATGTTGATGATAGCAATCCTACTCCAATACAAACCACTTTAAAGAAAATGGTTACACATCTGATTAAACCAATTCAAAGAATACATTCAGAGGGTATTTGGGCTAATGGGATATGATGGTGATTATCGAAACGGAGAGATTAAAAAGGGAAGGTTGTGCAAGCCTTACCGCTTCCTGTGCCACACTTATCTTAAGTGTATCTCCAACCAAAAGTCTGGGTTGGATAGATTCTCAAGGCACATCTCTTTTGGCATCATTTGGATTTTTGAAGGAAGAACATACAATTATGCCAAGTACATCATGAACTGCCTCTGCGACCACGTGCGAGTGCAGAAAAAGGACAAGATGTTCATGTTTCCAAGGTTCCTACAACTAATAATTAATGAACAATTGCCTGAGGTTGAGAAAGAAGGAGATGTATGTGTGTAAAATCATCTGAGCAGATCATTACTAAACAAGTTAACTGGGCAGTAGGAGAGGTACAAATGTTTGCCCATGTTCTTGATGAGTCTGAGGAGATCCCACAGGAGCTGTTGTGGGTTGAAGAACCATAACTTCAAAGCTCATCAGCTGAACCTCTACTCCCTCCCAACATCAAACACAAGCAGCGCCTGCACCTCAATCTCCACCTGTTCAACTGGATTCATCATCCTGTGAACATACCCAGCCTGTTACACCTGCACAATCACTATCATCAGTTCACACTGATGCAATAGAACCCATCTCACTCACTCCCATTCAAACTCCCAATTATCCAATCCCAGCTGAACAAATTCATTCTCCTACACCGACTGAACCATTCACCTCACCAACATCCACTGAACCAATCACTTCTCCCACACCTATTGAACCCTTTGAAAGCCCAACACTAACTGAAGAATTCCATCTAGAAGAGGATGAAGAAATTCTAGAAGGGACTACTGAGGAGATTTGTATGGAGGCTATGGGAGAGAAGGGTGAGGAGGTGATCCAAGGAGAGTTTGTTGATATTGAAGCTTATCATGAGGATGACCTGAAGGATGAGGAGATAGATGTAAGTAAGAGCTATTTAGTAGCAAAATATAACAACCTCATCCTGAAGGGAAACAAGAAGCTAGAAAAGTTGAGAAGATGAAGAAGGAGTTGAAAGAGAAAGACAAACTGATAGCTGAGAAAGATAAAGCAATCATTCAACTAGAAGGTAGGCTAAAGAGGCTAAGAGAAGATATTGTGATTGACAACAAGGTGATTGATGCCTTGAATGATTTGGTAGATGAACAAGCTGAACAACTGAGAGATAAGGATCATGAGATTGAAGGGTTAAAGAATAAGTTAACTGAAGCTGAACTAAGCAAAAGTGAAGTGCCCACGATCACTTACAGCAGGAAAAGGAAGTACCTGGGGAAACCGGCAGATGCTGCTGGTGAATCACCAAAATGAGTAAAAATAGATTCACCAGAGCAGTCAGCCCCAGAGGAACAAGACAGGGTGGATAGTGATAGAGAGTGGGAGGAGCTGACAAAGGAAGAGTCTCCTAAAGCTGATAAAGAAGAAAAAGATGCTGAGCTTTTAACAACTAAAGACATTTGGAAGAAAGACCCCAATCTACCATGTTTATGGAGCTGATCAACAATGGTTTTCCTTATGACTGGTAGAAAGGATGAACATGTCTGTGTTGATAAAGACAATAAAGGAATTTGATGCTGTGAGAATGATGATCTCCATGTGCAACTATGAAACATTCTCCAAATTTAAGGCCATGGAGAAAACAAGGAAAGAATTAGGGCACTGTGACACCACTAAGCTCACCAAGTATAACATGATTTGCTGGCTGCAAAGTCATAATCATGAACAACATGAATTGAAGGGAAGAACAATGGGTGAGTTGAGGGCTATGATGGAATATGTGATGAAAGTGGAGCTGGATACGGGTGTGAAGTTCAGATCTAGAGCTCCCAATCCTGCCTATCAACAACAACCAACATAAAACCCCTGCTGAGCCTACTGTGGTTAAAGCCAAGGATATGCATAACGGAAAAAAGAAACTGATAATAGAGCCAAGAGATGTGATTCCCAATAAGATATGGCCTCTAGGAACTGTTGTGAGGGAGATTACAGAAGAAAGACTAAGTCTGATTCAACTGTTTGATCAGATGACATCTCCAAGATCAGCAGAAGGTCATCACATATCAGCATGGAAATATGTTGGAGAATAGGACTATGCTATGATAAAAAGGGCATTACTTCCCATTGGTGGAAACCTTATTGACATTGCCAGATGCAGACCTAAATGTCCTACAAAGCATTCCCATCATCAACTATCCCATAAGTCCAAGAGGGAGAGACTTCTCCGGACTTGTGACTAAACTATGTCATAAGTTCAAGGGAGATGTACTGAGGGAAGCTAGATTGGTAGATGCTGAGCACCATAGAAGGAAATCAAGAAAGTCAAAGTCCAGGTCTCAGTTGATTGACGATGAATTTTGAAGAGATCTGGATCTGTAGACAGATCTAATGCATCAGTGAAGGTGATTGAAGGCAATCAATTTACATTCCTTATAACAGACTAGGGATATGTAGAAAAGAACAAAGAGCTTGTTTTGCTGAGGAATGATCCTCAAAAGAAAGCTACAAGTATCAGACTCTTTGACCCAGTGGAAATAAAGTTGCTGCACCCAAGCTACACCTCTTACTTGCACGACAAACATTTTCCAAGGCTGCAGGATCAAACTGCTCAGAATGACTTGTGCTTATATGTCCATCTTATTCAAGTCATTGACAAACTGCATGCCAATGCTCATAAGAGGAGGAAGTATGAAGCTGGGCAGCTGATTGGGTCAGAGATAAATCCCATAATAGAATTAAGAATTTCTGACCAGGACGAATTGGAAGTGGTATCCAATAACTATGTTGTTGCAACACTGACCACTGAAGAGGACATCCTGGGGCTGAAATATAAAACACTAAAAAGAATGGGTAGAAGGCAGACCAGTTTCAAATATGAAGATCAAAAGACTGCCGTAGAATACTTTATAAAGAAGATTTTGTCAAGAGTTCAAGAACTTAAGACCTAAACAATGATTACTAGAGTCTAAACCTAAGGGGGAGTATTGTTAGGTCTAGAACTCATGTATAGGTTTAGATAATCTATGAACTCTTGTAATCACACTTGTAATTATTATTTGAATGATATGATATGAATGATTTTGATTACATTTGTGTTTATGAATTGAATAATATAATGTTACATCTCATTATATATGTTATAAATATATGATATAATATATTTCATAATGTATGTGTGAATGTGTGCAGTGAACACCAAGTGTTGGAACAACTGCGGATGAATAAATTGTTCTTCCGTAGATGTTCTCAAGAATACAACTGAAGTGAACATCCGTAGATCTCCTGCGGAAGAAGAATTTTAGGTGAACAAGTCAAAAGAACAAAGTGAAGCTACTGAAGGAGAAACTATAATGGAAGAACAAGTTCAAGACTCTTACGGAAGCACAATCACAGAAGAACAAGCAATGAAGATACAAGTGTTGCTGCGGAAGACTAAGTTCCTGCAGAAGAAGAAATTCCTACGGAAGACTGTTTAACACTTGTATGATTTCACATCATCAAGTAGTCTACTAACAGAAAGTCAACAAGTCAACGTGGCAGAACAATAACATTAATGGCGATGGAAGACATATATTTCAAGCGAATATTCCACGTCACATCAACAACATTATACGTATTTATTCATTGTAAATCTCGAACTCCTATGCCGATAAATATGGCGGAGATTCAGATAACTATAGTTAGGTGAATTATAGCAACAAGTTAGCGAAAGATTAGTAATGGATTGAAACAGAATAGAATAAGATCTGTTTATAACATGAGATCAAGATCAGATGTAAAGAGACGATCAACATACGATCAAGCAACATAAACAACAGTTATATCAAAACATCAATAGCAACAAGAAAGCATTACCATCATCATTCGTGAACTCTCATGGTTGATTATTCTTATATTCTGTTTGTTCTATTGTTTGATTGATTCTAGTTTGATAATCTCTTAAACAACAAGTATTGATAATTCTGCGATCAATACTTGTTCAAATCAAACCTGATAATTCCTGAATGATCTAGGATTCGCAATTAATATGACACGAATTACAACTATCATTAAAAATAGAAATAGAACTAATGAGAGACAACAAAGCTTGAAAGTTTTATTGTTGGGGTGACCAAGTCTATGATGCCAAGTCATTAAGGTGGTCCGGTGCATGGTAAAAGTCAAAGGAGAGGAGATAGAGGAACGTTGCTCATACATTCCTTGGACTGCCATGCCCTGAAGTAGTAGATTTCTCGAGACTCGATCCTTGATGACAAAAAAAAGAGAAAAATTCAATTAGAAAATTATTGCCAAGGCATAAACGATATATGGAAATAATATTATGAGAGATAGACGGAACACATAGAACATTTTTAAGAATTAGAGGAGTACGAGAAGTTTGGATAATACGTGAGCTAATATGAGTGATTGGTAAAGACAAACCATCACCGATTACGAGTCCTTCAGTGCCATATATGTTGCATGGAGGGAGAGGTTGTTTAGGTCATTGGTGACATGGTGTGAAGTACCGCTATCGAAGAGCCAATTGGTAGGTGAGGTGCTTGAAGTATTCATCTCATATGCATGGGTATGTTTGACTTGTGGAGCTTTAGTAAAAGGTGGGACAGAGATTTGAGGGTGTACCTTCTTGAAAGCTTGGCAACTGGTAAGAGAATGACCTTTATTATGACACCATTGGCATTTACCTAAAAATGGACTTGAACCTATAGTCCGTTGTGGTGTAGGGAGAAATCCAACCTGATTAGAGGCACTATGGCAGGCGATAAGCTTCCAACCAAGGCTCCAAACAGTAATGAAACCATTGGGAATAATCCTTGTGAGGAGTTGTTGAACCGTCAGCCATCGTTGTGGGTGTTGGTGGTGGGCAAGCATCATCGATGAACTTATAAAGATCGAGACCGTGAAGCAAGGCCTCAATCTGGGTCACCACTGTTAGGTTGTTCGTGGTGTTGTTCATGGTAAGGGGTGTGTCGCTGCTCTCGGTTGCCATGATTGTCGATGGCGATACAGATTGAGATGAGATGGTTGTGTTGTTTGATAGGGAAGGGTAAGAACCTTGCTTGATACCATATAAAGGTTCAGAGAGCAAGCTATGTAATTTTCGTACATTCATTGATGAAGAAGAAATCAATATATATAGTTACATTGATCTAGAATAAAGCTAAATTACAGGAGATAGACTAGGATACAAGTACAACAACTTTGACTAATCTAATGTTTAAAATTTAAACTATTTCAAAAACATAACAGTAGCCCTTGGCGGGTACTATGTATCCGTAATAGTACGTATGGTAATTAGATTGTTTTTGTCTCTTTGCTGAATTCCTCTTGTAAATGAGTTCTGATTAAGACAAATTTTTGAAAGAAGATGGTTATGTTGTTTAAAAGTCAAACATTTGTCTGCTCAATTATGGAACTGTAAGGAAATTCATTTTGTATGCATACTTGGTTAATATATCTTTAATCGGAAGGATGAGAACTTTTCAAAAGGTTCGGTGGAGCTTAGAATGTTGTTGCAGTTTCCAAGGCATCAACTATTCTCATTTTCGGTATAGGAACTATAGGGTCATGTGTAAGTATGTGCCTTAATATTCAACAAAACATACATATAACAAGCAAAGTTATCCATAATCCCATGTCAAAGGATGACAACTACTATATAATTCATTTATCTATTCTACAAAATTATTTGGTTAGATTTATATAGATGAAGCTGAGAGATATTTGAGTTTTGTTCATTTGAAAAGAGTTATAGGTAATCGATCTTATTCTCAACTCGTAGTTTGGAGGCGCTTCTAGGAGTTGTTTTCTTAGTATGGATAAAAGGTGATGGAACAACAAATGCAGTTTTATTAGTCATGAAGTCAACTTATCAGTCTTTATCAGTCGTATTCCAAAAGATTAATTTTCATCCTTTCATTAGAAAGAGCCTTAATTTTTTGTTTAGCTTAGGCTCACAAAAATGTTAAGTCGGCCATTTTACACACTCCTATAGACAATCTTACAACTTTTGCTACTGAACCAAAGGTTAGCCCAGAGAAAAAGCCCTCATGAACGTCACGAAAATCACCACCTATGTGCTGCTTTTTTCCATTAACACCCCCATTATTGGCCATGATAATCAGAGGAATGGAAT
The DNA here is from genome assembly GCA_025506505.1 of Flaveria sonorensis. Lineage (NCBI taxonomy): Eukaryota > Viridiplantae > Streptophyta > Magnoliopsida > Asterales > Asteraceae > Flaveria > Flaveria sonorensis. The sequence goes on along the minus strand of CM046426.1, from coordinate 47,221,188 downwards.
AGAAATTGAATTACTTTGTCTTTTTTATGTGAATGAACAAGCCTACGTATAGAATTATATATAGCATATACAAAATACTAAATAAAGGAAATACAATAAATGGCATGAAAAGAATGTGTCACCCTCAAATCCGCTGCGGGGGTTTTACCGCGAGGCGCGTGACATACCAGGATCTCAGTCATTAGTTACCAAGAACGACTCTATATGATTACTAAACAAAACCAGAGTTAACGTTTAAAATACTGCGGAAGCATTTTTAAAACCGAGAACCCAAAACAAGTAGTATGTAATGAGAATGCGCAAAACATACGCGCCCCAACACAAATGTTTAATATGAAAATAATCCCAAATTTGTAAACAAGCAATGTAGACAACTCAACAATGCTGACGTGCGTGCTCCTAGGCAACTGGCAACCTTAACCTGAGAATAGCATACTAAACAAGTCAACACATGGTTGGTGAGTTCAAGAGTTTGAGTTAAAAATATAAACCAATCAACAGTTCCAGAGCATAAGTAGTGTATTGCAATAGATAGCTAGTATATTAACATAAAAATATTAATCATAGTGATTTCGCGATCGAAGCTGACTGTGTACGTTTGTTGCCTCCCGTCACGACTTACCGGGTCGTGACGAATGTGTTAGGACAAAATTGCACCCGTTTGACCTCGAGTCGCACAGGTGGGGCTCGTCAGACCCAGTAGTACTACCCAAAATTTCCCCGCTAGTCAATATTAACAATCCGAAAGTGTGAGGACTTTTCCATGGTAAACAGCACTATATCAATATTATACACACTCATATATAAAAGCGTTTATGATCAACAGTATGCTATCTCCCCAAAAGAGATTATGTAAAATGAGTGGGGCAAGAACTCACCTGATGCGCGCAAGAATTAACCTAGAGCTTAACTTGAAAGAAAGAGGGAAAGACAACCTTCAAAGGTCACCTAGAACACAAGAGTACATAAGTACATGTACACAGATCAAAATGAAAACCCTAAGTGTTCTACAAACCAAGAGACTCAAGGTTTAAGAAAGACAAGACACATTTTGACCCAGTTGACCCGTTTGACCTTGGCGACATTATATGATAACTCGTTAAAACTAACACAACAGCATATCAACAGATCAACATACAACCCAACAATAGTCCTAACATACCCATATGACCCATTACCATGAATTCCCACAAAGGCCAAATCAGATAACTATCCAACTAAACATTCATACGACACAAACAACACATTTAGTTACCTTAGAAATCATCCATGAACACACTAGCATGATCCTAATATCCCAAACATGCTCAAATCATCCAATTCAAGGATTTGCACAATAAAGTTTCCCTTTTGGGAAAGTTCATCCCAAATTCATCAAACTCCACTACATTCATGAATTCATCAATTTATACCAATTCAAGCCCATAACAACATTTAAACATGATCAACAACACCTAATCATCATGATTCATCAACTTTCATACCCAAAAGTTACTATCTTTAGTAAGATATGAACTACAACATGCATTCTTGAATTCCTAACATTCATATCAACCATCTAGCATCTAAACATCATTACAAACACATCCATAACATTCATACATCAACCAATCTCAATCATGCAAAATAAAGTTACTATTATTAGTAACCTATGAACAATGTATCAAAATCATAGCTTTCTTGCATAATCGACGACTAGCTATATACAATACAAACACTAACACAATAACACCAACCAACATCCACAAATCGATCCCCAATTGCAAGTTTCGAATTAGGGTTTCGGCCCTAATGCAATTTCCATAAAACTTGTAAAAATCCAACCTTTATTGCATATGACGTTAATTAACATTAATCTATCCAAACACATTAACAACAACAATTAGGCATCAATCAACCACCAATT
>CM046426.1:46984124-47219182 GCA_025506505.1 Flaveria sonorensis | reverse complement strand
TGAGAATGGTTTCCACCAAGGGAAAGTATTGGATGATACCAGATGCTCTTAATCGTAGCACAATCCCAGTCTGAGTCCAATTTCCATGCTATTATCTTGTTTTCTTCTGCTGCACATGGAGTTGTCATCAGATCAAAAAGTTGAATTAAAGTAGTCTTCTGTTCAGTGATCTCTCTGACAGCAGTGCCCAGAGGCCAGATCTTGTTAGGAATCACATCCCTTGGCTCTCTTATCCTTTGTTCAGTTCCTCTGTGCATGTCTTTGACTTCACTACAGTGGGCTCAGTAGGAGTTTGATCAGATTAATGTTGATAAGTAGGATTGGGAGCCCCAGTCCTGAACTTCACTCTTGTGTTTAGCTTAGTATTCATCATATATTCCATCATTCTTCTGAGCTCACCACTTTTTTCTTCCCTTGAGTTCATGCTGCTCATATTTTGACTTTGTAACCAGCAGATCATATTGTATCTTGTCAGTTTGGCTGTGTCATAATGTCCCAACTCCTTTCTAATCTTCTCCAATGCCTTGAACTTGGAGAAGGTTTCATAGTTGCATACAGTGAGCATCATTCTGACAGCATCAAACTCTTTCAGTGTTTGAATCAACTCAGACATGTTCATCTTCTCCATCATGTCATAAGGAAAACCATTATTAATTAGGTCCATGAACATGGCAGAGTGAGGTCTTTCTTTTAGAATGTCTTTTGTTGTTAACAATTCATCATCTTCAACTTCTTTAGCCACTTCAGCAGGCTCTTCTTTTGTCAGTTCTCCCACTTCGCATCATGTCTTCTTTACTTTGTTCTACTGGGGCTAAATGCTCTGGTGATCTAGTTTTATTCTTTTTGGTGATTCAACAACAACATCAGTTGTTTTCCCCCAGGTATTTCCTTTTTTTGCTATAGTGATCATGGTTGACTCACTTTTGATCAATTCAGCTTTAGATACTTCTTCTTTAACCTCTCAATCTCATGATCTTTGGCTTTTAGAAGTTCTGTCTGTTCAGCCAGTAGCTCATGAGTGCATCAATTACTTCATTGTCCATATCCTTTTCTTCTCTTAGCCTTACCAATCTCCCTTCCAGGCTATTGATGGTGGCTTCTTTCACAGATACAAGCTCATCCTTCTCACTTAACTCCTCCTTTAATCTCCTCAGTTTTGCTAGTTTTTTATTCCCCTTGAGGATCAGTTTATTGTACTCAGCTACCAAGTAGCCTTTGCTACATCTATCTCTTCTTCTCTCAAATCCTTCTTATCATAGCTATGATTCAACGTAATACCCTCTCCTTGTTCAACTTCCTCAGCCACATCCTCCTTTTCAACTTCTATACAGATCTCCTCTGTATCATCATCATTGACAGCATCATAAACATCTTCATCTAGTTGAGTTCCTCTGGTGGTATTGGGCTATCAATGGGTTCAGTGGGTGTAGGTGAGGTGGTTGGTTCTATAGGTGTTGGTGAAGTGATTGGTTCAGTAAGTGTTGGTGAGGCAATTAGTTCAGTTGGTGTTGGTGAGGGAGTTGTTTAGTTTGACTTGGATGTGTAGGTGTTTGAGTGAGTGAGGTGAGATAGGCTTATAGCACCAATGTGTATTGATGACTGAGATTGAGCTGGTGTACAGGGTTGAGTATGTTCACTGAAGGTGAATCCAGTTAAGCGGGTGGTGATTGTGTCAAATCGATGACAGATGTTGGTGGTTTGAGACGAGGTTGTTTAGGGGATGAGTTGGTGGGGTGTGATGTTGTTGTTCCTCAGCCCATAGAAGTTTTGGTGGTATGTCCTCTATCTCATCTAGGACATGGAAAACATCTCTACATCTCCTCCTTCGTATTGCCCAGTTAGTTTGTTGAGGAGTGATCTTCCCAGGTGAGTTTGCACGCATATATCACCATCTCTTCCAATGTTTGGCAGCTGAGCATTGATGATGAGTTGCAGGATTCTTGGGAACATGTACATCTTATTCTCTTTATGCATATGTATGTGATCACATAGGTAGTTGAGGATGTACTTGGAGTACTTGTACTTTCTCCCCTCAATATTCCTATGATTCTGGAAGAGATATGCCTGGAGAATCTATCCAACCCTAACTTTCGGTTGGATATACACTTTAGATAAGTGTGGCATAAGAATCGGTACGGTTTGCTCAGCATCCCCTTCTTGATCTCACCATTGCGGTAGTCACCGTCGTAGCCCATCAGACCAAAACTCTTTGAATGTATTCATCATCAAATACATCAGGATGGCCTTCTTCTGAGTCTCCGAGCTCGATAACTCTCCTAATGGTCTGCTCATCAATCCTCAGTTGATGAACGCTAATGGACGCATGAATTACTTTTTCGTCCTCTTCTTCCTCTATCCATGCAGACTCCCAGAAGTCCATCATATGTGACAGATAGATAATAAGGTCCGCAGTCAGTGCATACATGAGTCTTGTTCTTCTCAGGTATCTTATAATGTCTCTCCACTCGTCCTCCACATCTGGATTCAAAAAAGCACAGACATTGTGGTCTTTTGCGAAACAATTAGCCATAATGGTAGCGATGTTTGAGTAGTGTTCGATGTAGAAGATGAAGAAGGAGGTTTTGGAAGAAAGGATTTCTAGGTCAGAAAGTGTTTTTGGGAGTGAATAGAGAGTCCAACGGTCAAGATGCCCTTTTATACTTTTCCAGGATGTTTAACTCTTATTTTAATGATGTGGGACCCATTTACCCTTTTTACCCTTCCAAGGTTATCGGGATAATTAATATCTACGTAAGTAATTAACACTTATGCAAGCCAGACATTTGGTTTTAGAGCTAGACATTTGGTTTTAGATCTTCTGTAGAATATCTACGGAATTCAAGATTCCTTTGTTTAATCCTGTCTTCCGCAGAGCATCTACGGAAGACACAATTGTGTTCGAAGGTTAATTGCTTTCGAAGATAATTTTGATTAACTATCTTTCGAAGGAAATTTTCTTCCGCAGATAACATTATGATAAAATTTATGTGTATGAATTAACATATAGTTAATCTATTTGTTGTTTGCTGTTGGACCTTATGACTTTGCTTCATGGTAATTGTGCAAAAATAATTGCACACTTCAGATATCCTGCAGCCAAGTTAGTGCTTAAGTTTCAATTTTCTTCATATCATTATGTTAAGATCAGTTAAAATCAGTTTCATGCTTTGACTACTCCCTTTAAATTTGTGATTAATTATAAACTTATGTATTTATCAAAAATTTATAAGAAAAGAGCATGAACAATAGTTAATCTGTCCGGCTGATAATCATAGAGAAAAGAAGTGTTGGTTAAAGTTTGTTACAAGAAAATATATGACATACTAGGGATCATACTATAAACCAGGTAATATCCTGCATATTATTGTCGAGGTTATGGTCTACTTGATCTAGTGCAGATTGCAAATATTGTGATCCGCAGAAATTCAAAGAAGAGTGTAAATTCAACTGTTCATGCTGGTTATCATGTTTTGGTAAGAATTAAAGAGAAACAAAGTTGAATGCATCATTGAAGTTGCGTGAAAGTTAGTCCCCCTGAACGTAATCAAGTTATCACTTTATCACACTTAAACCATGTTCCGTAGAGTATAAGCTCTATCTTAAGATTTTCTTTGAAATCTTATTAATGCTGAGATGGTTTGGTTGCTCCTTGAATTTAATATACAGTTGATCACTTTGGATTCTTTTAGAGCAGTTCCTTTTTAGAACATTTGATGATCAGCATCAGTTCACCAGGTCTTTACTCACGTAAAACAAAGGTGCCCTTTGACCCAGGTCTTTGCTCATGCAAAACAGAGGGTCATGATGTGCAAAGATAGAGGTTATACAGTGTTGCAACATAGTAAGTGTGCATAAACATGATCACATCCTGAGAAGACTTACTTGTGTGCTCCTGACAATGACTTGTCCACACTAAGTCATCTTAGCGTTATGTTGTGCATGACATATGTTAGTTTCCACTCAAGCTAACCTATTTACACATCCAACACATCTGATCAGTAGTTAGTTGGTGATTGAAAGCAGGATATATGTCAAGTTATAGTGTACTATCATATCCTTAGTATATCAACTGCCTTATGTAGTTGTGTTGTTTTGATAATGTGTGTGCTTTCTCATATGATTACAAGTAATGGACAAATATTTCTGTTGTTGTTGTGATCTAATCTAAGTTGAGCATGCCTAAGGACTCAATTAAAAATTAAATCTAACTGAATCAAAGGCTTTAGTGAACAAATCAGCAAGTTGATTTGTTGTGTCCACTTTGATCAACTTGATTAGACCCTTTTCTGAACAGTCTCTCAAAAATGGTATCTGATTTCAATGTGTTTAGTTTTACTATGTTGTACTGGATTAGCAGTGATGAACATAGCAGCTGAGTTATCTATGTAAATTGGAGTTTGAAGAAAATTGTAACCATAGTCAAGAATTGGTTTTGCAACCATAGAACCTGAGAGCAACCAGGTAAGCAGCTATGTACTCAGCCTCAGCTATGGATACTGAAACATTAGTCTGCTTTTTGCACTGCCAAGAAACAAGTCTTGGTCCAATGAATTGACAACCTCCAGTTGTTGATTTTTTGTTATTGTTGCATCCTCCAAAGTCACTGTCTGAGTAAGAGTACAGTTTGAAGTCTCCTTCTTTGGGATACCACAGTCCAAGTGCTGGTTTCCCTTTGAGATATCTGAAAATTCTTTTCACTGCATTCAAGTGTGACTCCTTTGGGTCGGCTTGATACCTAGCACAAACACACACAACAAACATTATGTCAGGTCTACTAGCAGTTAAATACATTAATGATCCTATCATAGATCTATATAATCTTTGGTCAATAGACTTCCCTGTTGGATCTGGTACTATTTTCTCTATTGTTGACGTTGGTGTTTTGCATGATGAAGACTCAGCAAGGTTGAATTTCTTCAGGATTTGAAGCACATATTTCTCTTGATTGATGAAGATGCCATCTTGTTTCTGATGTACTTGTAGACCCAGGAAGAAAGTTAATTCTCCCGTGGAACTCATTTGAAATTCAGATTGCATCAAAGCTTCAAAATCTTCACACAATCTCTTGTTGGTTGATCCAAATATGATGTCATCAACATATATTTGGACAACTAAGAGATCTGGTCAATTGTACCTCTTTTGTAGCCATGCTTTAGTAGGAATGAAGACAATGTTTCATACCATTTCCTTGGTGCTTGATGAAGACCATACAATGCTTTGTCAAGCTTGTACACTCTGTGAGGGTAGTCAGGGTCTTCAAAGCCTGGTGGTTGAGAAACATAGACCTCTTCATCAATTTTGCCATATAAGAATGCACACTTTACATCCATTTGGTAAACTGTGAATCTCTTATAGGATGCATAGGCTAGAAATACTCTTATTGCCTCAATCCTTGCAACTGGTGCAAAGACTTCATCATAGTCTATTCCTTCTTCTTGTGTATATCCTTGTGCTATTAGCCTTGCTTTGTTTCTGACAATTATTCCTCTGTCATCTAGTTTGTTTTTGAACAACCATCTAGTGCCAATTGGATATTGGCCTTCAGGTAGATCAACTAGATTCCAGACTTTCTGCTTCCTGAATTGCTGAAGTTCTTCTTGCATTGCTTCAATCCAGCTATTGTCTTTTAGGGCTTCAGTTATGTTAGGAGGAACTACTTGTGATAGAAAGCAGGAGAACAGACAAATGTTGGCAGCTCCCCCTTGTCTTCTTGTAGTTCTGCTATTGAGTTCACCAATCATGTTGTCAATTGGATGATCCTTATGAATCCTAACTGTTGGAACATTTTGAACTTGGATAGATGAATCCAGGTTTGTGATGTTAGTTGGTGGAGATGGATTCAGCTGTGATGGTGAGTCAACAAAGTAATCTAACTCCTCAGTATGGTGATCTTGTGCGGCTGAATGATGTTCTGCATGGACTTGTGTTTCGGCAGATGTGGATATACCTTCCGTAGCAGTGAAAGGATCAGCTGCAGAGTCTCTAATTGGTGTATCTGCATGTGGCAGTGGTGTTGGGATGTTTTCTGAAGTATGACGAACTTTAGGGAGTTTCAGTGCATCATCTGCAGAAGTGGGAACATCTACGGAAGTGGAAGGAACCTCTATGGAGGGAGGTACTTCTTCTAAAGTAGATGGCATTTCTACTAATGTAGAAGTTCCAAGACATCAGACATGTCTTTGCTTGTTTGAGCTGAAGCACCAGGATCATTGTGTCTTTGAATATCTGTATGAACTTGTCTTGGTGGATCAGCTGTGAATGGTACACCCATGTTTGGAGGAACATAAGGATAACATGTATCTGTAGCACCTGTCACATTGAGATAGCCAGTGTTAAATGAGTTAGTTAATGCATCTATATCAAACAACCAAGATGATCCTTTCACAGACTGTGTAAACAAGGATTCATCAAATGACATGTTAGGAGTTTCTTCCACAATGTTATCATGTGGGACATATACTCTGTATGACTTAGATGTTGAGGAATACCCAACAAAGAAACCATCATATGCCTTTTCAGCAAACTTTCCTAATTGTTCTTTAGTGTTTAAGACAGACACATGACACCCAAAAGCTCTAAGATATCCTATGAAAGGTTTTCTTTTAAACAAAAGTTCATAGGGTGTTTTGTTGTGTTCTTTGACTATTAAAGTCCTGTTTTGAACAGTGCATGTTGTATTCACTGCTTCAGCCCAAAATGTTATTGGTAGCTTTAATCAGCCAACATTGTTCTTGCTGCTTCAATTAGAGTTCTGTTTCTTCTTTCAGCAACTCCATTCTGTTGTGGAGTTCTTGGAGCACTAAATTGCCTAGCTATGCCTTTGTCCCTGCAAAATGAGTCTAAGACATAATTAACAAATTCAGTTCCATTATCACTTCTTAAAATTTTGACTTTTAGATCAAGTTGATTTTCTATCTTGGTGATAAACTCCATTAATATTTCTGATGTTTCACTTTTGTGTTTTAAGAAAAATACCCAAGTGAATCTAGTGAAATCATCAACAATTACCAAGCAGTATTGCGTTTTTCCAATGTTTAATACATTGGTTGGACCAAACAAATCCATGTGTAATAACTTTAGTGGTGTTGTGTTAGAGTTGACTGTTTTGGATTTATGTGATATTTTGTGCTGTTTTCCTTTAAAACATGATAAACAATGATTAGAACAGAAAAATTCTTTCTTTGGAACACCAATGACTAAGTCATTTTTCACCAGTTTATTCATGTTTTTCATGTTGAAGTGAGCCATCCTTCTATGCCACAGTTGAGATTCATCTTCTGATGATTTAGAAATCAGGCATGTTTCTTTACTTGTTATTGTTGTGTTGTTCATGTCCAACACATAGGTGTTGCCTTTTCTTGGTGCTTTGAGAAGGATCCAGTCTTCTGGAATTTTGTAACCTGACTTGAGAATGTAACAATTAGAGTTATCAAAGAAAGTAGTATAGTTTTGATCACAAATTTAAGATACACTTAGCAAATTAAATTGTAAATTTTCAAAAAAATTGACTTTCTTAAATTTGAGAACTCCATTGGTTACCATTCCTTCACCAGTGATTTTACCTCCCTTCTTATCCCCACCAAATGCTACATATGAAGCATTTTATGTTTGAAGTCATGGAGGAGAGAACATTTCCTGTCATGTGTCTGGAACAGCCACTGTCAACATACCACTTGTCGTCAGCCCTCCTTGGATGTTCCTGCAAAACATAATGAACTTAATTAGACCGAGGAGCCCAAGCCTTGATGGTCTTGGGCTTGCCATTGTTATCTAATATAGTAACTTTCTCATGAATGAGCCTTGATGTTTCTAAATTAATTTTAATATTGTTGATTCATTATGTTTTGTTTTGGGTGAGGATGATTTTGGTGATGATGTTGAGGTATTTTTATCTTGATTCATACTGACTTGGTCAGTCATCCATTCCTTCAGTGACTTTTTCTTTGAACCTGATGTTGAGGATAGCCCAGAAAATTTTTCTGCATCCTTTGATTTAGACTGAGGTACATGATTGCCTTTGTCAAAGTGGTCAAAGAAGTCATCATCTTCTTCAAGTGCTACCTTTTTGTGAGGTGTCTTGCTTTGAAATTGTTGTTTGTCCTTCTTTTTCTTTGTTTGCACCTCAGCAGCTGTTTTCCTTATCTTGGAAGGTTTCTGCTTTTGTTGCTGCTTCTTTTGTTTTGAGACTTTTGAATCATCATCCTCAGAAGATTGTGAGTCTGATTCAGTGGTCTCTGCTAGCTTCTTCTTGAGGATCTTTGTTTTGTTCTTTTTGTTAAAGAAGCATTCCTGAGTGGAGTGATTGTGTTTGTTGCATATTGCACAATATTTGTTGAAGTAACAATCAGATGTCATGTGATTGTTCATATTACCTATTAAGCAATAGCTACTGAAGTAGCAGTCTTCTATGTTGTGATTGTGCATACCACTATTTACAGTACTTCTCTTCAGCTTTACTATCAGAAGCAGCCTTTACCTTTGCCTTTTTCTTAATCAGTGCCTTCTTTTGCTTCTTTAACTCCTTTTCAAATTTAGCAACTGATAATTCTTTACCTCTGACTGACATGATGTCAAAAGGTTCTTGTTTAGCATCCATTTTTGGTAGTTTCTGAACTTTGTTGTTACTGGATGATGCTTCAGCAAATTCTATCTTATTCCGTATTTCTTCTATGGATGGCTGTTTAGGAATATTTTTCTTGGATTTTACAGATTGCTCAGACTGCTTCCGAAGGTGATCTGCTGAAGTGAATTTTTTGTCTTCCGAAGCTCTTTTTGCTGATTTTCTTTTGTTTTGATTGTTGAGAGTATGAATGCCTTCATTTAGTTGACCAATCCTTGTGTAAATGGTCTTCAGCAGATTTCTTTGTTTTGGTGGATAAGGGAGCTTGATTTCATCCAACACTTTGGGAATTAAATGTTCATTTAAAATAGTTTTACCCTTACCCAAACTAGTATTATAAGGCTCATCATCATCCTCATCCAGATCATCATAATTATCATAATCAAATTCTGGTTGACTTTGTTTTGAAAGTTCTGATTTTGATGAATCATTTTGATTAGATAAGCTATTAGTCATGGACTCAGGTAGAGAAGTGTAATTATCATTTACCGGTGGTGCAACAACATGAAATCCCAAACTTGATCTGTTCTTTGACTCAATATGAGAGTTTAATAGTTTCTCATACTGCTGTGATGACAATTGGAATTTTTGAAGTTTCACTTCACTAGATGCATGATCTGACATAGACTTAGTTAAAGAAGTAGTCAAATGCTCAACTTGTGCTTTCAAATTGTAATTTTCAGATAAAAGTTTATCTAAATCCTTTTGTAAAGAATTGATTTTGATTTGATAAAGTTTATGTTCTCTTACATGTGATTCATTTAAAAGTAGAGTTTCTTTTACTTTATCAGCCAACTGTTGAGCATGTGTTCTATATCTTTCAACTTCATCAACATAAGTGGAAGAACATAACCTTTCTCTTACCTCTGTGGCCATTGGTGGAACTTTGTTTTCCATGTTAGCCATCAAAGCTTTCGCTAGTACTTCCTTTTCATGCATGCTCCAATCACAAGTACCATCCTGCAAAATAATTAAACCAGATTCTTTAGCATTGTTAGTACCTGTAGTATGGCTTGTTGATGGTGGGGATGAATTGGTTAGTTGAGCTTGTGTGAAACTTCTTTGACTAGGCTGTCTTGAGTCATTTGATTGTTGTTGATTGCTGTTGCACTCCCTTGAGAAGTGTCCATATAAATACACTTAAAGCATCTTACTTTGGACTTGTCAACACCAATTTTAGTTGATCTTCCTCCTACAGACAGTCCTTTGTTCCTCTTCATGTACATCTTGGCTCTGTAGGCGATCATTGCCATTTGCCATTGTAGATCCATCTCTTCTACCTCATCAGGAAGAAGTTCTTTAGATCTTGTTGACAGAAGAGAGCAGGAGTCAAAGTGCTTCCCAGATAAGCCTGAAAGCTTGAACTAAAGGCTGCAAAAGCAGCTTTCTGTTCTTCTGATTCCAGAACCACAGTAATTGGTTCTGTTTGATTGCTGTTCTTTTTATTCTTGGAGTCATCAGCTTTTCCTTTGGACTTTCTGTGCTGATTGTTTTGAGTACTTGATTTGGAAGACTTGGCAGCATAAAAACTTGTTTCTTCTTTATGTTCACTCTCATCACAAGAGTTATCTTCATCTTCATTGGAGATGAATGCACTTCCAGCACTCTTTAACTCTTTGAATTAATAAGGTGCTCTAGCTGCTTTCACACTCTTGTTTCTGGTCTTTTCATCTAGCTCCAAAGCTTCGACCTTCGCCACCAGTGTGTCTAGTCCTATTGCCTTCAAATCAATAGTGTTCTTGAACATAGACACAGTCTGTGTCCAACTTTCTAGTAAGGCATGAAGCATCTTTTTGTTCAGCTCTTCATTGCTGTACTTAAGTTCAAAGATGTTCATCTCTGTAACAAGATGCATAAATCTATGCAATTATTGAGGAACTGACTCACCCCAATATGATGAAAGGTTTCATATTGTGAGCGAAGAGTATCCTTCTTTATGCTCCTAATCTCGTCACTTCCTTCACACAGGGTGTGCAGTATTTTCCATAACGAGTGAGCTGTTTTGTTGATTCACACCTGATCAAGAGATCTTCAGGAAAAGCCATAGTAAGCATACTATAGGCTTTGATGTCAATCTTGACTTTCTTAACATCATCAGGTGACAGATTTTTCAGACTTATGGGTTGATTATTATCCTTATAATCCGCTCCTAACGCAGGTGAATATAAGGTCCTTCAGTAATCGAAACTCATAAATCAAAATCTATATAATTAACATGATTCCTGAACCTGATTTTCCAAGTTTTGAAATCAGATTTGTTTTCCAGTTTAGGAGGTTGATAAGCACCAACAACTGAATTACTCTTGTTAATTAATTTTGAAAAAGCAACAACTCTGTTTTAGCAAAAATCGATTAAACAAATCAAACCGATAGATCAATTGATCTGGATCAATGAGCACCAAACTCTGATACCACCTGAGTGAATCCAATGATCGATATAGGAATTATCAGATTTGATTTTAACAAGTATTGATCGTGGTATTACCAATACTTGTTGTTTAATTGATTAATGAACTTGAAATCGATCAAACAGTATAATGAACAATCAAAATATAATAATAAACAAATCACGATCGCTCAATAATTACAATCAATCGATTGTAATGCTTCTTCTGCTATTGATTCTATTGTTATGATTGTTATATGATCTGATATTGCTTGATCGTATGTTAATCATCCTTTTACATGTTCTTGATCTCTTGTTATATAGAGATCTTATTCTGTTCCTAAAACATTGCTAATCTTTCACTATCCTGGTGCTATAATTAAGCTAACTTCCTATAGCTATCCGAATCCTTACCACATTTATCGGTATAGAAGTTCGTGATTTACAATGAAATAAATACAAATAATATTGTTGATGTGAAGTGGTATATTCGCTTGAATTATATGTCTTCCACCGCCATTAATGTTGTTGTTCTGCCATGTTGACTTGTTGACTTTCTGTTGACTACTTGATGATGCGAAATCATACGTGTTAAACAGTCTTCCGTAGGAAGTTCTTCTTCCACAGGACCTTTGTCTTTAGCAGGAACACTTAGTCTTCAGTGCAAGTTCTTCAGTGATTGTGCTTCCGCAGGAGTTCTTGTACTTGTTCTTCAGCAGCAAGTCCTCCTTCAGTAGCTTTCTTTAATCTTGTTAGCTGAAGTTGTTCTTCTGTATGAGATCTACAGATGTACACTTCAGTTGTACTGAGAACATCCATGGAAGAATACTTATTCATCCGCAGTTTGTTCTAAGGCTTAGTCAATTTTCCTAATTGACCAAGTCTGATGTTTACTGCAATCATTCACATATCAACACATATATTATCAGATACATTATAAATTAATGCAGTATAGTATATCCTGCAATTCATAAACTTAAAATATAATCAATGCATTATATTATATCATCAAAATTATAATTACAAAGAGTGATTACAAGAGTTTGATCTATCATCTAAACCTATACATGAGATCTATACCTATATATTGTCTATTTTGGGAATGATGTCGACTGATCCCAATATTTTTAATCAAATATTTCAACATTCTCGGTCAAGTTGAGTAGTGAGATTTTCGATACTCAATTTGCCAAGACAATAATTAAATTTTTTTCCGTTGACCGCTTTTGTTAATATATATTCTGAGTAGACAAACGGAAGTTCAATTATCCATGTTTCAAGTTTTTCTTTGATGAAGTGTCTGTCTACCTCAATATGTTTTGTGCGATCATGCTGGACTGGATTCTCTGAAATTTGAGAAGCTGCCTCGTTATTGCACATAATTTTGCTGGATTGAGTTGGAGAATACCCGATTTCTGTCAAGGGTTTTCGTATCCATAGTATCTTTACTAGACCACATGCTATTTCTCAAAATTCTGCTTTGGCATTGGAAAGAGCCAGCATGTTTTGTTTCATGCTTCTCCACGTAACAAGATTCCCAACAATGAGGGTAAAGTAACTAGATGTTGATCTCCGATTTCCTTTATCTCCCGCCCAATCTGCATTGGTATACAATTGGGTTTCTAGGTGCCCATTTATCTTAAACAGAACTCCATGACTAGGTGTCCCTTTGAGGTATCTAATTATTCTCCACACAGCTTCCATATGGGTTACTTTAGGTTGATGCATGAATGGACTCATAACTCCCACTACGTATGCAATGTCAGGCCAGGTATGTTAGAGACAGATTAGTTTCTCTACTATCCGTTATAATTTCCCTTTTCGGTCAGCTTAGCATTTTCCTCCATATAGCTTTTGGTTCACCATCATAGGAGTATCCACAGGTTTGCAATCAATCTTCCCTGTTTCTGCCAGTAGGTCAAGGAGGTATTTCTTTTGGCAGATAAAAATCCCTTTTCTGGATCTCAGGACTTCGTTCCCAAAGAAATATTTAAGTCTTCCCAGATCATTCGTTTCGAATCTTTGAATAAGTTTACCTTTAACTTTGTCATCTCTTCCTCATCATTACCTTTGATTATCATATCATCAATATAAATAACTAAGCATGTTACGAGTCCATTCCTCCTTTTAAGGAACAGTGTATGATCTGAGTTACTCTGTGTGAAGCCATATTTTTTAATGGCTAAAGTAAACCTACCAAACTAGGCATGAGGAGACTGTTTTAATGCATATAAGGATTTCTTAAAGCAACATACTTCTCTAGGATTGGAATTTTCCATGAATCCAGGAGGGGTTTCCATATAGACTTCTTCTTTAAGTTCTCCATGTAAGAAGACATTTTTTACATCAAAATGAAGGAGAGGCCAACCTTTATTTGTAGCTATAGAGAATAGGACCCTAATTATGTCGATTTTGGCCACGGGAGAGAACGTATCAGAATAGTCAATTCTGTATGTTTGGGTGTACCCCTTTGCTACAAGCCGAGATTTGTATCTTTCAATGGTTCCATCTGGCTTATTTTTTATAGTGAATACCCAACATCATCCTACTAAATTTTTCCAAGAGGAAGGATACATTTTTCCCACGTGTCGTTTTTATTCAGGGCATCCATTTCAATTTTCATTGCCTATCTCCAGTCCTTAGACTAAAAAGCTTGTTCAACTGTAGTTGGAATTTCTTCAGAACATAGAGATTTGGCAAAAGCTTGGGCTTCTGGTGATAAATTTCCGACAGCTGCGTTTGCCATCGGATATGGAGTACTTTGAGCTTCCTTCCCAGGAGAGTGTCTTTTTGGAGGAACTCCTCTATTGGATCTTGGGGGTAGAACATATCTGGCTTGTTGAACATGTGATGACTCTTGTTTTTCCGCATGGTTAGGTAGGTCAGGAGTTTCAACATGCTCATGAGTTTCATAGTTAGTGGATGAATCAGAGATAATTGGCGTTTCAACATGCTCATGAGTTTCATAGTTAGTGGATGAATCAGAGATAATGGGCGTTTCAACATGCTCATGAGTTTCATAGTTAGTGAATAAATCAGAGATAATAGGAGAATCAACATGCTCTTGAGTTTGAAAATTGCTTACGTCTGATGCCAGGTTGGGATGATCATTTTTAGTGGTACTATCTTCAGGACTAGTGGGTTGTGGCTTGGTTTGGGCTCCATGATTAATTTCTTCTGAGGATGGCGTCCATTTTATCCAACTCAATGTGTCATCATACACCATTTCCCCTGACCGGTGTGTTAGGTATTGTAGAAGTATTTGGTTTTGAGAAAGTCACAGTTCATTGTGGTGTACATATGATGTTTGTTCAGACTGTAACATCAATAACCTTGTTGATTGACTCCACAATCGAAAACACACATTTCTCAGCATATGCATCAAGTTTGGAATGTTTTGTTTTTGGTATGTGAACAAACACAGAACAACCAAACACATGAGGTTCAGGGTAAGGGTTGATGGAGGTTTGGGAATTTATACAGGACTTCAAGTGGGGTTTTTAAGTCAAGAGCTCTTGTTGGGAGACAGTTCACAAGATTGGTTGCTATGACAAGAGCTTCAGGCCAAAAACATTTTAAAACTTGGGTGTCACACCCTAAATTTCTATAAACGGGGTTTTACCACCAGGCACGTGACATACCAGGATCTCCGCCGATAGTTACACCAAACGACACGATAATTACAAAAAATAGTATTTAATATTATCAGAAAATCTCAAAAACATATATAATAATGAGTTCACGAAAACAATTGTGGAAGCGTAATCAGTTAATCATTAACAATTTAAATAGCTCAAAACACGAGCAATCCAAATAAATGTAACCTTGCAAAAACTAATATTTAAACTGTTTTATAAATCAACCAGCAATGCGATGTAATGATATAATGCTCCTAAACATGCGCACCTTGTGAACCTGAAAGAAACATGCTAAAGTGTCAACACAGAGTTTGTGAGTTCACAGGTTTTGATAAACAGTAGTAAGTCAGAAATAACAAATCTAGTAAACAAAGTAATATCAGTAGATAGCTAGTCTACATAACAAGTTACACAGTGTATGAAGTTCACAACCAAAGCTGACAAATGTAGGTATGCCTCAACTGTGGTTACCAGACCACAACAAAGATATTAGGTCAATTAAACATCTGTTTGACATGCAGTCGTGCTAGCGCAACTAGCCTGGGTGGAGTTTGTCAAACTCAGTAGATCTTCTTAGAAGTACCTCGCTAAAGAACATAAATTAACGGTTCAATAGTGAGAACGTAAATTAGTACAACACTAGTAAACATGCGATAATTACAGTAATACTTATCTAATGAATGAATGTTTAAAATGTTTCTCTTCCCCAAAAAGATTAAGTAAAGTGGGACTATAAACTCACCTTAATGCACAACAATAGATAATGCAAACACAAACAATTAGGTTTCCGATCAGCTTGAATTCACATTTAATATCCATTAATATTAATTATTAAATTTTAGGACTATACGGTTTCGCGTTCATGTCCCGGTCACAATGCAATAACACATACATAATATATGTATATATTATATTAACACTCACAATCCCATGCACATCAAACATTTATCCCCACATGCACAAACATAACCCTTAAGAATCCAAAGTTATTGAAATACACCCGTATGCACATACATACGATGCATTCATATATTAGCATATACCATGCATAACCCACACAAGCACACACCATGCATCACCCACCAACATCACACACCAAAACCCACACAACCTTTCACCCACATCTTCACGGCTCCTCCCCAATAACCGAGCCTAATTAGTCGCAATCCACACACGCACCAACAAAATACATACATACATACATACACTGATATATATACATATAACACACCTGTACCAAGAACCCACGCACACACATCAGCTACAAGATGCCCCATACTCCACTACATCAAACAATGTTCCTAACCAAAACATCACACACATCCCTCATATATGTCTCGGCCAGTGGCAGAGCTTGAACCAAACCTTTGGTGGGGCGGGGCGAAAGTAATTATTTTAGGGGGGGCAAACTCTATATTTATTAAAAAATTTCCACTACCGGATTGAAAATTTACATGACCGAGCTGAAAATTAACACTACTGATGAAAAAAAAAGGGGGGTGCCCCCCGCCCACAAAAAAGTTTTGCCATTGGTCTTAGCCACCCATGGACCATACCCCTTCCCTACATGAATAAAATACAACATACATACAATCATACTCTCAAAATCCAAGCTTGATCACATACACATTCACGGCACAAACCAAGTACACCCATCCACTGCCCTCCCAAAACACAACACACACAAACAAAATCGACCCACAGCAACAAGAACTACACAACTTCACACCAACAACACATAATAAACAATACATATACATACTATTACACGCATAAGATTGAACTCGCACACTAAATTATACGTAGAAATAATAACCGGAGAACCCGAAACCCTATCATTACGAACACAAGTAAAGAAACAAGGAAGAATCATGCCGAATGGGGCTGTTTCGATTGGTTCTCACGGTTGCTGGAGGGGTGCCGGTCACCGATAATAGTGAAGTAACCGGGGATACGATCTTATGGATGGGAGGCTGCCGGAAACGTGGACAGCGGTTAATGGTTATGGTGATTGACCGGATCGACGGGACTACTACATAGGGATGATAAAGGCCGCCGAGTGGCTCTCGGTTGTAGGTGAATATGGCTGCCTGAGGCTTGTGGATGGAACGATAGGTCGGCAGCAGTGGGTTGTTCACGGCTAGAGGTTAGGGTTACAGAGGTGTGCATGGGGTGGGGTTATATAATACCACCAAGTTTGGTAAAATGACATCTAAGTCCCTAGAGTTAATTTAATTAAGTTTGATGTAATGGCACTCAAGGCCCTTCAAGTTATAAGTTTTTATAACTATTAATTGGATGCAAATATTGTAATTACATCATAAAGTTAAATAAATCTTTCAACAATGCCCTGTCACTAACTTGGAATTCTAAAGGCTTTGTCCTTTGATCATCATAGCTTTTCTGACGATCCCGAGCTATAGCCATTCGGTTACGAATCTAAACAATTTTCTCAGTGGATTCATGAACAAGTTCAGGACCTGTTAGTTGACTATCACCGACTTCTGTCCACAGAGAGGTGATCTACATTTTCTATTATAAAGTGCATCAACCAGTGCAACCTTAATACTTGTATAATAGCTGTTGTTGTAGGAGAATTCAACCAAAGGTAGATGGATTTCCCAGCTATTCCTAAAGTCTATAACACACGCCCTAAGCATATCTTCCAAGGTCTGAATTGTGCGTTCTGTCTGACCAGCTATCTGTGGATAATAAGCCATACTCATATCCAAACAAGTACCTATAGATTTCTTCAGTTACTGCTAGAAGTGAGAAGTGAATCACGCATCCAATTAGAGATGATCAAAAGTGACATGCCATGCCAAGACATAATTTTCTTCAAGTAAATCTATGCTAGTTTATCCATCCTATAGTTCTCACAAATTTCCAGGAATGCTCAGATATATTTTCCCATTTTCACATTGAGATTTATAGTTGTTGAAGTAACCATGAAGGTATATGGTATTCCACCTTAACTTTCGAACAGGTCAAACACTTTGACACATAGGTGGCAATTTCAGCTTTCATGTTAGGCCACCAGTACAGGACCTTCAAATCTTGGTACATCATCTCAAATCCAGGATGTATCGGCTACATGATTTTTGTGCTTCATCCATTACTAATTCCATTAGATTCCCAAACAATGGAATCCATACCCGATCTTCATAGTAACAAAGCCTATTTGATTTCTCCTAAACAATTTCTCAGATCCTCTGAGAGATTCTGACTTGATGTTCTGTTCTTGTAGTGCCTCAATATGACCATTCTTAATCTGTGATGGTAGATATGAATGAATGGTCAACTGCAATGCATGGACTCGACGAGGTTTCAGGGTTTCCTTTCGATTAAGGGCATCGGCTATCATATTAGCCTTGCCGGATGATACTTGATGGCACAGTCATAATCATTCCTATAATTCCAACCATCATCGCTGTCTCATATTCAACTCCTTCTGTTCATAGATGTGTGAAGGCTTTTGTGATAAGTGAAGATCGTGCACTTGGTTCCATACAAATAATGTCTTAAGATCTTAAGTGCAAATACTATGGCTCCCAACTCCAAATTCTTCAAATGCACCTTAAGCTGTCTTGATGCATAAGCTCTCACTTTCTTGTGTTGCATCAATACGCAACCAAAACCTTGGATTGATGCGTTACAATACACTACGAAGTCTTCCGTTCCCTCTTGCAACACTAAAGTCGGTGCATTGCACAACTTGTCTTTAAGCGCTTGTAAAGCCGCTTCTTTATTAGTGCCCTACTTATAAATAGTTCCCTTGTGAGTTAGGGTAGTTAGAGGTTGTGCAGTTTTTGAAAATCCTTCTATGAAACATCAATAATAACCCGCTAATCCAAAATATTAGCATGCCTTTGTAGGCGTCGTCGGCGCATGCCAATTCTTGATTGCCTCAATCTTAGACGGGTCAATGTGAATACCATTTTTGTTAACTACATGCCCTAAAAACTACACTTCTCTCACCCAGAAGTCATATTTGGAAAACCTGGCATATAGCTATTTTGTCTTCAGAAGTTCTAAAATAAGTCTAAAATGTTCCTCCCTATTCTTGGAATAAATCAGTAAGTCATCAATGAAGATGATGACAAACTTGTCTAAGTAAGGTTTACAGACACGTTTCATGAGGTCCATAAAGACTACAGGAGCATTTGTCAATCCAAATGGCATGATTGCAAATTCAAAATGCCCGTATCGAATTCTCAAAGTAGTCTTGGATATGTGTTCTTCTCGAACCTTGAGTTGATGATATCTGGGTCTCAATCAATCTTTTTTAGTAACTCAATCCTTGAAGTTGATCAAATAGGTCATCGATACGCAGAAGAGGGTAACGATTCTTTATGGTGACCTTGTTTAGTTCCCGATAGTCAATGCACATACGGAATGTTCTGTCTTTCTTCTTCACGAATAACACCGGCGCTCCCCAGGGTGAAGAACTAGGGTGTATGAATCCTTTGTCTAACAGTTCCTGCAACTATTTTGACATCCTATAATTCGTTTGGTGCCAAGCGATACGACGCTCAAGCTATTGGGGTAGCTCCTGGTGTCAGCTCGATCTGGAACTCTGCTTGCCTGTGTGGAGGAAGGCCAGGCAAGTACTCTGAAAACACTTCGGGGAAGTCCTTAATGATAGGAATATCATCAATCCACTTCTCCTTTATGGTCTTTTCAATAACTAAAGCCAAAATCACTGAATGTCCCTTGCGCAAGCATTTCTGGGCTTTCATGTAAGAGATGATGCTGACCACAACACCATTTTTGTCACCTTCAACTATGAGTATCTCTCCACTAGAAAGGAAGTCTGATGAGCCTTTCTTTGTAAATAATTTCAGCTTGGTTCTTGGACAACCAATCCATACCGACAACAACATCGAAGCTACCATTACTGACAGACAAAGATCAACATCGAACTCATACCCAGACAGTCCAATCTTACAACCATAGAATATGTAAGAAGCTTCTATAATTTTACCATCGGCTATTTCTATCGTATAGTTTGAGTCTAAAGCTGTGGATGTAACATCTAACACTTACTGAACTAATGAGAAATAAAGCTTCTATCGGCACCAGAATCAAATAACACAGAAGCAAAGCAACCATTGACAAGAAATTTACGGGTACAGTAGAAGGGTTATTATAAGCATCACCTGATCCAATGACGAATGCTCTACCCTTAGCTCCACCATCCCGTTGCCCCCGTTATCCTTTCTGTTTTCAGCACCATTGCCACCATGGTTTGACCATATTCATAACATCCCTTTTGTTCATCTTGCTGTGTTGGCGACTTGGCTGTTATGTTCACTCGACAGTTTTTGGAAGCATGGCCAAATTTACCACATCTCTTGTAGTTGTTCTTACTACATGGCCAATTATGGTGGGTAATTACACTTGTTGCACTTGGGCAGTGTTCTACTATATCCACTAGTGTGTTGGGATGATGAAGAAGACTTGTCGAATGAATGAGTGTTGTCAAACTTCTTGGTTTGTTCTAGCTGTTGCTGAGATGCACCTTGTTTATTTTTGGGACTAGATTCCCACTTACGCTTGTTACTCCATCAATGGTAGCCGACACAGAGCCACGCGGGCGTAACTTACCCTTCGCGACGGCCTGATCCGTTAACTTATGGGCCAACGTAATGCCTCATGTATCGTGTTTGGTCGAGTAGCAGTGACCATACTTTGAATTTCAGGAGCTAACCTGTTAAGGTACCTTTCAATCCTTAGTGAAGTAGGGTTGATCATATTCGGGCGCAGAGTAGCGAGCTCGTGAGAGCGATTAGTATACACCTCTATCTCAGAGCCCGTCATCTTAAGGTTCCAAAATTCCATTTTCAATTTCTACACCTCGTCACGGGAGCAGTACTCCTCCTTCATCAAGTTCTTAAATTCATCCCAGTGGTTTGGTTGGCAATCTCCACCCCCAACATCCAAACCTGGGTGTTCCACCAACTCAATGCGGCTCCATCCAGTGTGCTCGTAGCATACTTACCCGATTCGCCGCCGGGTAGTTACACATCCCAAAAACGGACTCTAGCTTCTCAAACTAGCGTAGGGTCCAACGGCTCCTTCAACCCTAGTAAACAGGTTGGGTTTGCCGTCCATGAAGGACTGATAAGTACAAACCCCTTGACGTGCAATAGTTTTAGATCAGGACATTGGAATTTTTAACAAGTGGTATGATTAACAGGATTGACGGAACGTTAACGTTAGGCATGAATTGATATCACTTACCGATCGTAGAAGGCTGGGGGTTCGGTTGTCGTTGGCCAACGCGTCAGCCACATGCTGATTTATAAGTGCAGCCAGCTCTGGCAGTGTCATGTTAATGGTGCCACGACCACGAACTCGTCCACGTCCACGTCTAGACATTCTTAACAATCACAACATATAAAAAATAAGTAAATATACAACATATCAACTTCATTTAAGTATAAGCAATTAAAAAATTTAGCACAGTCACAACTTAATGTTCAAATAATAATCTCTCATAAAATAAATTGTAAGTACTTCTATAATCAATTAAACCAAATATCAAAATCCAAATATGTCAGTCAGATAGGAAACAACCCTATCCATCTAGGTTCAAAATACGTGAAAGTCAGATAAACGAATGAAATGAACGAAATAAAAACCAATGAAAGTCAATGGATCCAGTGCTGTTCTCAGGCTCGTCATTAAGCTGCTCCTCTGGTTCTTCTTCAGTTTCCTCTTTTGGTTCTTCTTCAGGATCCTCTTCTGGTGCTGGCATTGCATTCTGTGGCCCTCCATGTCGTCAATCCGTTGACGGTTTGCTGTAATGTTCTTTTCATCGCTAGTCACACGTTCAGGCAAAGTTGTAACGTGGTCTACCAGCATGTTATGATGATCGATAAGGCTATAAAGCTGATTCTTCAGCTCTTCATTTTCCTCCCTTGCTTCCCTCAACCCTTTCCTCAGTACCATGTTGTCATCCATGAGTTTGCCGATGTGCTTACGCTCAACACGCAAGGTGGCTTCAGTGCAGCTATGGCCGGCTCAGGTGGGCATGTAAGTGAAGGAAAAGTGGGCTCCATAGGAAATCTAAAAGGAGAGGGCCTAGTCTGAGGTTGACGTTGCGGTGGCGGTGGGACACGCTTCTCCCGAATCAACCGAGTCATATAGCGAATAGTATCGAAGGATGAAGTGGTAAAGCGAAGGTCTGATCATAATCAAACTTATCAGCATCAAAAATATGCATAGGCCACTCATCTAGATCAGAAGATGAAGGCGGGGAATCCGGGCGAACATGCCTTTTTCCCAAAGATGAAGAGGGTGTAGAAAAAGAATAAGCCATTCCTTCAATCAACCGCTCACAGGAATGAGCAAAAGCAGACAAATCTAGCAAACAAAACAAACAAACAAAACTAAATGTGTCTATATGCATGCAACTAAGGCATCAGGCTATAGACTAAATGCAATGCAAATGTAATGCAAATTTCTTTTATTTCGCTATAACCGTTGGCTTTGATACAAATTTGTCATACCCTAAATTTCCACAAACGGGGTTTTACTACTAGGCGCGTGACATACCAGGATCTCAGCCGATAGTTACACTACACGACATGATAATTACAAAATAGTATTTAATATTATCAGAAATCCCAAAAACATAATTAATAATGAGTTCACGAAAACAATTACAGAAGTGTAATTAGTTAATCATTTATAATTTAAATAGCGTAAAACACGCGCAATCCAAATAAATGTAACATTGCAAAACTAATGTTTAAACTGATTTATAAATCGACCAGCAATACGATGTATTGATGCTCCTAAACATGCACACATTGTGAACCTGAAAGAAACATGCTAAGGTGTCAATATAGAGTTGGTGAGTTCACAGGTTTTGATAAACAGTAGTAAGTCCAAAATAACAGATCCAGTAAGCAAAGTAATATCAATAGATAGCTAGTTTACAAAACAAGTTACACAGTGTATGAAGTTCGCAACCGAAGCTGACAAATGTAGGTATGCCTCGGTTGTGGTTACCAGACCATAGCAACAAAAATAAGGTCAATTAAACACCCGATTGACATGCAGTCATCCAAGCGCGACTAGCCCAGGTGGAGTTTGTCAAACCTAATAGATCTACTCAGAATTACCTCGCTAAAAACATACATTAACGGTTCAAAATGAGGACTTAATTGGTACAACACTAGTAAACATGCAATAATTACCATAATACTAATCTAATGAATGAACGTTTAAACTGTTTCTCTTCCCCAAAAACAGTATAAGTAAAGTGGGGCTGTAAATTCACCTTAATGCACAACAACTGATAATGCAAACATAAGCGATTAGGTTTCCGATTAACCTGAATTCACATTTAATATCCAATTAATATTAATTATTAAATTTTAGGACAATATGGTTTCGCGTTCGTGTCCTGGTCCCAATGCAATAACACATACATAATATATGTATATATTATTATTAACACTCAGAATCCTACGCACATCATAACATTTATCCCCACATGCGCAAGCACAACCCTTAAGAATCCAAAGTCATTGAAATACACCCGTATGCACATACATACAATGCATTCATATACAAGCATATTCCATGCATAACCCACACAAGCACACACCATGCATCACCCAGCAACATCACATACCAAAACCCACACAACATCACACCCACATCTTCACGGTTCCTCCCCAATAACCGAGCCCAATTAGCCGCAATCCCCACACACACCTACAAAATACATACATACATACACTGATATATACACACAACACACCTATAACCAAGATCCCACATACACACTTCAGCTACAAGATGCCCCAATTTTCCACCACATCGAACCGAGCCCAATGTTTATAACCAAAACGTCACACACATCCCTCATATATGTCTCGGCTACCCATGGACCACACCCCCTCCCAACATGATAAATATACAACATACATACAATCATACTCTCAAAATCCAAGCTTGATCACATACACATTCACGGCAGAAACCAAGTACACCCATCCACTGCCCTCCCAAAACACAACACACACAAACCAAATCGACCCACAGTAACATGAACTACACAACTTCACACCAACAACACACATTAAGCAATACATATACATACTTTTATACGTATAAGATTGAACTCGCACACTAAATTATACGTAGAAATCATAATCGGAGAACTCGAAACAGTATCATTACGAACACATGTAAAGAAACGAGGAAGAATCATATCGAACGGGGCTGTTTCGATTGGTTCTCGCGGTTCCTGGAGGGGTGTCGGTCACTGATAACAGTGAAGTCCCCGGGGTACAATCTTGCAGATGGGAGGCTACTGGAAACGAGGACGATGGTTATTGGTTATGTTGATTGACCAGACCTACAGGACACCTCGTAGGGATGACAAAGGCCGTCGAGTGGCTCTTGGTAGTTGGTGAATAGGGCTGCTGGAGGGTTGTGGATGGAACGACGGGTCGACGACAATGGGTTGTTCATGGCTGGAGGTTAGGGTTATGGAGGTGTGCATGGGGTGGGTTATATAATACCAACAAGTTTGGGAAAATGACATCTAAGCCCCTAGAGTTAATTTAATTAAGTTTAATGTAATGCACTCAAGGCCCTTCAAGTTATTAGTTTTAATAACTATTAGTTGGACGCAAATATTGTAATTACATCATAAAGTTAAATAAAACTTAATATATCTCAAAGTCAATTGACTAGAGGAATTATGTAATAACGACATCGGTAACGATTGTTTGGGTTAACAATGTTAACCTGAAAGCACGAGGTGTCATATTGAGATTCAATCATGAGCGCACGAGTTATTTATAAAGGAAGCAGTTTTTTTCTTTCAGATACCCCGTTTTGTTCGGGGTATGAGCGTATGAGGTTTTATGAATTATTCCTTTTTCTTGACAAACTGTTTCATGGAAGCATTTACAAATTACCCCCATTATAGGATGCATTAGAAAAACGTAAATTAGTTTTTTTGTAACATGACTAGTCGATAGCAATTTATGAGATAAGGAAGGAACATAGAGGCAGTTTGATAATTTTATGTTTGTTAAATTTTGAATAGTCCCTCCTCCTTCTACTTGGAGAACTTCTCCATTTGTAGTATGAAATCTTGTTTTTATGGTTTTGACATTGAGCACATGTTGATATTTAAAGGTCATTGTATCGGTAGCATCACAATCAAATATCCATAAGTTTTTTTATTATTTTTATTTTTTTGTTGCCATGTTAACTTTTCCAATATTAAAAGAAATTTTTGACACCTTTTTAACCAAGTTAGAAATGTGAGGGGGCTTTTTGTGATTTTTGAAACTTGGAATTTATTTAATAAATCAAGAATTTTAGGGCTAAAAAATTGAGGGACTGTCATATTGGAACTGTAAGTTTTAAATGAGGATGTTGAGAGAGTGAAGGGTTTGAGGTGTATTCACAACCCTATACCTGAGGTACCCCCTGGTTCTTCTTCTTTAACCGCCCCAACACAAACAACATGTTCTTCCATGGTTTCCTTTTCCGGTGCTTTCTTGATCTCCGGTGAGTTTTGAGTGGTCTCCGGTGCTACCGTCGCTGCTGGTGGTCCCTTGATTGCCCACAGCGGCAGTAGCCTTGCCATCTCTCCCTTTTTTGTGTCTGTCGGCCCACCATTCTGGGTACCCCACGAGTTTGAAACACTGTTCTTTCGTATGCTTGGTCAAGCCACCCCTTGCTGCATGTTCCCGAAAATACCTTGATGTGTTGTTTCTTTTTGCAGAGCAGCATAGGCGGCTTCGACAGACGGCAAGGGATCCCATCAGAGGATTTCCCTTTTAAGGGAATCATACGTTCGATCAAGGGCATTGAGAAACTGAAACAACTTGTTTTCTGACCTGACTTTGTTGTGAGTGGCGATGTTGGTAGAACACGTCATTGGCTTTGGATCTCACCTTCAATTTCTCCCAAGATACCCTTCCTCATGATCCCGAATTCTTCTAACGTATGCCATTTTGCTTGAACTTGTTTGCTTTTACGTGGAGATCGAAAGTATGAAGTTTGTCTTTTCCGTTGCTATACGTAACCGTAAGAGCGTCCCATAGCCTTTTTGCTGTCGGGAACTCCGTTAAGTTACTAGCAAGGGCTGGCTTGATATTTTGGATGAGCCATGAAAAGACGATCAAATCATCTTGTTCCCATTGTTCATCAATTGGTTCTGGTGGGTCTTAGGTGAAATGGTTTTAAAGAGCTTTCGATTTCCCCCCTATGGCGACTCGTATCATCCGAGCCCATAAAGGTTGGTTTTGGCTTGTGAGTTTGTGGCTAATTTTTAAGCTATCAGAGGGATTTCGTTTTGGGCTCTGAGTTTGAGTTTGAACTCCATTTTTTGAGGAGGTTGGCTATTTGGATGGCTAGGTTATTGGTATCTTCTTTCGACATTGCTTCTGGTTATGGTAGGTGATGAGCACCGAGGTTTTCGGATCATAACATGCTCCCATACAATGTTGGCCATGATAATCAGAGGAGTGAAAGAGAAATTGAATTACTATGTATTTCTTGTGTTTTGAACAAGCCTACATATAGAATTATATGTAGCCTATACAAAATACTAAATAAGAAAAATACAATAAATGGCATTGAAAAGAATGGTTGGCAATTTGGTAAGACCAGAAATAAGGCTTGAAAGATGTCGGTCTTGATTTGCAAGGTCAATGGTCTATTTTGGGAAATGATGGAGACTGATCCCCATATTTTTAATCAAATATTTCACACAGCCACCATTGTTACATGACAAAGCACGAATTGGGGTTATCGTCACTGAACATTTGCGGTGCTGGTGTGTAATAAGCTGATTCCGCAGTGTATCCTTGCGGATATAATTCGTAATTTCGTGGAATGTAATTATGCTTGTAGTAGTTGTAGTTCTCATTCATATGTGGCTTCGCCACCTTCGTATCCTCTTCGTTTTCATCACTACTCGATGGTAATATAGTCTTCCTTCTTCTTCTTCACTTTCATTGTTGCTTGACATTAAATGTACTCTTCTTCTTCTTCATTTTCATCGCCCGTGTCTTTCTTCTTCTCTCTTCCCTTACCACCAACTCCATCAGCGACTGCTTCGGCTTTTTTCTCTTCTTTCTTCTTGCCAACGTCGTTTGTTTTATCTTCTTTACCCTGGTAGTCCTCTTTTTCAAGCACGGGGTCTTGTTTCACGATGATGGATTTCTTTTCAGTTTGCTTGTGAAAGTAATCCACTAGTTGAGGCGCCTCGTACGTCCCTTCAATGGTAGCTTGTGAGTTCTTTATATCTTGTTCTACATTTTCCTCCACTGAATGCACATAAAAATAACCAAATAATATTAATTAAATAAATAAATCCATAAAGTTATTTAGTCATTGGGGAATTCTTGAAGTATTCTGAACCATATTAAAGAGGATCTGAACCTTATTAAAACACTGAAATTATTTTTAATGGACTGTTTATATGAGTTCGCCTTTGGATGTTATATGACTACACTAACAAGAAAATATAACATAGTCTACATAATAACTTTTCAAATAAAGATGATTTTTTTTTTTTTTTTTTTTTTTTTTTTTTTTTTTTTTTGTGTAATTAGTGGAGTTTATAAATGATACTTGTAATTGATATTAACCAAAAAGACGAAGAGTGTAATTTACGCTTAATTTATATATATAAAAATCAAACACACCTATCATTCCGAGACTCCATTTTCTGATCTCTTCAG
Organism: Flaveria sonorensis; assembly: GCA_025506505.1. Classification (NCBI taxonomy): domain Eukaryota; kingdom Viridiplantae; phylum Streptophyta; class Magnoliopsida; order Asterales; family Asteraceae; genus Flaveria; species Flaveria sonorensis. Next base: position 47,191,810 of record CM046426.1, on the reverse strand, counting down.
TTTTGGGAGCCTCTTTCTTTTCATCTTTAGGCTCGTCGGCAGGTGGTTTTGGTGCCACAAAGAGAAGCTCATTAGATTTCTTTTGGTTCTTCTTTTGTGTGGATTGCGGTTGTCGATGACTTTTTTTCTGGATCCTCGCGAGAATCTTTGATGGATCTGCTTTTTCTCCCTTCACAACTACCTTATCGGTCTTCCAATCTCTTTGAATATCCTCCGCTCCTAATTATTAACAAATTATAACGATTATTACTTCAGTCTTCATATAAAACAATAGATTAAACAGATACAAAGGACAAAACCATCAAAGCCTTTAAGACACCGCCAGACTTTTCGCTTAGACACATTAAGAAAGATATTATTCATATGATTCTATGAATTTGAGTTTTGATTTTTCAATATAGCAAATAGATTGTTATGTTCAGAAATGTTTTGGCATTAAAAAAATATATTACTAGTTGATGGTAAACGTATATTCAATTTGCAGTAACCACTCCTTTTGGATTCTCAGATCATCTACGTAGGGGCTTGAAGAGTTCTATATATCCTTTTCTGTACATGGGATATTTATATACAAAAATTAGTATACTAAAACAATAACAGCATATGAACCATGAAACATAACGATGAACGTCATTATCATCATCATCATCATCATTACTATTACTATTACTATTACGAATACGATTACTATTACTATTATTTTTGCTCTTCATTTAGATAGGTAAAATATATAGAAGTAGCACATTAATTACATGAAGTTAAGCAAATAGATCAAGAGAAAAAAATGAGAAATTTAATTTAAAAATTTAGGAAAGCTGGTTACATTACTGTAAAGTTTTCCCTTATAAGACAAAGACTTTTGTGAAATGTACATGTGCCCCCAAGAGTATGGTGGAGTGATAGTGTTACTCTTGAAATCCGTAACTTAATCATAGTTATTATGTCCGCATTATGTACCTCTAAAAGTTATATTGCTCCAGTTATTTTTATGGTTTGAACATTTCATCAGAAAGGATTAACATTCCATGAAAGAATAGAAAAGGAGAAAAGAAACCAACGTATGTCAAACAAAATAAGTTGCAAATGTTTTAGGAAGTTAATCATCTTAAAATTTGAACTCCATAGTGTGGGTTTAAATGCATACCTACACTTTTATTTTTTTATTTGGGAGACGTCTTTTCTACGATGAATTCATTAACATATTCAAACATAGACAAACTAAAAAGAATCTGCAGTGCACAGTACACCTACATGATGAGATTGGAATACCTGAGTTCCGAGCTTTGTGTGTGATGGAAAACTTGTCCATCATTCTTGCAAATAATGTCTTGCCTCTACTTTGCAACAGCTTATTGGTTTTCTCATGTAAGATCAATACATATTCAAGACTATGGACAACCTCTGTCATCGTAGGACGGTTCTTTGGACGGTTATCCAAACATCTTTCTACTATTTGAGCATACTCCCTCAAACATTTTCGGGATATTTCATCCCTTATATGAAGATCAACGATATCCTTCAAATGGCCTTCTTTGATAGAGTCTTGAGCCCACGTTGCTAATCCCACATCAAGACTAGGATCCACTGCCTTCCTCCGACACAACACTTCCAATAGTACCATACCAAAAGCATATACATCAGACTTTCTTGTGAGCTTTCCAGTGGCATAATAATTAGGATCAAAATAGCCAAAAGTGCCTTTAACCATTGTGCTGACATAACTTGACGGCTGATTTCTTGGGCCTAGTTTAAACAACCCGAAGTCTGAAATTTTAGCTGTCCAACTTTTATCTAACAAAATATTAGTGCTCTTGATATCTCTATGTATAATACCAAACTCAATTCCTGTACCAGTATGGAGGTAGTCTAACCCTCGAGCCGCACCTATGCAAATCTTGAGACGTTGACACCAAGAAAGAGGGGTATTAAGTTTGTGGAGATGATCACCAAGTGTTCCATTGGACACGTATTCATATACGAGGATCATCTCCCTTTGATGATTACAATAACCAATCAAAGACACAAGATGACAGTGACGCAACTTGGAAATCATTTCAACTTCAGCCCAGAACTCGGATTCCACTTGATTGGAAATGTAATCCAATCGTTTAATAGCTACAACACCAAAAAGTGATCCATTTTTAATGTTACCTTTATAAACTTTCGCGGAAGCTCCTTGCCCGATTACTAATGATTCTTCAAAGTTTTCTGTTGCCGAAAGAATTTCATCAAACTCAAAGGGACGGCAAGGTTGTGACCATTGCATCGATGAGGTGGTGGTGGATGTGGAAGGTTCAGATTCATTGCCTGTAGCAACAAACATTATTATTGATGAGGTAGAAGTAGAAATTGAAAGGGATGACTCCTAAATGGATGATGATTTCGAATTTATGAAAAGATTATCCAAGCATGAATCAAATTCATGGGCCGAGCAACCGTGTGGGGACATGGGCAATAGATAATGTCAAAAGTCAAAGAATCTTAGTATTATTTAAGGGATAACTACCTATTCCTACCAAATAATTTTATAACTACTCATTTTTAAATTTATGGTATTCATGCTCTTCCGTAAGACTTAAATTATGAGATGATATAAAAGTCATCTTGTAAGCGTTATTTAATGAGTAGATATTATATTATAGATTTATTAGTGTATTTAAAATTGCCCTAGGGTGTTCTTTGATCGTTTTTATTGAGGCAAACCGTTAGTAATGGTTTTTCTTATTCAATACCCAAATTAAATATATAGTTAAGATTCAAAAATGAAATGTTAGTAATGGATTAGATTAAGTTTGATATCACGGGTTGAGGTTTTTTGAGACTTTATGTAAAATGCAGGAAATAAAAGTAAAAGTTATCCAAAATATATAAAAATAAATGTAAATAAGGATTTTACATATTATTTTTTCGTATAATTGTTTAAAATTTTAGCAATTATTTTTTATATTTGGAAATATAGTTTTGGTTATGTAGTTGTTTTTAAAATGATAAAACAATATGAAACGGTGTCCTTGATATAACTCTCTATCGCCGCTAATTAGATCGCCGCTATTGACGACATTTCTTGTAGCGAGTGTAAAGGGGTGGTTTAGCAAGAACCATCTATGATCTTAGGATGTGAAATATACAAAAGTCTTCTGGTAAAATTAAAGGTAAAATAGTAATTCAATAAGTAAATTTTATATAATAAGTAAATATGTGGTACACATGTTTTAAGAGAAAATGTAGTTCATTTTCTCGTTCGGAGAAATATGTAATTAATGATCGTAGAAATGTGAAATATTTAAAGCCCCTAAAATTATACATAACAAACGTTTTATAATTTAAAAACCAACTGCTTGAACTTATTCTCCATAGATCTCACTATTAGCAAAAAGATCACCTTGTACACATTCAGTCATTAAACTATTAAGCTTTGTCATATGTATCTTGACTAACTTCTAACTTCTTCTTGTTTGCTGAACATTATGCAACAAAATTTTCTTCTATGTAGCGAGAATTCTATCTTCTTGATAGTTTTTGGGATCGATGGAATTAACCCTATCAAAATTTCTAAAATATTCATTCCAAACCTATGCACATCATTTTTATCTAGAAGTGTAACAAATCATATAAAATCGAAACTACATACTTAATCATTGTAAGTAGATGGGGTGATATTGTATCATTGGCCAACGAAGTAGTTAGTTAGGTCATCGGTGGAGTCGTTGAAAGTAGTTAATCCCATTGGCGGATGTGATTAAATACGAACTTAGCTTCTTCTCTCTCCACGTCTCTTCACTCTAAATTGAGTTGTATTCATCCTCTTCGAATTCTCAGACGCGAGAAATAACAAAGCAAGTAAAGCAATCTAGCAACAATGAAATAAGCAAATAAATGAGCTCTAACAGTAGAGAAATTGAGATGGTGTTTTACTCTTTCGTAGAAATGAAAACAATGATGTAAAAAGTGTGACATGAGCATAATGATGAAATTGTGAGGTGAATAAAATCAAACATATCATCAAACCTTGAGGTGTTTAGCGGCGGACCTAGACTTATTTTTTATGGGGTTGAAAATTTTCGATGGTTGCTTGTACATCGCTAAATGCTACTTTTTTTTGGTTCGGGGTCGGATCAGGTCATATAATGAAAAGATATATGAAAACCAAATTAGATTACAAACACATAAGAAAATACAACTTTAGTCATTAGAAATGAATAATTAAAACATATATCTCTAAAGTTGCGCTCTACTTCTTTTATTTTTTTGAAACCTATCCACTACATTATCTAGAAAAACATCTATAACTTATGATAAAAGAATAACTATTTTTCAACATGAGTCCTTACTAGTATGTCCCTCAAGATGCCACATAAATATTTTCACGTGTTATCACCTTTGTCACTCTAGAAATATTGACATGTTCTTATACTTTTAGTATTTATTTTTTTAACATATTTCAACAATATTTATTATTAGTAATAAATATTTGACATTTACTTTTTAACAATTTTTATATTTACAGTATTACATCTTTTTTAAAATATTTTTGCAAAAAAAAAGTAACATATATTTCATTTCAAAATTGACATGAATGATATTAAGATTTTAAATTCTTTTCTTCCTATTATATATATGATTCGATTATTATTATAATAATATGTTATGTTTGTAACTATATGTTAACTTTTTATTGTGATAAGCTTAAATAATAATATTACTATAATCACCCATATAAAAAACTTCATTTATCTTAATAACATAATTGTCTTGTAATTATTATTTTTTTCATATATTATTTTTTATAACTTAAATATGTTTTTTATATATAATGCAGTTATTAATGTATTATCTACAACATATATTATATTATACATATATAGTATCTATTATATAATTTTTTTATTTCAACATATAACTCACGAGTATCTAACCTACAACTAATATAACATATAAAATATAGTTGTAGAAACAGATGGGTGGGCGGTGGTAAGAGGCTCTGACAACAAGGAGTTTTTAAAAAACTATGCAGTTTGGCCTGGAGAGTAGCGATGATCGAACTATTTACAATTTGATATATGATTGAATAAAGTGTCAATTAAATTATCACATGTATTGTAATTTTGTAAATTATAATTGATTTCTTTATGCTATTAGGTTAATTATTTAATGATTGGGTCATTGCTTCAACGGGCTTAATATTTTTAGAATAGTTATTGGGTATTTTAATAATTAAATTTATAAGAATTAGTGGAGTAATGAGTTTAATAATTTAAATAGTTGTTGGGTTTATAAGAAAAAATTAAAATGTGTTAATTATCTTTTAATAGGTTTATATTTGTAAAATTAAAATCTTAAATTGATTTCTCTTGGAGTCAATGTCAAAATTTTTTGAGGGTTATTGTAAAATCTTTTAGGTGTCCGTAAAAAATTCATGGGGGTTAGTATTAAAATTTCTTGTGTCCTGTCAGAACCAAATCATGTATATACAAAAGAACTAAAAATTTCATGTGGTGCGAACGATCCCACCCTCATCACCTATGTCTACCATTAGAGGTTTCAGGTACTCACATCACACCTCAAAAATTTTAATTTATTTTCCATACACAAATATAATTTTATTAGTAATGAAAGGGATTACAAACCATTCTATTCCAATCAACCCATTGAAGTTATTGGTGACCCTATGTGTTTGTAAACTGCATAAACAGTTTAAAAGAGAGATTGAAAACTCTTTCAGGCTCACATTAAACATAAAACCCTTTTACAATAGGTAGAAGAATATATAACAAGGGAATAATCTTACCAAACAAGAAACCATAATCACTTCTACGAATACAAGGAAAACAAATATACAAATGATGGATAGAGATTCATTCAATATGGGATGATTATGGTATAGAAATAAATCGATTCATTTAATTATTCCCCTTCAAATTGGAGTATGCAAGTCTCTAGTACCTAACTTGTTTAGTTGAGATTAAAGCAGCGAGCCCCAATGCATTGGACAACAAATTAACCATCCATTTCAACGTGTTTTTGTCATTTTGAGACAAACTACGTTGTTTGTTATGTATCTTCTCGTTTGATTGTCATAGAACAAAGGAGATGGTCCTATAGTAATAACTTCTAGTTCTATGAGAAGCATGTGTATCCATCACATCTTGCTAACGACTGTGAGCATGACATTGTACTTTGCTTTTATAGATAAATGAGAGAAAACTATACTTCTTTAATTTTCATCAAATAGGCGCTCCCTTCCACCACTTGAAAAAGATGTAGATAACTTGTTTATGATCATCTAGTATAAGGACTACCATGCAAAATAACTCCTCCATTAATTAGAAGAAGTATGGCATGTCCGAGTGTGGCCTTTATTGTAACTTTCGTGTTTTACATTTATTTTTATTTCAAACGTAATGTTACTCTTTATTCAATACTTGTAATATCAATAGTTGATCATAGTGGAAATATATTTTTTTATATCATTCTTGTTGATTATATGATTGTGCGACGCTTAAACAATTACAAATACCATTTTAATGCAAAACCGAACAACTTATCGAGACTTATATTTTTCGGAAAATTACATATAAATTTTCTTTTTATTGTTCATATGTTTAAAATACCTAAAAACATGCTTAATCATAATTTTATGGTGCAAATTAATAAATAAAATAAGTTGAGAGGTTAAAATTATAACTTTTGCATTTTCCCTCCACTCATCTCCCCAACTACTTTCTTTAATATACAATCATAATTTTTATCTATAAATACTAACCCAAATCCCTCCCTAATCACTTCCATCACTCTAAACTCTCTTTCAAACTCTCTCAATCCATTCAAGAACTTCATCTTTATGAAAGAAATCTCCAAGAACAAGTTGTGAGTTTTCAAATTTTTTCTTTAATTTTCTTTTCTACTTTCTTCTTTCATTTTCTTTATGACTTGGAACAACCTCTAGGACATAACCACTTAGTCACCGAGGTGAATAAATATGATATTCCTATTTTTGAGGTCTAAGTTGGAAGACTTTTACTTGATTCTTTCATACATGTTTCTCTTGTCTTCTTTTTAAGCATTTGCATACTAAACTAAGTTACCAACAACTTTAATGCCGGAAGACTTGTCTTAATGTTATATTCTAGAAATTTAGAGATTTTCACATCTCTATTCTTTCATCTTTACAAAAACATTAAGTGACCTACAAATCAAGAAGTTGATAAAACCAAACTGGCCCCCTAACCAATGTTGAAAGGCTTGTGTTATGGTATGAAATGGTGATGTTGAACCTTGGTTCTACAACTGATCTTTTCACCATACCCCACTTGAACACTTAATCAAATTAGTTAGTTTACTTTAGTACTTTCATTTATGTACTCATGACCATCCAAATCACCATTATGCGGAAATTTTGTGCAATGGTGATAATTTTGAGCTTTGTTGATATTCTTAGCTCTAATACATGACTTATATGAATATAACACTTGAGGTTTTTGGATTACCCTTCCTCTAATGCATGACTTATATTTATATCTAAATAATACTTAGTCAAAACAAAACCGTAATATCAATAAAACCATGGTTGAATGTTATGTGTTAAGGTAGATGCTATACTAATCTTATGATTCTTTATTTTGGACTTCCAATGAGTGACTAATACTCATAAAGAAAACACATAATATATGGTGTCCAAATAAGTGTCTAAGTAGTATATACTTTCACGCACTCTCATATTTGTAATCTTCGTATACTTTCAAATGCTAGATCTCAAACTTTGAATTCTAAACTTATACACGTTTGTTTATCTTTTAGGGTGCCTTTGGTGACTCAATCCTTTAAACTCATTCATCTATCCTTATTGATTCTAATCGCCAAACCGTGAGTCATACTTCACCCATTTTGTTTTAACACTATTTATGGTGCAACATGTACCATTATCAAATACACTCAATCATACATTCAATCGAACTCATTCTAAAACTCAATTCATACAAACATGCTTACTTGTTATACTATTTGTGAATACATGCTAGAATACATTATCTTGCAAGTAATGTAAACCACCCTTAACATGTATAGCGCTATAGGACTAGCACATACGCCCTATTATGATGGCTATATATTAAGTTAATTAATTTTTATGGTCTTGGTCATTTTTAATGCTAAGATTACGCTAGTAGACACTTTGATTTGTTTATGGGCTTTGCATGCTAGCAATGTACAAACTTTAGTATACTTTATTCATATTGAATTGAGATTTTATTCACTATTATGCTATGTATTCAAACTTGTATGATCACCAAGATATTCATATGTCGATCAATATTTTATACATGTTACAGGAAATGCTTAAAGCATTATCAAGAAATTCAATTAGGTGGACTTAGAAACACATAAAATCTATCATTTTGTTATGTTTGTTTTAGACTTATATCTTTTTCTCAAAATTATTGTATGTTTATTTATAACATTTTAATGCTATGTTGATTAATGGAAATGAAAATCAATCTTAATTTATTATCACTTTAGTGCTATGATGTCTTTGAACAATCTATCACTTCTCACGCTCCGATGTTTCCGCATTGATTGTGGTGTGACAGATTGGTATCAGAGCCATGGTTATAAGGAATTAGGAAAACTTCCATGTTTTGACCTAGACTATGACAAAGTACTATCATTAGTAATACTTATACTTTGTTTGATTATCTTATGTTTATGCAAAAAAAACCTCAAATCTACCTAGTCTTGCTCCTTATATTATTCTCGGCTAGAAAGAAATACACATTTCCTAAGGTGTAATCATGCGACGACGATACGAAGACACTCGTATTTCACAAATGAAACGACCTCATCAAAATAGGAGTGAATCCCTTACTTTGGTGATGACTTTCAATCCGCCATTGTTGTTTTTATGAAATTAAACCATTAAGATAGGACTGATTTCCTTAACTTGATCACAGCTTGGTGACTAGTCGTATTCTATGATTTTCAATCTCACCAAAGTCTCGAGATTTCGATTGACAAGGGACATGTAGTAACTGGAAAGGTGAATACCATTACCCGACTTATTGGTGAGATATTCCAATCCATTAAGTCAAAGCATGATTCTTGAACTAAAAAGAAGTCTTGACTACTTTAGATTAGTCTTAGTTCCAAAACCTAAACATTACAAGCCTTAATCGAATTTCTTTTATGTTTGTATTTATGTTATACATTTATACTTCAACCTTTTTCCTCTTGTCAAGATCGAATTTTTCGAATTGTGCTAACCTCTCGACCCAAGACACTAATACTCAAGAACCAACAAAAAATTTTAAAAGCTTTCATTGTTGTTTAGCTAATTCTTTTGTGTGGTTATATGTTTCATTATGAGAACCGATTTGAAACCTACTTGCTTATGTGTTATGCTATCATGTTCTAAATATGCAAAAATTATTTTAAACACTATTGATCAAGTCTCATCATTCTCATTAACCTACATTGTAGATGTCTTCCAAATCCCATAGAAGCTCCAAGCAAAGTGCTGATAAGAAAATGGTCGCTTTTATGGCCAAGTAAATGGCTAGAGTTATACCCGACATTGTTAAGCAAATCAATTCCACCCCTAGCCCAACGCTTCAATTGAATCCCAAAACCCCACTCCCAAAACCTCGGCCTTTTCCTATAAGCACTTCAAGTCATGTGGCCCCGAATCTTTCACGGGTGAAGAGGGTTCCTCCAAGATACTTGAATGGTTCGATAGCATCGAAGTCACATTCATCAATAACGAATGTCCCGACGAGCTTCGGACTCATAATGCCACTGGTGTCTTCACATCGAGGGCACTTGAATTGTAATACCTAACTTCAAGACTAAAGATGTTATAAATAAATATTGGAGGACCATTTCTGCCATGCTGATAAAAGTAAATTACAACACATCATATATAGAGTTAACACCTCTCAACCCTAGTATTACACATGTTAACTCTATAAAATTCCAGCTGTGATCAAACTTTCCTACAAAATATATCATCAACAACTCCAATCAACACATGAAACCTTTGAAAAATTCTCTCAAACATCACCATCAACCTGAACTAAAAACTATTGGGGAAGAAATTAAAGATTTGAGTGTTGTGGGATTAGTGTCGATCAAAGATATGAAGGAAAAAGAAGCTACCAGCTGCAACTTCTTTGGGTTAAACTCTCTGATCTGAGTTAATCAATCAGCCTCACAAACACCATGTTGGTTCTTCTCTGCTGATTAATTCCTTTCAAGGATTACCAATAGATGTTGAAGAATGGATAATTAGTGTTCATTAGAGAACATCATGGCTGCAAATCACCATATTTGTGGTGTCTATTGCTAAATCAAAATAACTCAGACAAGATATTCAAAGGTTTCCAATCATCTTCAAGTTAACATCATAGTTTGGTAAGAGATTTAAAACAAAGCTCAAGTATTTTGTGATATGTATGATTCAAGATAAATTAGGACTCAAATGGGAGAATTTGTGAATGTGCAGGTTAAATCAAAGAGGAAGTGAACACTAGAAATTTTCAAGTAATTTCACCTGTAAGTATTTAACCTAATAATGGTTATTTAAGAAATTTAAAGATAATATAGAAGATATAAGTTTAGAATATATGAAAAATAAAATTTAGGTTGCAAATATTAAAGGAGCAGCCCAACATCATTCAAAATTGTCATTTTTGTAAGTAAACATGATTTAGAGGAATTATCTTTTTAAGTTGGACATTAATATATAAGGATTTTTAATGGAACTGGTGAAATTGTATCTAAGATAAATAAAACATTAAAGTCTTTGTAAATGTATACCAGTGCTAGGATCTAAGGCATACAAGTGTTATATGTGGTATAGGTACACATCAAGGATAAATGGTGGTTTTCGTAGCTTAAACGTCGAGCAAAGATGAGTCATGTTAACATTTTTAAAAATTGTGATACATGCTTGTCAATAAAGTGTAATTGTTTGAAATGTATTAAAAGTCATGATTGAAGTAAAGTTTGTAGTGTAAAAATAATATAATGACTCGGGACATATATTCGTATAATCAGTACCGTTTATATGCGTATTAGGGCGCTAATCTTCAGATTTATACTTATATGTATATAGAAGCTGGATAAGTATATATGGTCTAAATATCAAATTAATAGCTTGATAGAGTTGTGATGATTTATATACATGTACTTTTACATTTCAAGATACGTTTGAAACTGTTTTGATAAAGTTATATGTTACATATACTCACCGGCATAAGCTGACGTCCCTTTTTAAGCATGTTTTATAGGTGAACATTAGAGATAAATTTCTAGAACAAGAGAGATGGGAATGGCTAGAAGACTAATCAGCTAAAGAATTTTGTACTAGTGGTTTAGTCATGCTTTTGTTAACTTAAGTTATTTCCTTAACAAGTATTATGGTAATGTATTAGCTACTTTTAAGAATCTTTTGATCCCCTGAAATATATATTTAGTTTCCGCTATAAGTTTGGTATTAATCGGTCACGTTAGTCCTATGAAAAGTGGGGTGTGACAGGTTGGTATCAGAGCCTAAGGTTTTAGCGAAGTAGGTATGAGATAGAATACCTAAGTTCTGACTCTGACTCTGACTTTTAAGACTCGAAGACTCTGATTAAGAATTAACTACAATAAGAATAGTATCAAATTTATATTTAAGAAAAAGGATAATAGGAAAAGATAATTCTAATATTCCATTAGATATACTACTTATACTTAAGTTTACTTTATTCAATCTGATTAAGTCCAAAATAAATATATTATTATTACAGAAAGATGTCTGAAAGAAGCAATAGAAGCGCATCTCACTCTTCTTGGCACTCTAACTCTTCCACACAACATGGACCTCATGGTAGTGACAGTAGAATAAACATAGATAAGGAAGCATTTAGAAACTTGATTGCTGCTGAGGTCGCTAAAGCATTAGCTGCGAAACAAGGCGAGAAAGAAAGTGGTTCCTTATCTACTTTAGATGAAGATAAAGAAAAAGTTCTAGAAAAGAAAGAAGCTGAAAACAAAAGTAAGAAAGAATGCTCATACAAAACTTTCAATTCTTGTAAGCCGCTGACATTTGATGGTAAACAAGATGCCATTGTCGCTTGTAAATGGCTAAGAGAAATGGAATCCATCCTTGACATTAGTGACTGCGCTGAAAAAGACAAAGTCAGATTCGCTGTTCACTCATTTAAATCCAAAGCCTTGTATTGGTGGGATGTCATTTTGCAGACAAAAGGAAATGACACAGTAAGCAAGCTAAGGTGGGAAGAACTTAAACAGTTGGTGATGGAACAATTTTGTCCTGCAAGCGAATTAGAAAAGATTGAAGGAGAATTCTTAAAATTAGAAATGGGAAAGTTGACTTATCAAGAATATGACAAAGTTTAATGAAATGTCTAGGTTGGTTCCTCATCTTGTAATTCCTAAAGAAAAAGGATAAGTCGATTCGTCTAGGGGTTGACGTTGGAATTTCGTACATTTATAAAATCCAGAGATCCCAAGACTTTTGCTGCAACTGTAGAAGCTGGTGCAGTTATGGCAGCTGATTATTCAGATAAGATGTTGACATTGGAATTTTGAAAAGAAAATGGGATGATGTAAAGGAAAGAAAGAAATCTGAATCTGGAAATAAGAATAAAAGATTTCATCAAAAAAAATCCAAGTTTAAAATATGTGGTAAGATGTATTTTGGAGAGTGTCGATTTGCATAATGTAGGAATTGCAAGAAAACAAGTCATGCCACCAAAGATTGTACAGAAACAAGAAGATGTTTTAAATGTGGTGATGCCAATCATCTTCGACCCAACTGCCTGAAGTTAAAAACCAACAAAAGTGGAGAAACCAAAAAAGCCAAAGGACGTGCTTATGTGATGAATGCTGAGGAAGCACGTAAGAACCCTGATGTAGTCACGGGTTCGTTTCTCATCAATAACGTATATGCTAATGTGTTATTTGATTCTGGAGCAAATAGAAGCTTTGTATCCACAAACTTTAGGCCTTTTTTAAATAAAGAAACTCAGAAGTCTAGCAGTGCCTATATAGTGGAATTAGCTGATGGGTATGAAATAAAAATTCCAAAGTAATTAAGGATTGCACAATTAACTTAGACGATAATGTGTTACTATAGAGTTGATGCTTATGGAGTTAGGAGGTTTTGATATAGTGCTAGGAATGGATCGGTTATCTACTAATCGAGCACAAATCATATGTGATAAAAAATTATCATGATCCTAACTCCAAATGGAAAAATGATTACAATACACAGAGAAAAGTCAGAAAGCCCCATAAGCACCATATCCGTACTAAAAGCAAACAAGTGTTTGAGAAAAGAGTGCATTTCTTATCTTGCATATGCTATAAAGGTTGAGAAAGAAAAGAAACTAGAAGAAGTTCCTTTAGAGGCTGAATATCCAGAAGTGTTTACGAAAGATCTTTCAGGGATACCACTTGACAGACAGGTAGAGTTTAGGATTGACCTACTCCCGGGAACCACACCCAAAGCAAAGTGCCCTTATCATCTTGAACCATCTGAAATGCAGAAATTGATGAAACAGTTACAAGGACTGTTAGAAAAAGGTTTTATTCGACCTAGCTCATCGCCTTGGGGAGCACCTATCCTATTTGTTAAAAAGAAAGATGGAACAATACAGATGTGCATTGATTACGGAGACTTGAAAAAAGTCACTGTTAAGAATAGATACCCATTACCAAGAATTGATGATCTATTCGATCAACTCCAAGGATCGAGTCATTTCTCAAAGATAGATCTACGTTCCGGGTATCACCAGTTAAAAGTACGGGAAGAAGAGATTCCTAAGACGGCTTTTAGAACAAGGTATGGTCATTATGAATTCCTTGTTATGCCATTCGGATTAACGAATGCACTGGCCGTATTTATGGATTTGATGAACTATATTTGCAAGTCATATTTAGATAAATTTGTAATTTTCTTTATTGATGATGTCTAAATCTACTCAAAGAGTAAAGAAGATCATGAATGTCATCTTTGACTCATTCTTGAATTGTTGCGGGACGAGAAGCTTTATGCAAAATTTTCCAAATGTGATTTTTGGATGAGAGAGGTATAATTTCTCGGGCATACAAATAATGAACATGGTATACAAGTTGATCCTGCTAAAGTCGAGGCCGTGATGAAGTGGGAAATTCCACAAACCCCGACTGAAGTCCGTAGATTTATTGGATTGGCTGGATACTATAGAATTTTCATTCGGGATTTCTCAAAGATTGCAAAACCTTTGACAATTTTGATTCAAAAATCAACAAAATTTGTATGGGGAGCCAAAAAATATGAAGCCTTCCAAATTCTAAAACAAAAGCTTAGTAAGGCTCCAATCATGTCTCTACCAGAAGGTACTTAAGATTTTGTAGTTTATTGTGATGCTTCATATTATGGTCTTGTGTGTGTTTTAATGCAAAGAAACAAAGTAATTGCATATGATTCTCGACAATTAAAAATTCATGAAAGGAATTACACCACCCATGACATGGAATTGGGAGCTGTAGTTTTCGCTTTGAAAATCTGGAGGCATTACCTTTATGGTATCAAACATGTAATTTACATTGACCATAAGAGTTTAAAGCATATTTTTGAGCAAAAAATGTTGAATATGAGACAAAGGAGATCGATGGAGTTATTGAATGACTATGATTCTAAAATCCGGTATCACCCAGGCAAGGCAAACATAGTTGCGAATGCTTTAAGTAGAAAATAATGAATAAAGCCCATAAAAATCCATGCAATGAGGATAGATGATGCGGGCCCAAGTGTTGAGGACCGGGCTTTATTGTTTTTAGAGGCTCAAGACCGTGCTGCACGAAAACAGGCATAACTTGGGCTATGAGTCTCCGTTTCTGACGTTCTACCAGTCGAGACGACCGTAGGCGGGTTAGCCCGTTATTTTTCCAAAATAAGGCCTCTAAATGGGTTTTCAGGCCACTTTTATGTTTTCTCTAGTTTTCGGTTTTGTTTTGGGCTTTTGTTTGGGCCGTGGTTGTTTGTTTTAGGCCCGTTCGAACTTTTTTTTTTTGCTATTTAAGCTTACTGGATGTAATCTGAAAGGACAGTTGAACTATTGGATAATTGAAATCTTGTCTTTTCGAATTCGTGACTCTTGGGGTCGAATTTGGGGGTTTTGGGGTGGAGATCATCACGGGCATTCGCAGAATCAACGTGTTTGGCTTCGATTTCATTCCGTGCGCTACATCAATAGATTTGAAAGCAAGCTTAATTAATCAAATAAGAGAAACAAAACGAAAAGCTCTTGATGAAAGTATGATTATGAAAGAAAGAATGGTTGGAAGAGTTAAGCTATTAACATTAGGCAATGATGGTATCTTGAGGCTTAATGGCAGGATGTGGATTCCAAAGTATGGTGGAGCACAAGATGTAATTCTAGATGAAGCACACAAGTCCAAATATACAATCCATCCTGGTAGTGATAAAATGTATAAAAATTTAAGAAGTGATTTTTGGTGGCTGGGAATGAAAAAAACAATTGCTAGATACGTTGAGAAATGCTTAACTTGTTTACAAGTTAAAGCAGAGCATCAGAAAAAACTTCTGGTCATCTTCAACAACCGAAGTTTCTGATATGGAAATGGGAAAAGATAACCATGGATTTCGTTACGAAACTCCCAAGAACAGTTCAGGGTATGATGCTATGTGGGTAATAGTTGATAGACTTATGAAGTCAGCTCACTTTCTGCCAATATGAGAAGATTACAAGTTGGAAAAGTTGGCAAAAATTTATGTTAATAAAATTGTCTCAAGACAAGGTGTACCGATTTCAATAATATCTGATAGAGATAGACACTTCACATCTAAATTTGGCAAAGCTTTCAAAGAGAAATGGGTACTTGTTTAAATCTAAGTACGACCTATCACCCACAAACTGATGGTCAAAGTGAGCGAACCATTCAAAACTTAGAAGATATGCTAAGGGCTTGTGTAATTGACTTTGGTGGGAGTTGGGATAACCACCTACCTTTGATTGAGTTCTCATATAATAATAGTTACCACTCTAGCATAAAAGCAGCACCATTCGAGGCTTTATACGGAAGAAAGTTCAAAACTCCTGTGTGTTGGTCTGAGGTTGGCGAAAGTCAGTTGGCGATTCCTGAAATTATTCAAGAAACAACGGATAAAATTGTGCAGATCAAAGAAAGAATGAAGGCCACACAAGATGGACAGAAAAGTTATGCTAACCGTAGAAGAAAACCATTAGAATTTAAGGTGGGAGATCGTGTAATGTTGAAAGTCTCTCCATGGAAAGGTGTTATAAGGTTCGGAAAGAAAGTAAAAGTAAGTCCACGTTATATTGGACCATTGGAGATTATTTCTAGAGTTGGTGAAGTAGCTTATTGTTTGAAATTACTAGAAAAATTAAGTGGTATACATGACACATTTCATGTGATAAACATACCGCAAATGCTTTTCAGTTGAATCTTTAGTTATACCACTTGATGAAGTACGCATCAATGAAAGTTAAATTTTAGTGAAGAATCTTTGCAAATAATCGACCGTAAAATCAATAAGTTAAGAAAAAGTCGATTATCATTGGTGAAAGTTCAATGGAACTCTCGTAGAGGTCCTGAAATCACATGGGAAAGTGTAGACGAAATGAAGGGAAAGTATCCTCAATTCTTTGATTTATAAGAAAATTTTCGAGGACGAAATTTATTTATCGGGGGTAGACTTGTAATATCCAACTTCAAGACTAAAGATGTTATAAATTATTATTGGAGGACCATTTCTGCCATGCTGATAAAAGTAAAATACAGCACATCATATATAGAGTTAACACCTCTCAACCCTAGTATTAGACATGTTAACTCTAAAAAATTCAGCTGTGATCAATCTTTTCTACAAAATAAATCATCAACAAGTCCAATCAACACTTGAAACCTTTGAAAAATTCTCTCGAACATCACCCTCAACCTGAACTAAAAACTATTAGGGAAGAAATTAAAGATTTGAGTGGTGTGGATTAGTGTCGATCAAAAATATGAAGGAAAAAGAAGCTACCAACTGCAACTTTTTTGGGTTAAACTCTTTGATCTGAGTTAGTCAATCAGCCTCACAAACACCATGATGGTTCTTCTCTGCTGATTAATTCCTTTCAAGGATTACCGATAGATGTTGAAGAATGGATAATTAGTGTTCATTAGAGAACATCATGGCTGCAAATCACCATATTTATGGTGTCTATTGCTGAATTAAAATAACTCAGACAATATATATTCAAAGGTTTCCGATCATCTTCAAGTTAACATCATAGTTTGGTAAGAGATTTAAGACAAAGCTCAAGTATTATGTGATATGTATGATTCAAGATAAATTAGGACTCAAATGGGAGAATTTGTGAATGTGCAGGTTGAATCAAAGAGGAAGTGAACAATAGAAATTTTCAAGTAATTTCACCGGTAAGTATTTAACCTAATAATGGTTATTTAAGAAATTTAAAGATAATATAGAAGATATAAGTTTAGAATATATGAGTAATAAATTTTAGGTTGCAAATATAAAAGGAACAACCCAACATCTTTCAAAATTGTCATTTTTGTAATAAACATGATTTAATTATCTTTTTAAGTTGGACATTAATATATTAGGATTTTTAATGGAACAGGTGAAATTGTATCTAAGACAAATAAAACATTAAGATCTTTGTAAATGTATACCAGTGCTAGGATCTAAGGCATACAAGTGTTATATGTGGTATAGGTACACATCAAGGATATACGGTGGTTTTCATAGCTTAAACGTCGAGCAAAGGTGAGTCTAGTTAACATTTTTAAAAATTGTGATACATGCTTGTCAATAATGTGTAATTGTTTGAAATGCATTAAAAGTCTTCATTGAAGTAAAGTTTGCAGTGTAAAAATCATATAAATGGCTTGGGACATGTATACGTATAATCGGTACCGTTTATATGCGCGTTAGGGCACTAAACTTCAGATTTATCTGTATGTATATAGAAGGTGGATAAGTATATATGGTCTAAATCCCGTATTAATAGCTTGATAGAGTTGTGATGATTGTATGCATGTTCCTTTACATTTCAAGATACGTTTGAAACTGTTTTGATAAAGTTATATGTTACATGTACCACCGGCATAAGCTGACGTCCCTTTTATGTATGACTCGTAAACATTAGAGATAAAATTCTAGAACAAGAGAGATGGGAATGGCTAGAAGACTAATCAGCTATAGAATTTTGTACTAGTGGTTTATTCATGCTTTTGTTAACTTAAGTTATTTCCTTAACAAGTATTATGGTAATGTATTAGTTACTTGTAAGAATATTTTGATCCCGTGAAATATATATTTAGTTTCCGTTGTAAGTTTGGTATTAATCGATCACGTTAAGCCTATGAAAAGTGGGGTGTGACATGAATGGTGGAAAATTGAAAGGAGCACTCGTGGAAATGAGGTCACCTTCGCTCTACCTTGGGAAGAGGGGAAGCAACTTATCATAGATGAGTCTTGCCCTTCTCACAAGATGCAAAGTTTTGAAGAAGAATTCTGGAACCTCAAACAAATCGAAGGTGACAACTCGGCTTACACCACTTGCTTCAAGGAGCATAGTATCCTTGTCCCTCACTTGGTCAATACCACCGAACGAGCCATAACAAAGAACATAAAAGGCTACCCCTTATTATCCGTGACTCTTCACTGTAGCCGAACCCTTCTCACTTGAGCAAGACTTTCGGCTAGCGGCTACCTTGTCCGACAATCAAGTGAGAGACGGATCTTTTTCTTTCAGGGGCTCCCCCAAAACCGCCCATCAAGCCATCTCCGAAACACCCGAGGAACCTAAAGACACAAAAACCCCATCCAAAAACACCCATCACGATAAGAAACACAAGTTATAAAGTCATAACTATACCATGACAATACCAACAACCCAAGCTCCCATCAACTTGAACCAAGAACCACCCAAGAAATCCTACATCGGTACGTTTCCCAAATGTGTCAAATGCGAATACCACCATCCACCCACCGCTTAATGCCGTCAATGCATAACATGCAATGTTATGGGCACTTTTCCTCAGCATGCCAAAGTGGTCCAGAATTTACTTGAGAACGTGATGATCAATTCAAGATCAAGTACCTGTATCCTTTCCCAGAACCTTCCTATAAATGAATTTCGGGATGAAACTCCCTAAAGTAGGGGAGACTGTAACGTTTCGTATTTTACATTTATTTTTATTTCAATGTAATCTTACTCTTTAGTCAATCCTTGAAATGTCAAGACTTGATCACAGTGGAAATATATTTTTTTTTATATCATTTTTGTCGATTATATGCTTGCGCGACGCCTAAACAATTGCAATACCAATGTTAACGCAAAACCGAGCAACTTATTGAGACTCATATTTTTTGAAAAATTACTTATGAGTTTTTTTTTTATGGTTCATATGGTAAAACACCTAAAAACATGCTTAATCATGAGTTATGGTGTAAATTAATAAATAAATAAGCTGAGAGGTTAAAATTAAAACTTTTGAAATTTCCCTTCACTCATCTCCCCAACTAATTCTTTATGCCCATCCATAATTTTTACCTATAAATACTAACTCAAATCCCTCCTTAATCACTTACATCACTCTAAACTCTCTCAATCCGTTCAAGAACTTCATTTTTTTGTAAGAAATCTTCAAGAATAAGTTGTGAGTTTTTAAATTTTTTCCATTAATTTTCTTTTCTACTTTCTTTTTTCATTTTCTTTACCACTTGAAACAACCTCTAGGACATAGCCACTTAGTCACCAAGGTAAACAAGTATGGTAATCCCCCAATTTTGAGGTCCAAGTTGGAGATCTTTTACTTGATTCTTTCTTACATTGTAGGACCGTTAAAAGGGGTCAATGCAACAGTTTCACAATGACGAGAGACTTAGAACACTTAACAGATCAAATAAGGAACCCGGTTTTATTGATGATACTATGTAAACATAAGTAAATATGAGACAGAACAATAATAACAACAAGATAATAATGACTTTCAAGAATGATGTATATTGCACTCAAGTTCTCTTACAAGTGTTACAAAGCACTAGAAAGATACAAGTACTTAAGACACTTTATACTACATCCTACAGTCAGCTATACTTTGTAAGCCAGATGAAAACACTAATCTAGACAACAAGATCAATATAGAGTCAAAAGGCAGATTACCTTTTGACTAGTGACTATGACATGCCATAGCTCACATCCTAATATAATACAAAAAGGATAAAAGGTACAAAAAGTGGAAAGTTACAGACCAATGACCATAATCTACAGTTCATAAAAGCATGGACCTTTTCACTAACTCATATAAGTTGGTGAGTCTTCAGAGTGGCACCAGAAAATGGTTCAGCTTTAGACAAAAGGTGATTAGAGAAAGCATGTCTTCTCTGTCTTTGGAAGAAATCAGTCTTTAGCTTCGGAAGACTTTGTCTCCGAAGCTTTGAAAGTCTTCATCTTTGGGTCCAAAATATTTTTGTCATTTGGCTTCGAAAGATCTTAAACTTAGCTTATTTCCTTTGAGTTGTGTAAAACTTTTGAAGTAACTTTACTCTGTACTTCATGCATGCATGCTGAGAGCTCTTTGGATGCTTTGGTTGCATCAATCTTTAAGTATAACCTTACAAACTCCCCCTAGGCTGATGCTACCAAAACAAAAGAGATGACTCATCTATTGACAGTTCTCATCAGGATCAAGACCATTCCTTTCTTTATCATTTGATCAGGATCCCTCAGACTCTTATAGTATCTCCTCATATCACAGAGATCATGCAGAGAAAGATCAAGTATGTCTTGCTAGAAGTAGACATCTTGACCTCTTTGATCTCTAATGACATACTATTTGCTGGATTAGCAGCAAAGGTCCAGGACAAGATGGGTCTCTCAGCAGTAAGAGGCTCTACCTAAATAGGAGTTGGATGAGCAGCCACTTCTTGATCACCCTCAAGATGTTCTAACCCATCATGAGGTGTAGAGGTAGATGCCTTGGACTTCTTCTTCTTATTCTTCTTAACCCTTCTAATCGCCATCCTTTTCTTCCCCTTACCATATTTCAACTGAGAAGACTTGCCTTCAGCACTAGGTTGTTCGTATATGTCTTTCTCAGTTGAGTCCTCTTCACTCACAAGTTTAGAAGGAGAGTGATCACATTACACAGAGTATGCCCATCCCCCATCAGCAGCATCTGCAACTAAGAAGGAGTAGTCTGAACAAGGCCGAGCACCTTTAAAACTTGCTCTAGACTACCTTTGTTATGGAGAATGAAAGTCAATAAGCTCATCCTTTTTAATCTTCTGCTTGATCACCCTAATATGCTCATCCATGGTGGATAAAGACATTGGACCAAGCCTTCTTCCGAAGAATCCATACAACTTCAAGAAACTTATCATCCTCTACCTATTAGCAGACTTCTTTTGACTCTTTTGGATGATGGCTCTTGACTTTCCAGCTTCTTTCCTCATCTTCCTCTTAGTAACTTTTTGTTCTTTCATTACTTATTGCCTTTTTGTTCTTTCATTACTTGTTGCTCAAGCTGCTTGAGCTACTCAAACTCTATATATTCATATGACAAGGGAAGAAGTGCAGATGCCTGATAGAGGCCTATGAGACTCAGGTAGTTAATCATGTTTTGTCTGTCTACTTCTTTGTCTACCTGAGGTTGTTGCTCAGTTGCCACAGCCTCTGTCACAAGACTTTCTTGAACTGGGGAGAGGGTAGGAGCATGCTGAGAGCTCTTTGGATGCTTTGGTTGCATCAACCTTTAAGTATAACCTTACAAACTCCCCCTAGTCTAATGCTACCAAAACAGAAGAGATTACTCATCTATTGACAGTCCTCATCAGGATCAAGTCCATTCCTTTCTTCATTATTTGATTAGGATCTCTCAGACTCTCATAGTATCTCCTCATATCACAGAGATCATGCTGAAGAAGATCAAGTATGTCTTGCTAGAAGTAGACATCTTGACCTCTTTGATCTCTAATGACATACCATCTGCCGGATTAGCAACAAAGGTCTGGGATAGGATGGGTCTCCCAGCAATAAGAGGCTCTACCTGAATAGGAGTTGGATGAGTAGCCTCTTCTTGATCACCCTCAGGATGTTCTGACCCATCCAGAGGTATACAGGTGGATGCCTTGGACTTCTTCTTCTTCTTCTTCTTGTCCCTTCTAATTGCCATCTTTTTCTTCCCCATTCTAGATTTCAACTGAGAAGTCTGGCCTTTAGTGCTAGGTTATTCTTATGTGTCTTTCTCTGTTGGGTCCTCTTCCCTCGTAGGTTCAGAAGGAGAGGGATCATATTACACATAGTATGCCCGTCCGCCATCAGCGGTATTCATAACTAAGAGGGAGGGAGTAGTATGAAGAAGGCCAAACGCTTTCAAAACTTGCTCAAGACTACCTTTGTTATGGAAAATGAAAGTCAATGAGGTCATCCTTTTTAATCTTCTGCTTGATCACCTTAATATGCTCACCCATGGTGGATAAAGACATTGGACCAAGCCTCCTTTCAAAGAATCCATACAACTTCAAGAAACTCATCATCCTCTGCCTATCAGTAGACTTCTTTTGACTCTTTTAGATGATGGCTCTTGACTTTGTAGCTTATTCTATCATCTTCCTCTTAGTAGCTTTTTGTTCTTTCATTACTTGTCGCCTTTTTGTTCTTTCATTACTTATTGCTTGAGCTGCTTGAGGTACTCAAACTCTTATGTATTCATATGACAAGGAAGAAGTGCAGATGCCTAATAGAGGCCTGTGGCATTCAGGTAGTTAATCATGTTTTGTCTGTCTGCTTCTTTGTCAACCTGAGGTTGTTGCTCAGTTGCCACAGCCTCTATCACGGGACTTTCTTGAACTGGGGAGAGGGTAGGAGCATGCTTGTAGAGTTTTTTCATCTACTTTCTTCCTTGATCTTGAGGAGCAGTTCTGTATCCTCTACCTCCTTCCTCTCATTTGAGAACTCACTGTCAGCCAGTTCATTTAATTCTTCTAAGGGAAGAGAGATGAGTTTATCAATGTTGTAGTTTCTGGTCCCTAAGTAGTTCAATCTACTGCCCTTAACTCATCATCTTGAGTGTTTGGCATGGAGGCAGCCCTTATTATAGCTTCCATGAAGTCTAGGGACCCACTTGAACTCTTTCCCCTTAGTTTCCTCTTCCCCTTTCCTCCTCCTCAATCTCCTTAATAGTTAACTTCCTTTTCCCTTTGTCCCCTATAGGCCATGATTACTCAGGGTGGTGAGAGCTTTGGCCTTCATTGCTTGGTTTAGCACTTGAGCTCTGGCTAGAGAGAGGCTGTGAAGCACCTTCACTAGCTGGTGCCTCACTAAGGGTAATAGGTACTCAAGCAGTTCCTGTCAACTCAAGGTTCACAGGCTCAACTGTTGGGCATTCAGTCAAGGTTTCCCCTTTGAAGCTAATCTTGGGTTCTACCTCAACATCTAGTTAACCAACAGTCTGGCCTACTAGCCTCTATCTATGTAGTCTTGTCTTCAGCTTAAACTCTTTAAGCACTCTCTGTTGAAATCTATCAGCTAACCTTGCAGCTTGTCTGTTTTGAATTGGGTTGGCAAGTGAAAGGTCAACTAGATAGGTGCTCTCATAGAATCTCAGGGTGTAGAAGTTAAAAACCTCTTGTTGCCCCAGAGATCTAGAGATTACCAGGGCTCTCTTTTGATCATCATATCTCTATCTCACTATTTGGTTCTCAGCAGGGTGAGATGGAATAGGTATGGCCCTTAGAATACCCTCCTCAAACAAACTTTGTATGAGTGAGTCCACATCAATATGAACTTGAGGAGGTTGTTGAGTATGGACAATTTTAAGTTAGTGTGGTGAGTCCTCTATGTCCATACTCTAAGAGGAACTTCTAGGTTTTGTTATTGTGATTAGACTTTCTCCCCCCTTTTTGGTAGCATCACCCTCTTGCATAGGGAGCTAGGGGTTAGGTCCATCATACTCTCAGGTTCTTATGGACCTGGTTGAGTCCTCTGAGTGGGTCTCTCAGCTAGCTTGCCTTTGAGATCGGTGATCTTAAGTTGCTGATCATTAACCCTCTTTTATAAGGTAGTCCCC
Organism: Flaveria sonorensis; assembly: GCA_025506505.1. Taxonomy (NCBI): domain Eukaryota; kingdom Viridiplantae; phylum Streptophyta; class Magnoliopsida; order Asterales; family Asteraceae; genus Flaveria; species Flaveria sonorensis. Next base: position 47,167,699 of record CM046426.1, on the reverse strand, counting down.
TGAGATTCTAGGTGACTGACCTTTGAGACTAAATAGGTGCATGTTTTAGTTAGTTGTAGCACCTTTAGTTTCAGACTCCCCTCATCTTCAGTAGAAAAATCACTGGGGGATGAGAGAATAGAACCAAAGTCTTCTTCCTCATCACCAGCACTAAGTTCTTGGCTGCAGGATTTCCCCTACACCATGATAGCTTCAGTTGAAGTGTTAATGTGCTGGGTTGCCATGGTTGAGGTCTTAAAGATGTAATCACTTACAGAAGTAAGAGCCTCATCCATATGGACCTCCTAAACTAGTTCAGGGAGACCAACCTCAGTTGTGGGTGGATGATGTGGGCTAGACATGGGTGAGTCAGGGGCACTCATCTCACCTTGAGCAGGGGTGGAGAAGAGAGACTCATGGTACTCACTGAATCCCATATCTTCATCATTATAGAATTCAAGGTTGGGTATGGGTTGATTGAGGTCTTGAGGCTAAGGATGGTAACTTTCCTCTGAAGGTTGTTCACTAGAGTTTTGAGACTCTGAGTGAAGGATCAAGGCTATGTTGGTGTAGTGAGCTCATCAGGCTGAGCATGAGGAACCTCAACACTGATTCTTGAAGTGATAGGAGTGCTTTGCTCCTCAGGGGAAGTAGGAGCTCTAGTGTCCACTTCCTCCTGCATGGGTGATGATATGGGGGCCTGCATAACTTGAGTAGCATGTGTAGGGGTTCGTTTGGGTTTTCTTTGGTAGGTGATGGTGATTTATGGCTATATGGGTGGTGCAGATGTGGAAGGTGTGGGTTCAACGTTAGCTTGTGTTGCTAAGTTGTCACATTGAGTAATTAGCTCTAACATTTTTGGGACCAGATCTGTTTCTACCCCGGAGAAGCCAATAGTTGGCTTTCTCATTGTTTTAAAGATGACATGCTTCATCTATTCCAATTTAAGAACATCATCTGTTCCCCTTAACTGTGAGCCCAATTCATAATTAAGAATGTACTGGACATATCTTGGGAACATTTAATATTCTAAGGAGTCCAAGTTTGTAAGTAAATTAGTATAAACAAATTATGAATACCTAAACTTGACCCCTTATACCAATCCATGGACTATGTACGAAAGGTCTTCAGGAATTTGGTCCCAACCTCCATGTTTGTTTGATAGACAGTGAATGACAACATGGAGGAGGTACTTCCATTGGGAGGAGACCTTCCCTTTCTTGAAGGTTCTTACAGAGTAATCACCCTCATAACCCATCTCCTTGAAGGACCGGTTCACAATAGATCTTGGAAAGGACAATTTGCCTTCTTTATCATCCAGCCTTAGATGAGTACGAATGATGGCTGGAGTGATCCCATCCATAATGAACTCTTGGTAGGTCCTCTAAAACTCCAAAAGCTGATCTTCATATAGTGGAGGATTTATGGTGAGGGAGGTGAAGTAGTGGAATCGAGCCAAGAAACAGCAAACGTCTGAGAAGCCAAGATCCTTTTTAGACACTAACAGAGCAACCTGATTATGTTGCCTACGTAGTTGCTTGGAGAAATCAAGCTGGTTTCATGGATCAAGGTTGGCCATTTTGAGTAGCTTTGAGATGAAGAAAGGTAATAACAAGGTCGGTTTGTGGGTGAATTTAGGGTTTGAATCTTTGTGGTTGAAGGAGAAAGTGAAAGAGGGGTAACCATTATACAAATATATATGATATGGATTTGAGACAAAGTTAATGTAAATAGATAAACATTGAAATCCGGACGTCGGTCCCACCTCTGAAAAAAGTGCCCAAAAATTTAGTTTTCATGGAAGTCTAAAATCTTTCGAAGGTAGTTTGTCTTCGGAAGTTTTGAGAAAAAAAACAAACTTTCAAAGCCAATTTGGCTTCGATTGATATTCCTTGGCTTTTCAAGAATTTTCTATGGAAGAAAATTACTCAGAGTAATTTACTTCCTAGATAAATTTTGCTTCGAAAGATATCAAATATCAGAAATTTTATTCAAGAGAGAATAAATCTTCCGAAACTTAATTGCTTTCGGAAGAAAATGGTCCTTCAATGCATATAGTACTTGGTGAGAAAAATAAGCTTTGGAAGATATTTTAGGATTTCTTCCAAAGGTTAATTTCTCAGAAGTAGTTATTTTTTTTGAAGACATAATTTTCTTCCGAAGATAACTTGACATCTTTCGAATGAAAATTTATTCAAAATTCTAAGGGATATCAGTTTTGAAAAAATTCTTTCAAAGTACACTGGGCTTATATGGTGATGATATAGACAACTTAAGACACACATATTTAAAAATAATCTTGAGTTTAGTTTAAGAATAATCTACTCAAAGTTAATCATCTCAATAGCTGATACAAGATATTTAAATCTCTATTCATCAAAAGCTTTTCGGAAGAGATCAACATATTGTTTATTTGTGTTAACTTTGACTAATTTTATCAATCCCTTTTATAAATTATCTCAAATCAAATGATACCTGATATTGATGTACTTTGTCTTTGAGTGCTATACAGGATTCACTGTAATAGAGATAGCACTGTTGTTGTCTATATGGATGGAAGTCTCCTTAAAGTTGAATCCATAGTCTAGCAACTAATTCTGAATCTGAAGCACTTGAGCACAGCAACTTGCAGTTGCAATATATTCAGCTTTAGTAGTTGATGCAGACATACAGGATTGTTTCTTGCATTTCCATGAGACTATCTTGCCACTAAGAAATTGACATCACCCAGATGTGGACTTTGTAATCATATTGCAGCCACCATAGTCACTATCTGTGTAGGCATACAGATTGAAGTCAGAATTCTTTGGATACAAAAAGCTCAGTTTGGGAGCACCTTTAAGGTATCTGAGAATTCTCTTGACAGCAACCAGGTGTGACATCTGGGGTTGGCTTTATATCTTGCACAAATGCATGTAGCAAACATGATATCAGGCCTGCTGGCTGTGAGGTACATAAGAGATCTAATCATAGCCCTGTATAGATGTTCATCAACACATTCTCCCTCAAGATCTGGTCCTAGAGAATGGTTTCTGGCTATGGGTGTCTTAGTAACCTTGCACTCAGTCATATTAAATCTGGTAAGTATGTCTTGTACATACTTTGACTGGTTTATGAAGATTCCATTATCAACTTGCTTCACTTGAATTCTTAGAAAGAAATTGAGCTCCCCTATGGCACTCATTTTAAATCTATTCTTCATCAGCTTCTCAAAGTCTTTGCAGAGCTTCGGATTAGTTGACCCAAAGATAATGTCATCTACATAAACTTGAACCAGCATCAAGTCATTTCCTGTTCCTTTGATAAGGATTGTTCCATCAATAGTACCTCTCTTGTACCCATGCTGAAAGAGATACTATAATAGCGTCTTATACCACTTCCTTGGAGCCTGATGGAGCCCATAGAGAGCTTTGTTAAGCTTGCAGACATAATCAGGATGATCTGGGTCTGCAAAGCCAGGTGGTTGTTTGACATACACTTTCTCATCAATCAATCCATATAAAAAGGCACATTTGATATCAAGCTAGTAGACCTTGAAATCCTTGGATGCAGCAAAAGCCAGGAATATCCTAACAGCTTCAAGTCTTTCTACAGGAGCAAAAACATCTGTGTAATTAATGCCTTCTTCTTGTGTGTATCCTTGAACAACCAGTCTTGCCTTGTTCTTAATGACAAGTCCTCTATCATCCTTCTTGCTTCTAAATACCACTTGGTACCTATGGTAGTCTTTCCTTGAGGAAGAGGACATAGATTCAAAACCTTTTGTCTTTTGAATTAAAGCAGCTCCTCCTTCATTGCTTCAACCCAACTTCCATCCTTCAAAGCCACTTCAATCTTCTTAGTCTCTAACTAGGACAAGAAACAAAAGTGAAGACTAACATTTTTATCATGGGTCTGTCCCCTTGTTCTCACCCCAGTCTCAACATCTCCAATGATGTTTATGGTGGGATGAGACTTGTTTGGATAGATCTAAATTTGTTAAATTCAGATCTGGTGCTTAAGAATTATCCACCACATCAACACACTTATCAAGTGAGACTTGATCCAATAAGTGTCTTACATCATTGATGTTGTCTTCGGTGTAATGGTTATCAGCATCAAGAAAATCCTGAGCACTATCACCACCTCCATCTCCTCCTACATTGGAAACCCCTTCATCTAAGTTTTGTGCCACTGTGCTGGAATTTATAGGCACCTCAGATGTATCAGCTGAAGAATATGTCATGGTTGTGCTGACAGGATTTCTAACTATAGGGCTAGTTACCACTAGAGCAGAAGTAGTTTGATTAGTTGGTCTTCTCAGCTTAAATCTTAGATCAAAATCTCCTTCTGATAGGGTACCTGTAGATCCTAAAACATCTTCACAAGATTTGTTAAAACAGTTGGTAACTAAATCAAGATCAAACAACCAATCAGGACTAGAACCTTTCACACTGGGTGTGAGCTCATTAAATGTCACATTTGCTGACTCCTCAACTACTTTGGTTTTGAGATTGTATACTCTATAACCCTTGGCTTGGGAAGAGTATCGAATAAAGTGTTTATCATCTGATTTCTTAGCAAATTTGGCTATTTGATCTTTGGTATTCAAGATGGTGCAAGGACATCCAAATAATCTTAGGAAACCAATGAAAGGTCTCCTTTTGTGCCACAGTTCATAAGGTGTCTTACTATAAGTCTTGACTACTAAAACTCTGTTTTATACATAGCAGGTAGTATTGACTGCCTCTGCCCAGAAGGGGATGGCCAGTTTAGAGTCAGATAACATGGTTCTTGTCGCTTTAATAAGTGTCCTGTTTCTCCTCTCAGCAACACTGTTTTGCTAAGGAGTTTTAGGAGCACTATATTGTCTTGTAATACCATTTTTGTTACAAAATGTATCACGGATTTAGTTTTTTCATTCAGTTCCCTGATCACATCTTATAGTCTTGCCCTTGTGATCACATTGATTCTCAATTTTTTAGAATGAAGTTCTTCAAGATTTCAAGAGTCTCATCCATAATTCTAAGGAAGAAGACCCAAGTATATCTTGTGAAATCATCTGTGATCACCAAGCAGTAAGAGGTCCTTTCTAAACTCATTATACTAGTAGGGCTAAAGATATCCATATGTAATAAGTGTAGGTGAGTAGTGATGGAGTTTATTTCCTCTGGCTTGTGAGACACTTTATGTTGCTTCCCTTTCAGACAGGCAACACAATGGTCATCACTTGTAAACTCTTTCTTTGGCATTCTAGTTACCAAATCATTCTTAATTAGTTTATTCATGTTTTTGAAGTTTACATGGCACATTCTCTTATACCAAAGGAAAGACTCATCACTATTGACTTTGGATAGAAAGCATGAAACTTCTCCTAAAGGGGATGTTTCCTTTAAATCTATCTTGTACATGTTCCCTCACCTGGGGCTCTGAGCAGGATATGCTCTTGAGGTATGACCACCCCAGGCTTGAGAACAATACACTCATGCTTAGTGAAGAGCATGTTGTGTCTCTAATCACAAAATTGGCATACACTCAAAAGATTGTATCCAAGTTCCTTAACAAAGTTTACCTTCTCAATGCAGAGCTTACCATTTATGAGCCTACCCCTTCCAGTAATATAAACACTAGAATCTCCTCCAAAAGAAACTGGCCCTCCATTAATTCTTTCAAAGTTTTGAAGCAAAGAGCCATTGCCTGCATGTGTCTGGAACAGCCACTATCGATGATCCGCACATTTCCTTTGGTCATGAGCTATTCCTGCACAAAAAGAGATTGTTAGTTACATTTGGAAACCCAACCTCATTGGTCTTGGGATTGTCAAAGTGAACTAAAGACAATGCAACAGTAGTTGATCCTATATTCAAGCTTTGAGGATCATCAGCTGTTGTTGATGAAGAACTTTCAGTCACATGGTCTTCCTTTATCTTCCATACCATCTTTGGAAGATTAGACTTGACCTTCCACACTTCGAAAGTTTTGATGATTTCAGAAGTTTTGGAGACTGGACATTCGGAAGATCTTGCATTCACTGCAGTAGACTTCAGTGCTTCGGAAGCATTCTTTCTTTCGAGACCAAATTTTCTTCCGAAGGAAAGTTATCACTTATCTTCTTCCTCACTTTGGAGCTTCCGAAAGGAAAAGATTTTCCTTCTAAAGCTATCTTCTTCTTTTATTCTCAGAAGTTTTCTTCTTAGTCATGTAGATAGTACTTTTGGGATTGAAGATGCTATCCTTAGCAAGATGAGAAGTACTACCACACATGACACATTTAGTTGGCTTCTTTTTGAGAAACTTCTTTTTAGTAGAAGGCTAAGTTTGATCACTTTCCACTTCCATCTTCATCTTCACAGATGATGCATCAGGCTTCTTAGGTTGAGGCTTGCTTTTAGAACTGGATGGTTCAGGCTGTGCAACAATGGTGCACATTTGATCAGCCTTCTTTTCTTCACACGGATGAGGTCGACATGAACTAGAACTCCTGGTACTAGAGTCAATAGTTGAATCCATAGTCTTTACCACTTCAAATCCTATAAAGATAAGACTTGTTTCTGCTTGGAGTTGAAGGTGGCCTTGATCTCTTGAGCCTTCTTTGACTTTCTCTTTGCAGCTATAATCAAGTTCTTCCTTTTGGACTTGCTCAACCCTGGTTCTTTCCTCTTCTCAGGAGTATAGTGACCCTTCTTAGGATGATCTTCTTCACTCATCTCAGATCCATCCTTCACTACCTCCTTTTCATCTTCATCCTCTTTTTGATTGGGGTTTATGAGAAGAAGCTCATCTTGACAAGTTCCACAACTTGGAGATCTTATAGATAGTAGAGTGTGTGTGGAAGAGCTATCTTAGTAGATCCCAGTCTCTGCTTATTCTGATAACAAACGTTTGCATGCAAGGATGAGGATATAATGTTCTTGAAGGTCTCTTCTTCAAGAACACATTTTCTGCCCAGGCTCTGCTAATCACAAGCTCAAGCTGGCATTCAGTTAACTTGGCAATGAGATTCTTAATTTGAGTCCTGTAATTTGTGTGCTAATGTTTTAGAGATGAAATGGTTTTCTCTAGATCTTCTATCTTAAGTTTATAATCATTTTCAGCTCTTTTAAAAGCAGCTTTTAAAATATTCAAGGACTCAAGATCAGATCTCATTTCCAAGTTATAAGACCTGTATCTATTGGCCACACATTTAGGGGTTCAAAGATGTTCCAATACTTTGGCTTCTTCATGATCTGCCATTAGTGCTTGGTTTGGAGAGACATCTTCAACCTAAAAGCTCCAATCAAAGCCACCTTCTTCAACAGCAACTATAGCTTGCTGCTTGGGCTTCTCAGTCTTTGGAGCTCTATCAGTGTAGTTTTGTCTATTTTGTGCTTGGCCACCATTTGTCCTTTATGCCTTACACTCCCTTGCAAAGTGTCCCATTTGGTTACAGTTGTAACACTTCATTTTGCTTTTATCCAGCCCAAACTTTCCACTGGATGCATTGCTGGGAAACTTCCTCCCAGTTCTCTTATAGAACTTCTTGGCCGTGTGAGTAAGAAGAGCCATTTGCTAGACTATCTCCTTATACTCTAGATCATTTAGATGGATACAGTCTAAGTCTTCAAGAGTGAAGAGAAAGTTGCCACTGTTTTCATCAGCAGACCCAAAAGCTATGAAGAGCTTGTCTCTTAGAATGGGCTTCCTTAGATATAGCTCTCCCTTGGTGTCTCCAAGAAGGTGATGAAAGGACCCTTTTGTGAGTTTTCAGGGTAGCACAGAAGATGATACTATGGTTCTCTACAATCCCTTTCAACCATATGAAGGGCTGAACTCTGCTGACTGTTAGAGGGGTTGCAGATGGATTTTGCATGTTCATCTGCATCTGGTATCCACTAAGGATACCATACAACTCTATGAGAGTATGGTTCTTGAGGTTTTCAGTCCTGTTAATGACCACACAATGGTGTGTCCATTGTCTGGAAAGAGTAGACATGAACTTCCTTACAATGTCCTTATTCTCAAGATTTACTCCAACATCCATTAGAGTATCCACGATCTCAACATACCTGAAGTATTGTTGAGTCATAGTTTCACCTGTTTTGTAGGTGAAGTTCTCAAACTACTGCTTCAAGAGGTATTTCTTGTTTTATTTTGCTTCATTAGACCCCTCATACATAAGCTTCAATGCATCCTATAGTTGCTTTATAGTTTTACATTTCTTGAAGCCTATAGATAGAGTTTGGAAGAGTAGTTTGGAGAGAGGTCATGGCCTTCTGATCTACCTAATATATTGATAATGAAATGCCATAGCTCACATCCTATATATTACAAAAGCATGGTCTTTTTGACCAACTCATATAAGTTGGTGAGTCTTCGAAGTGGCAGCAGAAAGAATTTGTCTCTGAAGCTTCGAGAATACTTCATCTTTGGCTTGGGAAGATTTTTTCATTTGGCTTCGGAAGATTTTGCACTTAGCTTATTTTCTTTGAGTTGTGTAAAACTTTCAAAGTAACTTTACTCTGTACTGCATGCATGCATGCTGAGAGCTCTTTGGATGCTTTGGTTGCATCAGCCTTTGAGTTGTGTGAAACTTTCAAAGTAAACTTTCAAAGTGACTTTACTCTGTACTTCATGCATACATGTTTCTCTTATCTTGTTTTTATGCCTTTTTGCATACTAAACAAAGTTACCAATAGCTTCAATGTTGGAAGACTTGTGTTAATGTTATATTCCAAAAATTTAGAGGCTTTCACATCTCTATTCTTTCATCCTTACAAAACACAAAGTGATCAACAAATCAAAAAGTGGATGAAACAAAACCGGCCCCCAATCAATGTTAAAAGGCTTGTGTTATGGAATGAAATGGTGATGTTAAACTTTTGTTCTACAACTAATCTTTCCACCATACCCCACTTGAACACTTAGTTTACTTCAGTACTTTCATTTATGTAGTCATGACCATCCGAATCACCCTTATGTGGAGATTTTGTACAACTATGACTATTTTGAGGTTTGTGGATATCATTACCTCTAATACATGTCTTATATGAATATACACTTGAGGTTTGTGGATTACCCTACCTCTAATGCATGACTTATATTTATATCTAAATAATACTTAGTCAAAACCAAACCGTAACATCAATCAAACCATGGTTGAATGTTATGTGTTAAGGTAGACACTAAACTACAAGCATTCATGGTGGATTCTCCATCTTATCTATATAATTACACTAAACATCACTATCTTGTCTCTCTCTCCTTTTTAATTAATGAATACTTTTATTTATCATTACTTTTTTCTCTCTCCTTCACACAAAACCACTTAAAAAATATTAAAAAATTTATAGGGATTGAAAAGTGATTCCTTAAATATACCGATAAATAGTAAAATTTTCTCTCTCCTACACTTACAACCACTCAAAACCATTTCATATAATATAGAAAACACACTCGCATATGTGAATCCAAGGATCGAAGCAGGAATTATCAGTTTGATTGTACAAATAAAGATCGCGGAATTATCAAAAATTGTTATTTAATTAATTGTTTATGAAATCGAAATCAACAAAGAACAGAAGAAACAACTTGAAAATAGAATAAAAAATGCAACAAAAAGAATGTTTCAAATGATTTTCATTGATCATTAATCGATTATAATGATATTGATGCTATGCTTTGATGATATGATGATTGCTATGATGTTCTTGGTGTGCTTGGTGTTTTGCTATGTTCTGCTATTTTGAGTGATTGATTGATGATTTTTGATCTTTTATCTCGTTTCTAATAGTATTTATCTCTCTTTGTATATCGATATCTCTCTCAATCTCTCTCTATGTTTATCTCTTCCTATGATATATCTATTCTTATGATGTATAACTCTTCCTAAACGAGTGCACCCATGCCTTATCTTTATTGGCAGAGGGATTCACTTTACAAAATAAATATTATTGATATGACGTGGAATATTTGCTTGACATAAATAGTGTCTTCTGTGATCATTGACTTGATGACGTCACAGGTTGACTTTATGTTGTGTACTTGATGATTTATGATCATACAAGTGTTTTGTTCTTCCGTAGCAATTGGTCTTCCGTAGTAGTTGATCCTTTGTTGAACTTCATCCTCAGGACCAAACTTCCTTCTTCCGCAGCAGCAACAACTTGACTTCAGAACTTGTTCTTCAGTAGATGTTGAGCTTCCGCAAGAGATCTACGGATGTGAATTCCTTGTTCTTTGTTCCACAGAACATCTACGGAGGAACAACTTGTTCATCCATAGGAGTTCTTTCACTTAGTCAATTCCTGTAATTGCATAAAATCAACACAAATAACATGGGTTAACATATATTATATAACTTGCATACAAAAGAGATTTACAAAGGTTCATTACAAGAGATGACTTAATCATCTAAACCTATACAATGGATCTAGACCCAACAACATATTTTTAGGGACTCCATTGTGAATGATCTAATCTTATGATTCCTTATTTTGGACTTCTATTGAGTGACTAATACTCATATAGAACACACATAATACATGGTGTCCAAATAAGTAGTATATACTTTCACGTACTCTTATATTTGTAATTTTCATATACTTTCCAAATTCTAAATCTCAAACTTTGAATTCTAAATTTATGCACTTTTTTTTATCTTTTAGGTTGACTTTGGTGACTCAATCCTTTAAACTCATTCATCAATCCTTGTGGATTCTAATCGCCAAACCGTGAGTCATACTTCACCCATTTTGTTTTAACACTGTTTGGGGTGCAACATATATCATTATCAAATACACTCAATCATACATTCAATCAAATTCATTCTAAAACTCAATTCATACAAACATGCTTACTTGTTATACTATTTGTGAATACATGCTAGAATACATTATCTTGCAAGCAATCTAAACTACCCTTAACATGTATAGTGCCATAGGACTAGCACATACGCCCTAGTATGATGTGTCTATGTTAAGTTATTTAATTTTTTATGGTCTTGGTCATTTTTAATTCTAAGATTACGCTAGTGGACTCTTTGGTTTGATTATGGCCTTTGCATGCTAGCAATGGACAAACTTTAGTATACTTTATCCATGTTGAATTGAGATTTTATTCACTATTATGCTATGTATTTAAAATTTTATGATCATCAACATATTCATATGTTGATTATATTTTATACATGTTGTAGGAAATGCTTGAAGCTTTATCAAGAAATTCAATCAGTTGGACTTAGAAACACACAAAATCTATCATTTTGTTTTGTTTGTTTTAGACTTATATTTTTTTCTCAAAGTTATAGTATTTTTATTTGTAACATTGTAATGTTATGTTGATTAATGGAAATGAAATTCAATCTTAATTTATTTTCACTTTAATGATATAATGTTTTAAACAATCTATCACTTCTCACGCTCCGATGTTTCCGCCTTCGGTTAGGGTGTGATATTTATATAGAGAAACACCTTGTCAACTACCTCCATGTGATTTTTTATTAGAGTCTGCAATAATAGATTCATGACTTTACCTTGATACCCAATGTGTTGTCTCGTGGCTTGAAGATTGAGTAATCATCATCCCAGTAATCTCATGCACTGACTCATATTTGTAGAATCTTGGCCTATCGCTTTTCTCTAGCTATTCTATTCTATTAGAAACTTTCTAATTTTACACCTTAGAGCCATAATTTAGAATTTCTAAAGTATAGTTTCTTCAACTCAAGACAAGTCCCTCCGGTGTCCAAGCCACATCAGTCCGTAGGAAATATTTTAAAGTTCTAAGGTCTTTGATGTTGAATCTTTTGTCAAGATGAGACTTAGTTTGTTGTATCTTATTCAAATTGTTTCTCATTATAATAACATCATCCACATATACAAGGGGTACCATGAATACATCATCTTTCAAGAACATGAAAAGAAAGTTGCCCATATTAGATTGCTTGAAATCGAGTTCTTGTAAGGTAGAGGTGAACTTACGATAGTGAGTTCATGATGATGGGTTTTGTTCAAACTTGTTTGAACAACCTTAGGATATCGTACAATAACACAAATCCATGAATTGAAAGTGATTCTGATGCAAATAGAAATTAATCGAGCAATGGAACAATGATTAATGATCGATATAACAAGGTTTTGATATTTTCACCAATTACATCAATTAAAAATAAACAACCAATTAAATAATCAAACTAATAGATCAATTGATCTAGATCAATGAGCATGAGGCTCTGATACCACCTGTGAATCCAAGGGTCGAAGTAGGAATTATCAGTTTGATTGAACAAATAAAGATCGCGGAATTATCAAAACTTGTTATTTAATTAATTGTTTATGAAATCGAAATCAACAAAGAACAGATGAAACAACTTGAAAATAGAATAAACAATGCAACAAAAGAATGTTTCAAATGATTTTCATTGATCATGAATCTATTACATTGATATTGATGCTATGCTTTGATGATATGATGATTGCTATGATGTTCTTGGTGTGCTTGGTCATTTGCTATATTCTGCTATTTTGGGTGATTGATTGATGATTTTTGATCTTTTATCTCAATTCTAATAGTATGTATCTCTTTTTGTATATCGATATCTCTCTCAATCTCTTTCTATGTTTATCTCTTCCCTATAATGTATATCTCTTCCTAAATGAGTGCACCCATGCCTTATCTTTATTGGCAGTAGGATTCACTTTACAAAAGAAATATTATTGATATGACGTGGAATATTTGCTTGAAATAAATAGTGTCTTTTGTGGTCGTTGACTTGATGACGTCACAGGTGACTTTATGTTGCGCACTTGATGATTTGAGATCATACAAGTGTTTTATTCTTCCGTAGGAATTATTCTTCCATAGGAGTTGATCCTTTGTTGAACTACATCCTCAGGAGCAAACTTCCTTCTTCCGTAGCAGCAGCAACTTGACTTCTGAACTTGTTCTTTAGTAGATGTTGAGCTTCCACAGGAGATCTACGGATGTGTATTCCTTGTTGTTTGTTCACAGAACATCTACGGAGGAACAACTTGTTCATCCGCAGGAGTTCGTTCACTTAGTCAATTCCTGCAATTATATAAAATCAACACAAATAATATGGGTTAACATATATATATATATATATATATATATATATATATATATATAATATATATATATATATATATATATATATATATATATATATATATATATATATATACTTGCATACAAAAGAGATTTACAAAGGTTCATTACAAGAGATGACTTAATCATCTAAACCTATACAATGGATCTAGACCCAACAATACTCCCCCTTAGGTTTAGATTCTTGTAATTATCGGTTCAAATCTCTTAATTCTTGTACTCTTTCCAAAATTTTTGTGTTGAAATATTCATCATTTTCTTTTACAAATCTGTTGGCCATATTGATGATGTTGTTTGAGTGGTGATTTAGTTGAGTATTGTTGTGTAGAATGAAAATTTGATTGTTGGCGGAGTAAGGGTTTTTGGGTTGAGTTCTTCTAGATCTAAGAAAGGGTTCTGAAAAAGTGAATAAAAATGATAACAGTCAGGTTATCATCAACATCTCCCTCGGACACTTTAAAAGCCTTTTATTTAATGTTATGGGACCCTTAACCCTAATTACCCTTCCATGGTTATCCACAAGTTTATTCTTCCGTAGATCATCTACGGAAGGCAAAACTTTCATTTTTGATTTGTTTTAATTTTATTCTTCCGTAGCATATCTACGGAAGACACAATTTTGTTTTTGATGTTTAGTTAGTTCTTCCCCAGAACATCTACGGAAGGCAAAATTTATGTTTAGTTAATTCTTCCGCAGAACATCTACGGAAGGCAAAATTTGTTATGAATTTGCTGTTTTATCCGTAGGGTACCAATCTCCGGAAAGGCAATATTTGTTCTTTTTGATGTATGATCTTAACATCATGTTAGATCATTTGATGTTTGCTATTGGACCTTGTTGACTCTGCTTCATGGCAAATGTGCAAAACTGATTTAGTTAAAAACTTTAGATATCATGCAGCCAAGTTAGTGTTCAAGTTCCAATTTCTTCATGTAAAAAAAAATGTTACTCAATTTCATGCTGATGACTACTCCCCCTAAATTTATGATTAATGATAAACTTATTCATTTATCAAAAATTTATTAAGAGAATAAGATGAAAAGAAATTATCTGTCAATCTTATTAGTAAATAAAAGAAAGAAAGAAATAAAAAAAAAATCTTTTTGAATTTTTGTTTAGAAGCAGAAACAAAACATATTTACAAGCATTTACTTCATAAATGGGATCATGCTATGACACTAAGCAACTTCCTGAATCATTTTGTTTGATGTTTAGTAGACTCGATCTAGTGCTGATTGCAAGTATTATGATCCACATAAATTCAAGCAAGAGTATAGTTTCAACTTGTCATGCTGTTTATCATGTTTTGGTATTGATTAAAGGTAGACAAATATGGACTCCACATTCAATTCACATTAGAGTTTGTCTTCTGTTTATGAGTCAATTTATCACTTTTTCACACTTAAAACTATGTTCCTTAAGTTATAAGCTCTATCTTAAGATTTCTTTGAAATCTTATTAATGCTGATATGATTTTTGAAGCTCTTTGAGATAATATACAATTGATCACATTGGAATCTTTTAGAGCTGTTCCTTTTTGGAACCTTTTGATGATCAGCATCAGGACACCAGGTCTTTACTCACGTAAAACAGAGGTGCCTGTGAACCTAGCTCTTTGTTTACATAAAACAAAGGGTCCATGATGAGCAAAGATAGAGGTTATAAAGTGTCACAACATAATGTGCTTAGGTGAGTAAGTTGATCACAGCAGGATAAGACTTACTTGCTTGTTCCTCAAAATGGAATTGTCCACAATTAGTCACCTTGGCATTATGTTATGTATGAACTTGTTTATCTTCCACTCAAGCTGAACCTACTCACATATCAAATCAAATCTGATCAGTCTTTATTTGTAATTTAAAATTCAGGAAAGTAAGCAAAGACATAGTGTAATATTATTTCTCATAATATAAAATGCTTCTTCATGAAAAAAAACCATATTAATAAGACAATATTTTGGATTTTTATATGTTTTATAGATGTTTTTGGCTTTTTCATATAATGAATTTGACAGACAGAACATGCTTTTCTTTATGATGAAGACTAATCTAAGTTGATCATGCCTAAAGACTCAATTAAGCAATTAAATCTAACTGAATCAAAGGCTTTAGTGAATAAATCAGCAAGCTAATTTGTTGAGTCCACTTTGATCAACTTGATTAAACCTTTTTCTGAGCAGTCTCTTAGAAAATGGTATCTGATTTCAATATGTTTTGTTTTACTATGTTGCACTGGATTAGCAGTGATGAACATAGCAGCTGACTTATCTATATGAATTGGTGTTTGAAGAAAATTGTAACCATAATCAAGTAATTGGTTTTGCAACCATAAAACATGAGAGCAACCAGCTGAAGCAGCTATGTACTCAGCCTCAACTGTGGATACTAAAACATTTGTTTGCTTTTTGTACTTCCAAGAAACTAGTCTTGGTCCTATAAATTGACATCGACCAGTTGTTGATTTTCTATTGTTGTTGCAGCCTCCAAATTTAGTATCAGAATATGAGTAGAGGTTGAAATCTCCTTCTTTGGGATACCAAAGCCCAAGAGCTGGTTTCCCTTTGAGGTATCTGAAAATCCTCTTCACTGCATTCATATGTGACTCCTTTGGATCTGATTGGTACCTAGTACATACACACACAACAAACATTATGTCAGGTCTGCTGGCAGTTAAGTACATTAATGATCCTATCATAGATCTATATAATCTTTGATCAACTTACTTCCCTTTAGGATCAGGTACAATCTTATCTATTGTTGATGTTGGTGTTTTGCATGAAGAAGAATCAGCAAGGTTGTACTTCTTCAAGATTTGATTCACAAACTTTTCCTGATTAATGAAAATGCCATCTAATTTCTAATGAACTTGTAAACCAAGGAAGAATGTTAATTCTCCCATGGAACTCATTTGAAACTTAGATTTCATCAAAGATTCAAAGTCTTAACATAATCTTTGTTTGTTGACCCAAAGATGATATCATCCATATAGATTTGGACAACCAAGAGGTCTTGATGGTCATGTTGAGGAAGAGAGTCTGATCAATTGTTCCCCTTTTGTAGCCAGTAAACTGTGAACTTCTTATGTGAAGCATAGGCTAGAAAGACTCTAATAGCTTCAATCCTTGCAACTGGGGCAACGACTTCATCATAGTCTATCCCTTCTTCTTGAGTATAGCTTGAGATATCAGCCTTGCTTTGTTTCTGATGATGATACCTCTGTCATCTAGTTTGTTCTTGAAAAGCCACCTTGTACCAATAGGATATTGCCCATCAGGAAGATCAACTAGATTCCAAACTTTCTGCTTTCTGAATTGCTGAAGTTCTTCTTGCATTGCTTCAATCCAGCTGTTGTATTTTAATGCTGCAGTTATGCTGGGTGGAACCACTTGTGAAAGAAAATAGGAGAACAAACAAATATTGGCAGCTCCCCCTTTACTTCTTATGGTTCTCTCATTAAGAACACCAATCATGTTTTCTATTGGATGATACTTATGAATTGTTGTTATTGGTATTGATTCAAATGGAATAGATGATTCCAAGTTGGTGATGTTGGTTGATGGAGATGGATCCAGCTGAGATGGGGAGTCAACAAAGTGGTCAAAATCCTCATTGTTTTGGTTTTCTGATGCTGAATGAACTCCATCTTCATAATTTTATGTTTCCGTATATGTTGGTATAACTTCCGCAGCAGTATAGGAACAACTTCGGATGTTGTAGTTTGTTGATTTGCAGATGTGAATGTTGTTGGAATATTTTCTGATGGATTGGGAACTTCAGATGAAGGAATGAGTCATCTCCGGAAGTAGATGGAACATCTATGGATGAGAAGGAATTTCTGCGGAAGTATTGTTAACTTCTGCTGAAGTTGAATTTCCATGTCCATCAGAATTTCCATTGCTTGTTTGAGATGAAGGTCCTGGATCAGTAACATTTGAAGTATGTGTCTGGGGTAATCTTGGAGGGTCAGCTGTCAATGGCACTTCACTCAAACTTAGAGGTACATAAGGATAACATGTATCCGTAGGACCTGCAACATTCAAATAACCAGAGATAAATGAATTTGTAATGCATCTATATCAAACACCAAGATGATCCTTTTATAGATTTTGGAAAAAAGGATTCATCAAAAGATACATTAGGTGTTTCCTCTATAATGTTGTGATGAGGAATGTATACTTTATATGATTTAGATGTTGATGAGTAACCAACAAAGAAACCATCATAAGCTTTTTCATCAAACTTTCCTAATTGATCTTTGGTGTTTAAACTAGACACATGACACCCAAAAGCTCTAAGATATCCTATAAAAAGTTTTATTTTAAACAAAAGTTCATAGGGTGTTTTATTATGTTCTTTGACAATTAAGGTTCTGTTCTGAACATTGCATGTTGTGTTCACTGCTTCTGCCCAAAATGTGATAGGCAACTGTGAATCAGCTAGCATTGTTCTTGCTGCTTTAATTAGAGTCCTGTTTCTTCTTTCAGCAACTCTAATTTGTTGTGGAGTTCTTGGTGCACTGAATTGTCTGGCTATGCCTTTGTTCCTGCAAAAGGAATCTAAAACATGATTAAAAATTCAGATCCATTATCACTTCTTATGATTTTGATCTTTAAATCAAGTTGATATTTAATCTTAGTGATAAACTCCATTAGTGTTTCTGATGTTTCACTTTTATGTTTTAAGAAAAAGACCCATGTGAATCTAGTGAAATCAACAACAATCATCAAACAATATTGCCTTAACCAATGCTTAACACATTGGTTGGACCAAAAAGATCCATGTGAAGCATTTTGAGTGGTGTTGTGTTTGTGTTAATTGTTTTGGACTTGTGTGACACCTTATTATGTTTTCCTTTATAACATGATGAAAATGATTAGAACAGTAAAATTCTTTCCTGGGAAGGCCAATGACTAAGTCATTTGTGACCAACTTATTCATGTTCTTCATGTTTAAATGAACCATTCTTCTATACCACAGTTGAGCTTCATCTTCTGATGACTTAGAGATCAGGCAGGTTTCATTGCTTGTTTGAGAGGTGTTGTTCATGTCCAAAACATATGTGTTGCCTTTTCTTGGTGCTTTAAGAAGGATCCAGTCTGCTAGAATTTGAAAACCTGGCTTAAGAATATAACAATAAGTGTTATCAAATAAAGTGGTATAATTTTGATCACAAATTTGAGATACACTTAACATGTTAAATTGTAAATTTTCACAAAAGTTAACTTTCTCAAATTTGAGTACACCATTTGTTACCATTCCTTCACCAACAATTTTACCTCCATTCTTATCCCCACCAAATAACACATATGAAGCATTTTTTATTTGAAATCATGGAGGAGTGAACAGTTTCCTATCATATGCCTAGAACAGTCACTGTTAACATACCCTTGTTGTCAGTCCTCCATGGATGTTCCTGTAAAATAATGAAATCAATTAGAAAGTGGAGCCCAAGCCTTAATGGTCTTAGGCTCTCCATTGTTATCTAGAATAGTTACTCTATCACGAATGAGCCTAGATGACTCAAGATTGTTTTTTGTCTCAATTGATTCATTATGTTCTGTTTGGGGTGAGGATGATTCTGTTTGAAGATGGACTTGAATCACTTTGATCTTGATTCACAGTCACTTTCTCTGTCAGTTCTTCCTTGAGTATCTTTTTCTTCCAACATGAAGATGACATTTGTTAGAAAAGGTTTCAGCATCTTTTGTTTTTGACTGTGGTACATGATTACCCTTTTTAAAGTGATCAAAGAAGGATTCATCTTCCTGTAATACTACCTTCTTGTGAGGAGTCTTGCTTTGATAGTGTTGCTTCTCCTTCTTCTTCTTTGTTTGATCATCAGAAGATGTTGGCTTCTTGACCTTTAGCACCTTTTGTTTTGGTTGCTACTTCATTTGTTTTGAGACCTTGATTATTCATTCTTAAAAGATTGTGAGTCTGATTCATCATTCTCAAATTGTTGCTTCTTTGGCACTTTAGATTTGTTCTCCTTGTTGAAGTAGCATTCTTGAGTAGAATGGTTCTTCTTGTTGCAAATAGCACAATGCTTATTGAAGTAGCAATCAGAAGTCATATGATTATTCATATTGCATATGGAGCAGTAGCTGCTGAAATAACAATCTTTTATGTTATGATTATACATGTCATACCACTTGCAGTATTTTTCTTCAGCTTCACTATCAGACTCTACTACCTTTTTTGCTTCTTTTTCAATTCTCTTTCAATCTTTGCAGCTGAAGTATCTTCTTGTTGTTGCTGAGGATTCACATCTCTTTGTTGTTTCTTTACTTTCTTGATAGTTTGTGATTCAAAAATGTTTTCTTCTTCTGTAGATCTTCTACAGATGACTGTTTTGATTCAGATGATTGCTTCTTCTGCAGATCTTCTATGGAAGTTGACTTTGAATTAGATGAATGCTTCTTCCCCAGATCATTTACAAAAGTTGACTTTGGAACATTTTTCCTTTGCTTTTCTACGGATGTGTGAGGACCAGTATTCTTCTTCCGCAGGTGTTCTGCTGAAGTGTTTTTCTCTTCTTCCTCCGTAGTTCTTCCGCAGTATTCTTTTCTACTTTTGTGCTTTTTACTGAGCTCCTGAATTCTTTCATTAAGCTAACCAATTCTTGTGCAGATGGTCTTCAAGAAATTTCTTTGTTTTGGGGATAAGGTAGCTTGATCTCCTCAAGGACTTTGTGTTAGGGATAGAACTCATATATAGGTTTAGATGATAAGATCACTCTTGTAATCATAATTGTAATTATTGTCTATGATGATATAATATGAATATATTTGATTATCATTGTGTTTATAAACTAAATAATATTTAATTTGCACTTCATAATATATGTTAATCTATGATATAAGATATTTCAGAATGTATGTGTGAATGTGCATGAAACATTAAACTGTGTCAATTTGGAAAATTGATCGAGTGTTGGAACAACTGCGGATGAATAAAGTGTTCTTCCGTAGATGTTCTCAGGAACATAACTGAAGAATGTACATCCGTGGATCTCATGCAGAAGAACAATTTCAGCTGAACAAGAAAAGAACAAGTGAAGCTACTGAGGGATCGCTGCGGAAGAGAAGAACTTCTGCGGAATCACAAGAACAAGTACTGAAGAACAAAGTGTTGCTGCGGAAGACTAGTTACCTGCGGAAGAGTAAATTCCTACGAAAGACCAATTTAACTCCGGAAGTCAACATAAGGTCAACAAGTCAACGTGGCAGAACAACAACATTAATGACGTCGGAAGACATATTATTCAAGCAAATATTCCACGTCACACAACAACTTATACATATTAGATTCATTGTAAATCTCAAATTCCTAAGCCGATAAACATGGCGAGGATTTGGATAAGTTTAATTAGCTTAATTATAGCAATAAAATAGCTAGCAATAGAACAGAATTAGATCTATATATATATATACGAGATCAACAACATAGATCATACATAACAACAGTTGAGAATCGTAAGAATCATCAGTAATCATTATCTGAATCAT
Source organism: Flaveria sonorensis (assembly GCA_025506505.1). Taxonomy (NCBI): domain Eukaryota; kingdom Viridiplantae; phylum Streptophyta; class Magnoliopsida; order Asterales; family Asteraceae; genus Flaveria; species Flaveria sonorensis. Next base: position 47,147,129 of record CM046426.1, on the reverse strand, counting down.
TGTATTCAAGATCAGCAACATCAATAGCAACAATAAAGCATTACGATCAACATTATTAAGTTCTCTCGGTTTGATGATTCTTATTTTATTTGTTTGATTGGTTGATTTTAGTATTATTAAATAGATTAAACACCAAGTATTGATAATTCCACGATCAATACTTATTCAAATCAATTCTGATAATTCCTGAATGATCCTTAGATTCACAGGTGGTATCAGAGCTTGGTGCTTATTGATTTACATCAATTGATCTATCAGCTTTGATTAGTTTAATCGAATTCAGTTTTTAAAACAAAACCTCTATTTTTCAAAATTAACTAACATGAGTAGCTCAGTTGTTGGTGCTTATCAACCTCCTAAACTGGAAAACAAATCTAATTTTAAAACCTGGAAAATCTGGTTCAGGAATTATGTTAATTACACAGATTCTGACTTATGGGCTTCGATTACCGAAGGACCTTATATCCCACCTGCCTTAGGAGCTGATTATAAGGATAATAATCAACCCATCAGTTTAAAGAATCTATCACCTGATGATGCCAAGAGAGTCAAGATTGACATCAAAGCTTATAGTATGCTTACTATGGCTTTGCCTGAAGAACTCTTGATCAGGTGTGAATCATACAAAACAGCTAACTCGTTATGGAAAATCCTGCACACTCTGTGTGAAGGTAGTGACGAGATTAGAAGCATAAAGAAGGATACTCTCCGTGCACAATATGAAACATTCCATCATATTCCGGGTGAGTCAGTCCTCAACAATTGCATAGATTCATGCAACTTGTTACAGAGATGAACATCCTTGAACTTAAGTACAACAATGAAGAATTGAATAAAAAGATGCTTCACTCTTTGCCTGAAAACTGACACAGACTGTGTCCATGTTTAAAAATACTATTGATCTAAAAACAATAGGTCTAGACACTCTAGTGGCAAAAGTAGAAGCATTGGAGCTGGATGAAAAGACAAGAAATAAAATTGTGAAAGCACCTATAGCACCTTATCAATTCAAAGAACTGAAGAATACTGGCAGTGCATTCATCTGCAATGAAGATGAAGACAACTCCAATGATGAAGGTGAACAGGAAGGAGAAACAAGTTTCTATGCAGCAAAGCCTTCAAATCAAGAACTCAAAGCAATCAGCACAAACAGACAAAAGGAAAGACTGATGAATCCAAAAGCAAGAAGAATAACAATCAAACAGAACCAATGTTGTGGTTCTAGAAACTGAAGAACAGAAAGCTGCCTTTGCAGCTTTCAGCTCAAGCTTTCAGGCTTATCTAGGAAGCACCTTGACTCCTGTTCACTTTTGTCAACAAGATCTAGAAGAACTTCATCCTGATGAAGTGGAAGAGATGGATCTGCAATGGCAAATGGCAATGATTGCCTATAGAGCCAAGATGTACATGAAAAGAAACAAAGGATTGTCTGTTGGAGGAAGAACAACAAAAATGGTGTAGTAGATAAGTCCAAAGTGAGATGCTTTAAGTACAATCTGTTTGGATACTTTTCAAGGGAGTGCAATAACAGCCAACAGCAGTCAACTGACTCAAGACAGCCTAGTCAAAGGAGTTTCACACAACCACTATTAACCAATGCATCCCCACCAAATAATACAACAGGTATCTCTAACACTAAATAAACTGGTTTAATTATTTTGCAGGATGGTACTTGTGATTGGAGCATGTATGAGAAGGACAGTACTTGCTGGAAACCAAGCTTTGATGGCCAATATGGAAAAAAAAGTCCCTCCAATGGCCACTGAGGTAAGAGAAAGGTTGTGTTCCTCTTCTTGCATAGATGAAGTAGAAAGATATAGAACACATGCTCAACCATTGGTTGATAAAGTAAATAAACCTCACTCTTAAATGATCTCATGTAGATAACACAAACTTTATCAAGTCAAAATTATTATTTTCAAAAGGATTTAGATAAACTTGTATCTGAAAAATTATAATCTAAAAGCACAAGTTGAGCATCTGACACATCTTTAACCAAATCTATGTCAGAACATGCATCTACTAAGGTGAAACTGCAAAATTCCAATTGTCATCACAACAGTATGAGAAATGTTAAACTCTCATATTGAGTCTAAGAACAAGTCAGGATTGGGATTTCATGCAGTTGCACCACCAGTTACCAACAATTATATTCCTTTACCTGAGTCATGACCAACAGTTTATCTAATCACTTCATACCTGAGTCATTAGATAAACTTAATAATAATGAGTCATCTGAATCTAGTTCATCAGACTAAGAGCTGTCAAAATTGATTATGACAACTGTGATGACTTAGATGAAGAGGCTGAGACTAATAACACTGGTTTGGGTAAGGATAAAACTGTGTTAAAAGAATACTCAATTCCAAAGGTACTAAATGAACTTAAACTTCCTATCCACCAAACAAAGAATCTGCTAAAGACAATCCACACAAGGATTGAGAAATTCAAAAAAAATAAAGAAAAGTCAGCAAAAAGAGGATCAGGAGAAAAGAATATAACTTCCGCGGATCATCTGCGGAAGAAATCAGAACAGACTAAGAAAAAGGACACAAAAGATACAACACAAGAACCTTTTGATATCATGTCTGGAAGAGGAAAAAGACTCATCAGCAGCTAAATTTGAAAGGGAATTAAAGAAGAAAAAACTGATGAGCAAGAAGAAGCAAGAAAAGGAAGCATCTGACAGTGAAGATGAAGTTTACTGTAAATGGTGTGACATGCACAACCACAGCACAGAAGAATGATACTTAGCAGCTATTGCTCAATATGTAACATGAACAATCACATGACTTCAGATTGTTACTTCAACAAAATATTGTGCGATATGCAACAAAAACAACCATACTACAAAGGAATGCTACTTCAACAAGAAGAACAAAACAAAGATTGTCAAGACAAAGAAAAGAGATACCTCTGAGTCAGACTCACAATCTTCTGAAGATGATAAAGATTCAAACCAAAAGAAACAACAACAGAACACAAAGTTACTAAAAAAACAACAAAGTTGCTGAGGTGCAATTAAAGAATAAGAGGAGGAGAAATCGCAAGTGCAAAAGAATGCACGACACAAAAAGGTAGCACTTGAGGAAGAAGAAACTTTTTTGATCACTTTGACAAAGGCAATGATGTGCCTAAGTCCAAAGCAAAGGATGCAGAAACATTTTCTGGCAATTCCTCATCATCCATATCAAAGAAGAAGTCTCAAACAAAAATGACTAACCAAGTCAATATGAATCTAGAAGACATCACCTCAACTTCATCAACCATTACATCCTCACCCCAAACTAAACATAATGAATTAACAGACTATACAACTAATCTAGAAACTTCAAGTCTTATTCATGAGAAAGTTGATACATTAGATAACAATGTCAAGCCCAAGACCAGCATGGCTTGGGCTCCTAAGTCTAACTAAGTTCATTTTTGTTTACAGGAACATCCAAGGAGCGCTGACAATAAGTGGTATATTGACAGTGGCTGTTCTAGACATATGACAGGAGACTGCACCCTCTTACAGGACTTCATAGATAAGAATGCTTGATATGTAGCATTTGGTGGGGATAAGAAGGGTGGTAAAATTTCCGGTGAAGGAATGGTAACAAATGGAGTTTTAAAGTTTGAAAAAGTTAACTTTTGTGAAAACTTACAGTTTAACTTACTAAGTGTATCACAAATCTACGACCAACACTATACTACTTTCTTTGATAACTCTGATTGCTACATTCTTAAGCCAGGTTTCAAAATTCCCGAAGACTGGGTCCTTCTTAAAGCACCAAGAAAAGGTAACACCTATGTGTTGGATATGAACAACACAGCACTAACAAGCAAAGAAACATGCCTGATCTCTAAATCATCAGAAGATGAAGCACAACTCTGGCACAGAAGGATGGCTCATTCCAACATGAAGAACATGAAGAAATTGGTGAAAAATGACTTAGTCATTGGTGGTCCAAAGAAAGAAGTTTACTGTTTAATAACTGTTTATCATGCTATAAAGGCAAACAACAAAAAAATCACATAAGTCCAAAACAATTAACACAAACACACCACCACTAAAGTTACTGCACATGGATCTTTTGGTCCCACCAATGTGTTAAGCATTGGCAAAAGGCAGTACTATTTGGTGATTGTTGATGATTTCACTAGATTTACTTGGGTATTTTCTTAAAACATAAAAGTGAAACATCAGAAATTTTAATGGAGTTCATCACTAAGATAGAAAATCAACATGATCTAAGAATCAAGATACTGAGAAGTGATAATGGAACTGAATTGTTAATTATGTCTTAGACTCATTTGCAGGGATAAAGCATAGCTAGGCAATTAGTGCTCCAAGAACTCTCAACAGAATGGAGTTCTGAAGGAGAACAGGACTCTAATTGAAGCAGCAAGAATATTGCTAGCTGACTCACATCTGCCAATAACATTTTAGGCAGAAGCTGTGAACACAGACTGTATTGTTCAAAACAAAAATTGATTGTCAAAGAATATAATAAAACACCCTATGAACTTTCTGTTTAAAAGAAAACCTTTTATAGGATATCTTAAAGCTTTTGGGTGTCAGTATTTGTATTAAACACAAAAGAACAGTTAGGAAAATTTGCTAAAAAAGCCTATGATGGTTTCTTTGTTGGTTACTCATCAACATCTAAATCATATAGAGTCTATATTCCACATGATAACATAGTGGAAGAAACTCATAATGTATCCTTTGATGAATCCTTATTTCCACAGTTAGTAAAAGGATCATCTTGGCTGTTTGATATAGATGTATTAACTAACTCATTTAACTCTGGTTATCTTAACATGACAGGTGCTGCTGATACATGTTACCCTTATGTTCCTCCAAATATGGTTGTACCATTAACAGCTGACCCACCTAGAGTCACTTCTTATAGAACCAAAGTAACACTGATCTTGAGGCATCAGCACAAACTAGTAGAGATGTTTCTGACGACCTCCACCATGCACATCAGCTGAAGTACCATCTACTTCCGTAGATGTTCCTGCTTCTGCAAATGATGTCTGGATCCCCTAAGAATCAAACCACATCAGAAAAACCATTCAACAACTAGTTACACACAGAAATACCTTGCTCTGAAACTACAGCTGATTCAAGTCCCTGCTACGGAAGACATGTCCACTACCCCGGAAGGCATACATGTTCTGCGGAAACTCAGACAGTTGCACCAGAAAATGAGATGAACTACTTTTTTGACTCTCCATCACAACCACCTCATCTCCAACAACAACATCACAAACCTGGATTCATCCATCCAAGTTAATGATGTACCAATAGTTAGAGCACATAAGTACACCCAATTGATAACATGATAGGTGACCTCCATAACAGAACTACCAGAAGACAAGGGGGAGCTACAAACACTTGTCTATTCTCTTGCTTTCTATCATAAGTAGTTCCTCCCAACATAACAGAAGCCTTGAAAGACAACAGCTGGATTGAAGCAAAGCAAGATGAACTTCAGCAATTCAGGAAACAGAAGGTGTGGAATCTAGTTGATCTCCCTGAAGGCCAATATGCCATTGGCACAAGGTGGTTATTTAAAAATAAGCTAGATGATAGGGGAATAATATAGAAACAAAGAAGCGAATTGCTCAAGGCTACACACAAGAGGAAGGCATAGACTATGATGAAGTCTTTGCACCAGTTGCAAGGATTGAGGCAATAAGAGTGTTTTTGGCATATGCATCATATAAGAAGTTCACAGTTTACCAAATGGATGTAAAGTGTGCCTTCTTATATGGTAAATTTGAGGAAGAGGTCTATGTTTCTCAACCACCAGGTTTGAAGATCCTGATTACCCTCACAGGGTGTACAAGATTGATAAAGCTTTATATGGACTTCATCAAGCACCAAGAAAATGGTATGAAACACTGTCCAAGTTTCTCCTAAGACATGGATACAAGAGAAGAACAATTGACCAGACACTCTTCCTCAAACATGAACATCAAGATCTCTTAGTTGTTCAAATATATATTGATGACATTATATTTGGATCAACAAACAAGAGAATCTGTGAAGAGTTTGAAGCCTTAATGCAATCTGAGTTTCAGATGAGTTCAATGGGAGAATTAACTTTCTTCTTAGGATTACAAGTTCATCAGAAAACAGATGGCATCTTCATCAATCAAGAAAAGTATATCCTTCAAACACTGAAGAAATACAACCTTGCAGACTGTGCATCATGCAAAACACAGCATCTACTATAGATAAAATTGTACCAGATCCAACAGGGAAGTCTATTGATCAAAGATTATATAGATCTATGATAGGATCATTAATGTACTTAACTGCTAGTAGACCTGACATAATGTTTGCTGTGTGTGTGCTAGGTATCAAGCAGATCCAAAGGAGTCTCACTTGAATGCAGTAAAGAGAATATTCAGATACCTCAAAGGGAAACCATCACTTGGACTTTGGTATCCCAAAGAAGGAGACTTCAAGCTTTACTCCTATTCAGACAGTGACTACGGAGGATGCAATAACAATAGAAAATCAACAACTGGAGGATGTCAATTCATAGGACCAAGACTTGTGTCTTGGCAGTGCAAAAAGCAGACAAATGTTTCAGTATCCATAGCCGAGGCTGAATACATAGCTGCTTTAGCAGGCTGCTCCCAGGTTCTATGGTTACAAAATCAATTACTTGATTATGGTTACAATTTTCTCCGGACAACAATATATATACACAATTCAGCTGCTATGTTTATCACTGCTAATCCAGTCCAACATAGTAAAACTAAGCATATAGAAATCAGATACCATTTTCTAAGAGACTGCTCAAAAAGGGACTAATTAAGTTGATCAAAGTGGACACAACAAATCAGCTTGCTGATTTATTCACTAAGGCCTTTGATTCAGTAAGATTTAAGTTCTTAATTGAATCATTAGGCATGATCAACTTAGAATAACTTCAAAACATTAACAACAGGTATATAGGCTCATTAACTGTGCTCATATGAGGATACAACATAAACTTGTGTAAGGCTTTTGATAATCTACGGATATGATAGTATGCTATAAACATGACATATATCCTGCCTGCACCCAACCAACTAACTACTGATCTGATGTGTTGAATATGTGAATAGGTTCATCCTGAGTGGAAAATAAGCTATGTCATGCTCAACATAAAGCCAAGATGACTTAGTATGGACAAGTCATTATGAGGAGTTAACAAGTAAGTCTCATCAGAAAGTACACAACTCATCACTTATGCACACTTACTATGTTGTAACACCTTATAACCTCTATCTTTGCGCATCATGACCCTCTGTTTGCGTAAGCAAAGACCTGGGTCAAAGGGCACCTCTGTTTTACGTAAGTAAAGACCTGGTGACCTGATGTGATCATTAAAAGTTCCAAAAAGAACTGCTCCCAAAAGAATCCTAAAGGATCAACTACATAGTATTCAAAGAGCATTCATAAAAGGCATTAATAAGATTTTAAAGAAATCTTAAGATAGAGCTTATAATCTACGGAACATGGTATGTGATAAAATGATGACTTGATCACAATCTGGGAGATAGACTTTCATACTTCTTGCATGATGCATTCATCCCCGTCTGTCTTTAATTAAACCAAAACATGATAACTAGCCGGACATGCCCAACATACACTCTAGGATGAACTTCTGCGGATCACCATATTTGCAATTTGCACTAGATCCAGTAGGCTTTTCACTCAACCAAAATAAGCAGGAATGTGTCTGATTTATAGTATGATCCTTAGTTTCTCAACCAATTGCCTGCCACAGAACACTATACTCATGTGATTTTCAGTTACACATTCACTGATCATGCGATCTTCGTATAAATTTTTGATAAACTCATCCGTAGATGATTAATCACAAATTTAGGGGGAGTAGTACCTCGTGAATCTGAGTATAACTGATCAATTAATTCCCTTAATCTGGTAGTATAACTAATCAATTAATCCCCTTCGGAACCGCAGGTGTACTACGGAAGACATGAGCTATCTTTCGTAGATACAGTGAAATCTGTTCATCGCAGATGTTTCTGCGAAGACAGAATGGGCCACTTGTGGAAGACAGAATGGGTCCACTTCCGTAGATAAAGTACGGAAGAAACAGAAAACTATGATTTTCGTGGATATTATACTTTGCTTAATTATGTGATCATTAACTGCTATTAATTATTTATTAGGCATAGTTAATAACCTCGGAGGGGTAAAAACTTGTAATGGGTGTCTGAAAAGGTATAAAAAGGTACTTTGACCGTTGGCCTTTCTATTCATTTTCAAAACACTCTGACCTAAAAACCCCTTCATCCAAAACCCTCTTCTTCATCGTCTACATCAAACACTAGGCTAACACCACTCATCATGGCTAATCGGTTCGTAAAAGACCACAATGTCTGTATTTCTGAATCCAGATGTGGAGGATGAATGCAGAGACATTATAAGATACCTGAGAAGAACACGACTCTTCTACGCGCTGACTGCTGACTCTGTCATCTATCTATCCCACATGATAGATTTCTGGAATACAGCTGCAATAGTCGAAGGAGATGAAGGAACCATGATCACTGCGACCATTGGGAACTTACCCCTTTGGGTAAACGAAGGAATAATCCAGTGCCCTAGAACTGGAGAGGGATGAACAAGGTCATCCGGATGTATTTGACCATGAATACATCCAGAAGGTATTCAATCTGATGGGCTACGATGGTGACTATGAACACGAAGAAATCAAGAAGGGTAGGCTATGCAAGCCTTACCGGTTCCTCTGCCATACTTACCTCAAGTGCATCTCCAACCGGAAGTCCGGGTTAGATAGATTCTCATGCCACATCTCATCTGGGATCATAGGAATCTTTGAAGGAAGAACCTATAATTATGCCAAATACATCATGAACTGCCTTTGCGATCATGTGCAAGTGCAAAAGGAGAACAAGATGTTCTGTTCCCTCGGTTCCTCCAACTGATAATCAATGAACAAATCCCGAAGTGGAGAGAGAAGGTGATATAGGTGTACAGAGCCATTTGAGCAAATCCCTTCTCAATAAACTGAAAGGGCAGTATGAAGGAGGAGGTGTGGAGATGTTTGCTCATGTACTAGATGAGAATGAGGACATTCCTCAGGAGCTGTGTGGGTTGAGGAACCACAAACTGAAAGCTCATCAGCCCCATCTGCCACACACTCCAGCCTCAAACACCACAACATACTTCACCCAAATCACCCCAACAAGAATCACAGCCACCACCATCACCCATCCACTTGACATCTTCAAGTGAGAATACTGAACCCATCTCTCCTGGCCAATCACCAACATCAATCAACACTGCTTCTACTAAGTAGTTGGTCAGGATGGGACTCAACCTTCACTCCCACACTCACCAATCTCCATAACATCAATTGATACTGGTGCCACAGAGCCCATATCTCTCTACCACCAACTGAACCAACCATCTCACCCACTCCTACTGAACCCATTGACAGCCCAACACCAACAGAAGAACTCCACCTTGATGAGGATGTTGATGAAGCTATTAATGATGGAGATACAAAGAAGTCTGTATTGATGTAGAAGAGAAAGATAAAGAAGAGGAAGTGAGCAAGAAGAGAGTGCTTACATTGATGTCATTGCTTACAATGAGAATGACCTGAATGAAGAAGAAATCAATGTAAGCAAAAGCTATTTGGTGGCAGAATACAACAACCTTGTCTGAAAGGGAACAAAAAGCTAGAAAAGATAAGAAGGTTAAAGAAGGAGGTGAAGGAGAAAGATGAATTAATAGAGAAGCTGGAGAGTAGATTGAAGAGTCTGAGGGAAGATGCAGTGATGAATAATGAAGTAGTTGATGCTTTGAATGATTTGGTCATGAACAAGCTGAAAGACTGAAACTGAAAGATGATGAGATTGAAAGGTTGAAGAAGAAATTGACTGAAGCTGAAAAGAACAAAAGTGATTCAGCAATGATCACTTACACCAGAAAGAGAAAATATCTAGGGAAGATGACTGATGTTGCTGGAGAATCATTAAAAAGACAAAATCAGATTCTCCAGAGCAGCAAACCCAAGTGATACAGCTTCAAGAAGACAGTGATGAAGACTGGGAAGAACTAACTGAAGCCAAACAAGAACAGTTACTAACTACTAATGACATAGTAGAAGAACGACCACAGTCCTCCATGTTCATGCAATTAATCAATCATGGATTCCATATGACTTGGTCGAGAAGATGAATATGGGAGAAATGGTTGAAGCTTTAAAAGAATTTGATGCTGCAAGACTGATGCTTCCAGTCTGCACTTATGAAACATTCTCCAAGTACAAAGCTATGGAGAAGATCAGGAAGGAATTGGGCCACTGTGAAACAAGCAAGCTCACTAAGTATAATATGACATACTGGCTGCAAAGCCATAATTATCTGCCCTATGAGCTAAAGGGAAGAACAGTTGGTGAGCTCAGAGCAATGATGGATCATGTTATGAAAGTAGAGCTAGACACAGGTGTAAAATTCAGATCCGGAGCTCCCAACCCTGCCTATCAACAACAACCAATTCAAACTCCTGCTGAACCCACCATGGTCAAAGCCAAAGATATGCATAAGAGAAAGGAGAAAATGATCAGAGAGCCAAGGGATTTAGTCCCACACAAGATCTGGCCTCTAGGCACTGCTATGAGAGAGATCACTGAGCAAAAATATACATTAATACAATTCTTTGATCTCATCACAAGGCCTGAAGAAGCAATGGATCATCAAATAATAGCTTGGAAATATGATGGTGAGTGGGACTGTGCACTTATTAAGAGGGCATCTGGCATGGTGCAATATTTCCCACGAGTAGAATTCTTACTAGCACTGCAAGATGTAGACCTTTATACACTACAAAACATTCCCATTACCAATTACCCCATAAGTCCAAGAGGAAGAGACTTCTCCGGACTTGTGACCAAACTGAGTCACAAGTTCAAGGGAGATGTTCTCAGGGAAGCAAGACTGGTTGATGCAGAGCACATGAAGAGAAAACTCAGGAAGTCTCAGCCCAAATCTCTATTGGTTGATGAAGAATTTTTGAAGAGAGTTGGAGCTGAAGACAAAGCTTATGCATCAGTCAAAACAATAGAAGGCAATCAGTTTACATTCCCCATTACTGACTGGGGATATGTAAAAAAGAATAAGGAACTGGTTCTGCTGAGGAATGATCCTCAAAAGAAAGCAGCCAGTATAAGGATTTTTGACCATATAGAAATAAAGTTGCTGCACCCAAGCTATACCTCCTATCTGTACGACAAATATTTTCCAAGGCTGCAAGATCAACAATCTCAGAATGACTTGTGCTTATATGTACATCTTATCCAAGTCATAGACAAATTGCATGCCAAGGCCCATAAGAGGAGAAAGTATGAAGCTGGTCAGCTTATTGGGACTGAAATAAAACCAATAACAGAGTTGAGGATTTCAGAACAGGACGAATTGGAGGTGGTGTCAAACAATAGTGTTGTTGCAACACTCACCACTGAAGAGGATGTCCTGGGTATGGAATTCAAGACATTGAAGAGGATGAGCAGAAGGCAGATTAAATGCAAGTATGAAGATCAACAAGCTGCTGCAGACTACTTCAAATCAAAGATTTTGGCAAGAGTGAATGAGCTTAAAGTATTAAACCAATGATTACTAGAGTCTAAACCTAAGGGGGAGTACTGTTAGGGATAGAACTCATGTATAGGTTTAGATGATAAGATCACTCTTGTAATCATAATTGTAATTATTGCCTTTGATGATATAATATGAATATATTTGATTATCATTGTGTTTATGAATTAAATAACATTTAATTTTCACTTCATAATATATATTAATCTGTGATATAAGATATTTCAGAATGTATGTGTGAATATGCATGTAACATTAAACTGTGTCAATTTGGAAAATTGACCAAGTGTTGGAACAACTACGGATGAATAAAGTGTTCTTCCGTAGATGTTCTCAGAAACATAACTGAAGATTGTACATCCGTGGATCTCATACGGAAGAACAACTTTAGCTGAACAAGAAAAAAACAAGTGAAGCTACTGAGGGATTGTTGTGGAAGACAAGAACTCCTGCGGAATCACAAGAACAAGTACTGAAGAACAAAGTGTTGCTGCAGAAGACTAGTTACCTGCGGAAGAGTAAATTCCTACAGAATACCAATTTAACTCCGGAAGTCAACAAGTCAACGTGGCAGAACACCAACATTAATGACGTCGGAAGACATATTATTCAAGCAAATATTCCACGTCACATCAACAAACTTTATACATATTAGATTCGTTGTAAATCTCAAATTCCTAAGCCGATAAACATGGCGAGGATTTGGATAAGTTTAATTAGCTTAATTATAGAAACAAAATAGCTAGCAATAGAACAGAATTAAATCTCTATATATATACGAGATCAACAACATAGGTCAAACATAACAACAGTTGAGAATCATTAGAATCATCAGTAATCATTATCTGAATCATTATATTCAAGATCAGCAACATCAATAGCAACAAGAAAGCATTACGATCAATATTATTGAGTTCTCTCAGTTTGATTATTGTTATTTTATTTGTTTGATTGGCTGATTTTAGTATTATTAAATAGATTAAACACCAAGTATTGATAATTCCGCGATCAATACTTGTTCAAATCAATTACGATAATTCCTGAGCGATCCTTAGATTCACACTTTAGGAATTATAGTTCAATTACCATATTCTTTTCCTTACCCAACCCAACACATTCTTGTTCATTAGGCTCATCAAACCTCATCCAGATCATCATAGTCATCAAAGTCAAATTCAGATTCATTTTGTTTTGAAAATTCTGATTCAGATGAATTAGTTTCACTAATTTCAGTATCTTCACCATTTACCACTTCATTATTTCATCTTTTGATTCAGTTTTGGTGCTTGACACAAAATGATTTGATAAACTGTTTGTCATTAACTCAGGTAGTGTGTGGTGTAATTATCATTTCCGGTGGTGTAATAGCGTTAAATCCCAACCATACATGTTCTTTGATTCAATATGAGAATTTAACAGTTTCTCATATTGCTATGATGATAATTGGAACTTCTGAAGTTTCACTTCAGTAGATGCATGATTAGACATGGACTTGATTAAAGAGGTGGTCAGATGCTCAACTTGTGCTTTCAGATTATAATTTTCAGACACAAGTTTATCTAAATCCTTTTGCAAGAAGTGATTTTGATCTGATACAGTTTATGTTCTCTTACATGAGATTCATTTAAAATCATTGTTTCTTTGACTTTATCAGCCAATTATTGAGCATGGACCTTGTATCTCTCTACCTCTTCAACACATGTTGGTGAACATAACCTGTCCCTTACCTCTCTGGCCATGGGTGGAATTTTGTTCTCCAAGTTTGCCATCAGTGTTTGATTTTCCTCCTGCACTTCCTTCTCATACATGCTCCGGTCACAAGAACCATCCTACAAAATAATCAAACTAGTATCTTTAGTGTTACTGGTACCTACTGAAGAGCTACTGGTACCTACTGAAGACATTGTTAGTTGAGGTTGTTTGAAGCTTCTTTGATTTGCTTGTCTTGTGTCTGTTGTTGATTGCTGATTGCTGTTGCATTCCCTTGAGAAGTGTCCATACAAATTGCATTTATAATACCTCACTTTTGATTTGTCAACATCAATCTTGGTTGTTCTCCTGCTACAGATAGACCCTTGATCCTTCTCATATACATCTTGGCCCTGTAAGCAATCATGGCCATTTGCCATTGTATATCCATTTCTTCAACTTCATCAGGATAAAGTTCTTCCGGTCTTGTTGGCAGATGTGAGCAGGAGTCAGAGTACTACCCAAGTAAGCTTGAAAGCTTGAACTGAATGCTGCAAATGCTGCTTTCTGTTCTTCTGTTCTAGAACCACATTGATTGGTTTAGATTTGTTATTCCTTTTGTTGTTTGATGATCCCTTTGCTGCTGAACTTTTAGAATCATTAGATTTCCCTTTTGATTTCTTGTTTGAACTGCTTTGAAAGTTAGATTTAAAAGACTTTGCTACATAGAAACCAGCTTCTTCTTCATCATCACTTTCAGCACAAGAGCTTTCATCATCATCATTTAAGATGAATGCACTTCCAGCATCCTTTGTTTCTTTGAATTGATATGGTGCTATTAGTCCTTTTACACTCTTGTTTCTTGTTTTCTCATCTAACTCCAAAGCTTCCACCTTTGCAACCAAAGTGTCTAACCCAATTGCCTTAGATCAAGAGTATTCTTGAACATAGACACAGTTTGAGTCCAACTCTCTGGCAAGGAGTGGAGCAGCTTTTTGTTCAACTCCTTATTGCTATACTTCAACTCAAAGATATTCATCTCATTAATAAGTTGTATATATCTGTGGAGTTTTTGTGGAATTGATTCACCCCAATATGATGAAAAGTCTCATACTGTGAACGACGAGTATCCTTTCTGATACTTCTGATCTCATCGCTTCCTTTACACAAAGTGTGAAGAATTTTCCATAATGAGTTTGCTGTTTTGTATACTTTACACCTGATCAAGAGGTCTTCAGGTAAAGCCATAGTAAGCATACTATAGGCCTTAATGTCGACTTTGACTTTCTTGGCATCATCAGGAGATAGATTTTTCAAACTTATGGGTTGATTATTGTCTTTATAATCAGATCCTAAAGCAGGTGGAATGTAAGGACCCTCAGTAATGGACAGCCATAAGTCAGAAGCTGTATAGTTTACGTGGTTCTTGAATCTGATTTTCCATGTTTTAAACTCAGATTTATTCTCCAACTTTGGAGGTTGATAAGCTCCAACTGTTGAATTGCTCATTTTAATCAACTTTGTTAATTTTCAAAATTATCAACAGATCTAATACTCTATGAATGTGAAAATTAAATGCAATGCAAACACACTCACACAACAATTACAAATCACTGATAATATTGATATTCAAATCAACCGAGAAAAAAATTTCCTTTGAATTAATGACTTCTGTTGTGAATGGACTAGTGAACAACACACTCTTAATTAAATAGAAGTTGTGATCAAAATTAGTCAAATCGCTCAATAAAGACACAGATGATGTAAGGCCCCATTCTAGGGAACCCCACAGTTGGTCAATCATAACCTCATTTATATCAAAACATATTAAAATTTATTAAGTAAATAAAACATTGCAGCGGAATAATTCATCAAAACCATTTCATGCTTTAATAAACACATTTGCCAAGTAATACATCGTTGTTTACAAGGTTACAAAATATCACTTAGTTGTATTACAAAACAACATCATTATTATTGCATGAGATGGATGCCAGTCTTTGCCCACCAAGTCGCTTCACCCTCGTGCCATCCTCAGCAACAAACTACTTGCCAACTGAAAATGCATAAAAGTCAGCGTTGCTGAGTGAGTTCTAGTTTTATAAGTAAAATACTTTACCTTTAGTAAAAACCTTCCTTTACTTTTGTTCGTGATCACACAACATACATACATCTTGATAATATCATTATTATCTTTTATCATCGTTCATAATCGTTCATTTCACACTTTTCCATTATCTTTCAATTCTATCTAGATCCTGTCATAAGCTATACCTCATTATTAGGCACGAAGCCACCTCAGTCTTGGGGTTAAGGGACAAGGATCCCGTTTCGCATGTATGGATCAGTCACCAAGACTGACCCCCCTGTGTGTACACCCTCATTGGTTAGCCAAGATCGCACGCCACATTGCACACAGTTGAGCTAACAACTCTTCATTGAGTTGTGAACCTCTTTAAATATGCTTGCAAGACTTTCATTCATTCGTTATGTTCCACTTTTCATTATCTTTAATCTTCCGCTTCGTTTATGATAATACTTTACGTATAAGAGCATTAACACACCACGTAAAGTCCTGTAATAATACGCAATAAGGAACATCAACAACAGGCCACAAACATGCATAACATGAGCAAACATAACCCACCAAAACATTCCGGAGCTTAACCATAAATTTCTATTTCCCCAAAATTTTAGAAAAATTCTAAGGCAACTTAGGCGCATGAGCACTATATGGGCGCATGGGCACTATGCAGGCGCACAGACAGTTGGGCGCATGGGAACACTTGGGTGCATGGGAACACTTGGGCGCATGGGGAAAAATTTAGGCGCATGGGCAAACACTTAGGCGCATGGGTACTATACAGGCGCATGAGTACTATGCAGGCGCGTGGGTACTTGGGCGAATGGGAAAACTTAGGCGCATGGGCAAACACTTAGGTGTATGGGAAAGAAAACTTAGGCGCATGGGCAAAAACTTAGGCGTATGGGCAAAAACTTAGGCCAAGGGGAACTATGCAGGCGCATGGGTACTTGGGCGTATGGGCAGTTTGGGCGCATGGGTACTATGCCAGTTCAACTTATGCTAATTTCAGTTCCCGATTATCATTCTAACATATTCTTAGCCCAAATATAGCATAGTAAGCTCATAAAACAAGCATACAACCACACGATTTGGTTAAAACATTCACAAAACACACACCCATGTAAAACAGTGGTAACATACGGTTTCAAAATACTGGAATTATAAAAACAATAATTTACATGCATTTCAACCCCAAAACAAGTTTAAAACAGAAAATTCGGGGTTCTAGAACTCACCTACAGTAGCCTTCGAGTAAAACTCCTCCAAACTCAAGAGCACTAGGAGTTCAAACACCTAAACACACCAAAAACAAACAACCGCACACAGAGAAACACATAAGACTTGGTCTACAAGCTGAAAACCCAGCTGAAACCAACAAAACACATAAAATCTTACCTTCTAGATGATCTTCTCTTCTTCTCTCTAGAAAACCGATGGAAAACTCTATTCTTTTACTTTCTGCAGCCGAGGCAGTTGGTGAGCAGGAAGAGTGGCGGCCATGCCCACTTTTTAAACATAATTATAATGAAGTTTTCCTCTTGCACAACTTTAACCCCTCAACTTGGGTTATTTCACCTTTCTTTCTTTATGCTTCTCTTTTTCTTTTCTTTTCTTTTAAAAATTTCCGAGTGTTACAAGTCCACCCCTTATATAGGTTTCGTCCCGAAACCTGTCACTCCTCAAACAGTTGAGGATAATGCTATCACATCTCTTCCTCTGTCTCCCATGTAGACTCAGATCCCTTCCTATGCCTCCACTGTACTCGCACCAGTGGAACCACTTTATTCCGTAATCTCTTCTCTTTTCTGTCAATGATGGCCACCGGTTGCTCCACATAATTGAGCCGTTCATCCACCTCAATATCCTCCAGTGGCATAATCATATCTTCATCAGCTATGCATTTTCTCAGATGAGATACATAGAATGTTGGATGAATCCCACATAACTCATCGGGTAGCTCCAACCTATAGGCCACCTTTCCTACTCGAAGAATGATTCGGAATGGTCCTATGTACCTCGGGCTCAGCTTACCCCGCTTTCTGAACCGAATGATCCCCTTCCAAGGTGAAACCTTCAGCATAACTTTATCACCCACCTTGAATTCAATCGGTCTACGCTTCTTGTCAGCATACGACTTTTGCCTATTTTTTGCCGCCTACATAAAGGCCTTGATCTTCTCCAACTTTTCAGTCATAGCCTCGATCACTTTAACACTCCCCAACTCCTTCTGTCTGATGTCACCCTAAATACGGGCGTTCTACACTTTCTACCGTATAGCATCTCATATGGTGGCATACCAATGCTGGCATGATAACTGTTGTTGTATGAGAATTCAGCTAACGGTAAGTGTTCATCCCAACTTCCTCCGAAATCAATGATGCAAGCTCAGAGCATATCCTTAAGCGTCTGTATAGTTCTCTCTGACTAACCATCCATCTGAGGATGATAAGCCGTACTGATGTGTAACCTCGTCCCCATCACGTCATGAAATCTCTTCTAAAACTTAGATGTAAACCAAGTGTCATGGTCAGACATGATAGAAACTGGTACACCATGAGGCATCACAATCTCTTTGATGAACAGATTGCCAACCTCTCAGATGAATATGTCTCGCGGGTCGGTAGAAAGTGAGCACTCTTCATCAAATGGTCAACTATCACCCATATAGCATCGTAGCCCCTTGCAGTACGTGGTAACTTTGTAATGAAGTCCATGGTGATGTGCTCCCATTTCCACTCGGGTATATCCAAAGGTTGGGTCTTCCCGTATGGTTTTTGATGCTCCACCTTCACTTGCAAGCAAGTAAGGCACTTGCTCACATTCTCTGCTACATCGCGCTTCATACCCTGCCACCAGTAATCTTTCTTCATATCATGATACATCTTTGTAGCACCGGGATGAATGGAGTATCGAGTCTTATGAGCTTCATCCATGATTTTCCCCCATAGGTCTCCATAACGAGGGATCCACATCCGTCCGAAGCGGGTTCTAACTCCGAGAGTGTTCTCACCAAACTCTGAGACTAGACCATTCATTCTTTCGAAGTTGATTCGGTCTTCCTTTAATGCCGCATCTTGAAATTCCTTGACCTGTGTCATCACATCAGAGGTCATAACCAACTGGTAAGCTTTCACCCAGATTGGCTCGGGTCTCTCTTTTCGGCTAACGGCATCCGCCACAATGTTGGCCTTGCCCGGATGGTAGTGGATCTCACAATCATAGTCCTTGATTAACTCTAACCATATCCTTTGCCTCATATTGAGGTCCTTCTGCTTATAGAAGTATTTCAAGCTCTTATGGTCAGTGAAGATAGTGCACTTCGTCCCGTACAAGTAGTGCCTCTAAATCTTCAATGCAAAGACCACAGCCGCTAGCTCCAAGTCATGAGTAGGGTAATTAGCCTCATGGATTTTCAACTATCGGGACACATAGGCTATAACCCTTCCCCGTTGCATTAGCACGCAACCCAATCCTGAATAAGAGGCATCCGAATAGACCACCAAGTCTTCATTCCCTTCGGGTAAAGTCAAGACAGGAGCTTGAGTCAATCTTGTCTTTAACTCCTCAAAAGCATTCTCCTATCCCAGACCCCATACAAACTTCACATCCTTACGGGTCAGCTAGGTCAATGGTGAGGCTATCTTAGAAAAGTCTTCAATGGATCTCCTATAATAGCGCGCCAAACCCAAGAAAGTGTGGATCTCGAATGGAGTCTTTGGAGTCTTCCATTGCATCACGGCCTCCACCTTTGCCGGGTCTACCAAGATCCCTTCAGAATTTACCACATGACCCAAAAACTGAACCTACCGCAACCAGAAAGCACACTTGGAGAACTTAGCATACAACTTCTCTCTTCTAAGTGTCTCCAATACCTCACAAATGTGACCGACATGCTCTTCTTCGCTCTTCAAATAAATCAGGATATCATCGATAAACACAATCACTTATTTATCTAACATCGGCCAACACACCCGGTTCATCAAATCCATAAAGGCAGCTGTCGTGTTGGTTAAACCAAAGACATAACGAGAAACTCTTAGTGTCCATAACGTGTGCGAAAAGCTATTTTGGGGATATCTTGCTCCTTTACCTTCGACTGATGGTAACCAGATCGGAGATCTATTCTCGAAAACCAACTGGCACCTTGGAGCTGATCAAACAAGTCATCAATTCTGGGTAGTGGATATCGGTTCTTCACTGTCAACTTGTTTAACTCACGGTAGTCAATGTACATCCTCATACTACTGTCCTTCTTCTTTACAAACAAGACCGGAGCACCCCAGGGAGAGATACTCGGTTGAATGAACCCCTTGTCCAACAACTCTTGCAACTGAATCATCGGTTCCTTCATCTCAGACGGAGCTAATCGATACGGTGCCTTGGCAATTGGTTGAGCACCAGGTATCAAGTCGATCTGGAACTCGATCTCGCGGTCCGGTGGCACACCTGGTAAATCTTCTGGGAACACGTCTGGAAAGTCACACACAACTGGTACGTCGAACAATTATGGTACTGATGCATCCACATCCTTCACGTAAGCCAGATAGGCACTACATCCACGTTTCACGCACTTCTTTACCACAACCATCGAAATCACCTTCAGAACCGTAGTAACTCGATCACCGGAGATCGTCACCGAACTCCCATCAAGCACAGTCAATCGGATCATTTTCTTGCGGCACACAATATTTGCCTCATAGGCCTCTAACCAATCCATCCCAAGAACCGCATCAAACCCACCTAGGGGTATCACGAATAATTTAGCAGAGAACTTATGGCCTTCCAACTCTATGTCACAATTCTCTATCAGATCAAAATCCTGGTAGACTTACCAATGGCAGTTTCTACATCGAAGGGCTCATCAATCTTTCTACTCCTAACAGGGAGCTTAGCATAGAAGGCAACAGAAATAAAACTCTTACTAGCACCTGAATCAAATAGTATAGAGGCATAAGTTTGGTTTACTAGGAACGTACCTGACACGACATCGGGGTCCACCCTAGCCTCCTCTCGGGTCATCGTGAATTCTCTGGCTTTTACCTTTGGTCCCTCCTTCTTAACCCCTTTCTTCACCCTGGAGCTCTCGGCCCTTGGCCTCTTGCAATCCCTGCTCAGATGGCCCTCTTCACCATAATTATAACATCTTACAACCCCACACTCTCTTTCCATATGACCAGGCTTCCCACATTTGAAGCAGAGATTCAGTCCCTACCTACACTCCCCTGAATGTTCCTTCCCGCACTTACCACACCTCTTCGTTCCCGTACCCTCCAGTCATCCATCCTACCCTTGTTGCTCGGGGTAAAACTACCACGACCTAAACGTACTCGGACGAGTGGCGATCATGTGCCTGCGGATATCTGTCGGCAAACCCTGTATATACCTCTTGATCTTTCTCGACACCGGCGTCACCTGGTCTGGCACCAGCCTTGCCATCTCGTTGAACTTAGTCGTTTATTACTGGTGTGTCAAAGTTCCCGCCTCCAGCTATAGGAACTCTCTCTCTCAATCTTGTCAAGCTCCCTGTGAGGACAAAACTCCTCGACCATCATCTTTTTCAGTTCACTCCACCTCATCCTCCCAACAATGCCCACGGCCTGGACAATATTGTCCCCCCAGCATAAGGCTGAGTCCACAAATGAGTGGGTATCAAATTTCACCTTTTTATCCTCCCTACATTTGCTGATCTCCAACACGGCCTCCATTTCCCTCACCCATCGGTGAGCAGCAGCAGCATTACCATTCCCATCAAAAGTTAGGGGCTTGCATCTCTGGAATGCCCCATAACTACACCCCTTTCCAGTTTCCTGCACCACTTCCTCTTCATCACTGGAGACAACCATCTTAGTTTCTGGTTGCTCCCCTTCACCTGAACCTCTCCCAATGGTCCTCCTCCTCTCCTCCTTCTCTTTCTTTTCATCCTCCCTCATAGCACGAATAACCTTGGTCCCCACAGATGGCAGGATCGTCTGCATGACCTGATGAACTTCCTCCACAACTGCCTCCTTCACATAGGCTCTCAAATTAGCACTCTCATCACTGCCTTCCTAGTGATGAAGCTCGGGCTCTGCAGGATCTGTCTCAGCAGGTTTAGCCTTGTTCCTGGTGACACGTGGCCTAGCACCACGACCACCCTTTACACCTACTCGAGAAGCCTTCGAAGATCTACCACCCGCCATCCTCTAAAAAATATAAGATTCAAACACCAACACGATCATTCAATGTAATAGCTCAGATTATGTCAAGTATAGTAAGTCTCTAATTACATTGGCCAGTTGTGATTAGCCACTTACTTTACTCTTCATCCCCCAAGCATTGCCTATCCTGACTACATTAGTATCCAAATCTACTAAGAGCACATAAATCAGATAGCACACGCACATAATACTGTTTAACCTTAAGAAAGTAAATTACCTTATGGCACGTAGCTACTTGGGCTGGCATCCCTCCATTTGGTCCCATTCTCAGTTTAAGTTTAGCTTTTGAAAATATTTACCCATTTCTCTTAAACTTTGGCCCTGATACCAACTTGTTAGACCCCGTTCTCGGGAACCCCACAGTTGGTCAATCACAACCTCATTTATATCAAAACATATTAAGATTTATTAAGTAAATAAAACATTGCAGCGGAATAATTCATCAAAACCATTTCACGCTTTAATAAACACATTTGCCAAGTAATACATCGTTGTTTACAAAATTACAAAATATCACTTAGTTGTATTACAAAACAACATCATTATTATTGCATGATATGGATGCTAGTCTTTGCCCGCCAAGTAGCTTCACTCTTGTGCCATCCTCAGCAACAAACTACCTGCCAACTGAAAATGTATAAAAACTCAGCGTTGCTGAGTGAGTTCTAGTTTAATAAGTAAAATACTTTACCTTTAGTAAAAACCTTCCATATACTTTCATTCATGATCATACAACATACATACATCTTGATAATATCATTATTATCTTTTATCATCATTCATAATCGTTCATTTCGCACTTTTCCATTATCTTTCACTTCTATCTAGATCCTGTCATAAGCTATACCCCATCATTAGGCACGAAGCCACCTCAGTCTTGGAGTTAAGCGACAAGGATCCTGTTTCGCACGTATGGATCAGTCACCAAGACTGACTCCCCTGTGTGTACACCCTCATGGGTTAGCCAAGATCGCATGCTACATTGCACACAGTTAAGCTAACAACTCTTCATTGAGTTGTGAACCTATTTAAATTTTCTTGCAAGACTTTCATTCATTTATTATGCTCCACTTTTCATTTTCTTTAATCTTCCGCTTGGTTTATGATAATACTTTACGTATAAGAGCATTAACACACCACGTAAAGTCACGTAATAATACGTAATAAGGAACATCAACAATAGGACATAAACATGCATAACATGAACAAACATAACCCACCAAAACATTGTAGAGCTTAACTATAAATTTCTATTTCCCCAAAATTTCAGAAAAATTCTAAGGCAACTTAGGCGCATGAGCACTATATGGGAGCATGGGCACTATGCATGCACACAGACAGTTAGGTGCATGGGAACACTTGGGTGCTTGGGGAAAAACTTAGGCGCATGGGCAAACACTTAGGCACATAGGTACCATGCAGGCGCATGAGTACTATACAGGCACATGGGTACTTGGGCGCATGGGAAAACTTAGGCGCATGGGCAAACACTTAGGCGTATGGGCAAAAACACTTAGGCGCATGGGCAAAAACTAAGGCGTATGGGCAAAAACTTAGGCGCAGGAAAACTATGCAGGCGCATGGGCAGTTTGGGTGCATGGGCATAGAGGTGGGCATAAAAACCGGGTTCGGACCCGACCCGGAACCGGGTACGGGTATGACCCGGTATATGCATACCCGGGTTGGACCCGAAAAAAAACCGTAGGGTTGGAACCGGGTATGATTTTCTAGAATTTCTTAGAACCCGAACCCGACCCGACCCGACCCGGAACCGGTTGAACCCGGGTTGTACCCGGTTTCGACCGTTTTTTTTTTGTTTTTAAAAACTGGCCGTTTTTTAACGGCTATATAGCCGTTGGGATCGATTTGTGACCGTTTTTTTGTCACTTTTAGGCTTATAAGTTAGTATAAATAGGTGTGGGTTGATATGGTTTAGTACCCAAGTCTCAAACGCAAAAACATACGCAAAAAACGCAAAAAATACTCTCCTTTACTCTCGCTTTACACGTTCACTCTCTCGTTTTACACTTTCACTCTCTTCAATCTTGATATGGCTCACTCACAATCTTCCGTTGGTCAAGGTTCGTCCAACGCTCCAACCGTCGTTCGTGTTCTTGCACACAATCGTAACATGGATGTTTGGTGCAATTGGGATATGGTTGAGTTGAGTGACGGGTCTGTAAAGGCTCGTTGCAAGTTTTGTGGAGCTTTGCTTGCTAAAGATTCTAACACGACTTTAAACAAACACATTAGCAAGAAGTTTTGTAAGTCGTTGAAAAGTAATCCGGATTCGCAACAAACACAATTGGGTGGAGACGGTGGAATCTTTAATTACGATGTTAATACGGTTCGAGATCGAATGGCGAAGTTCGTGATTCAAGAAGCTTTGCCTTTTAGTCACTTCGACAATCCTCGGTTGACCAACTTAATTCGAGAGACGCTTCAACCTCGTTACACTCACGTAAGTCGTACTACACTTAGACGTTATTGTTTAAAATTATGGAAACAAGCAAAAAATGATTTAATTGTATTATTTGAAAATTTAAATACCGGTGTAAACTTAACTAGTGACGTTTGGTCGGCTCCACACGGTTTACCCGAATCGTACCTTTGCGTCACCGCTCATTGGGTGGATCCCAATTCATGGCAATTGATGAAACGTACGATTGCATTTGATCTTTTTCCGCATCCACACACCGGAGAATTTTTGTTTTACTTTTTAGATAATGTAATAAGTACTTTTAAATTAGAAAATAAACTTTTTTCAATTGCATTTGATAACGCCTCTAACAACACAACCGCGGTTGAAAAATTAAAATTAAAATATCTTCCGATTGCAAACGGTGATTTTTTCCATACTCGTTGTGTTGCACATATTATTAATTTAGTAGTGCAAGACGGACTATCCGGGCAATATGTTAATAACTTTATTACATCTTTTCGATTTATGTTACATGACGTTTTTAAAAAAAGTAGAAGAAGATATCAAGATTATAAACAACTTTGTAAGGATACGCACTCTAGATTTTTAGGTCCTAATTGGGATGTACCTACTCGGTGGAATTCGACTTGTCACATGTTTGAATGTGCTTTAAAACAAAAGGGCACTTTGAAAGCTTTTCATAATAGTCTTTCGGATAATGGTGAAGCCGACCCATTTCCGGATGCGGGTTGGGAGAATCTTCAACGTCTATCCGAGTTTCTTGAGGTTTTTAAAAACTCAACAACAAAATTATCGGGAGTTTATTATTCCACTAGTTATTCGGTGCTTCAAGAACTATATTTTATGTCTTTGAATTTTAAAAATTTTCAAAATAAAAATAATATGTTTAATCAAATGATAGAACCAATGAAAGAAAAGTTTAAAAAATATTTTAAGGACTTACCACCCGTTTTTACGTGTGCCGCCGCTTTAAATCCGTTTCTAAATGTTGCGGGGGTTGAATGTTTGATAGATGAGATAAATGACAATTTGGATATGCATGACGAAAACCCTGATTTTTCAAACGAGGCAAAAGAAAATTTTAATCATAGTTTGAAAACAATTTATAATTTTTATTTAAATAGATATGGGCCTAACGTAAACATAACCATGCCAAGTGGATCAACCTCAAGTGCTAGTACCTCGTTTAAAGACCCTGTTTTGACTATGTTGAATGTTGTTCGGGATGTGACGGCTAAACGTCAAAGAGGTAACACCCCAACAAGTGAGCTCGGTAGATATAGTGGAACGGATTTTATTTCCACTATGACTACCGAAGATTATCGTGCATTCGATATTTTGGCTTGGTGGAAAGGAAAAGAATCTCAATTTCCGATTCTTTCTGCTATGGCCCGTGATTTACTAAGCGTCCAAGCTTCTACGGTAGCTTCGGAATCTGCTTTTTCTCTTAGTGGCAGGGTAATATCATTACGAAGAACAAGACTAACTCCGGAAGCAGTGGAGATGTGCATTTGTTTAAAGGATCACTTAGACGCAACGGATCGTATACAAGACCAAACAAGCCTCGAAGACGAGATTACACTCGAAGCTAAAGTACATGATGAAGAGGTAGAAGACGGAGTATCTTCTGGCATATCCGATGAAGAATTAGCATTTGATCAAGCATCTCGTAGTAGATAAAATTAGACGATATTGTTATTTTTAAGTTGTTTTAATATTATATGTCTTTCATGTTCTTTTTAAATTTTTTGTCATTCAAATGTTTTATATAAAAAGTATTTAATATTTGTATATTATAAGTGTAACATTTTCTGCTCAAGATTTGTATATATTTATATATTAAGTTGTTTAAATTTTTGTCATTCAAGTGAACCAGGTTAGGAAAAGAAAAATAAAAAGAAAAAAAAGGAAAGAAAATATAAGAAAAAAAAACATACGACCCGGTGTTCGACACACACACAAGAAAAGAAAAAAAGAAAAAAAAAAAAAAAGGCAAAAACCCGGTTGAACCCGGTTTCATACCCGAACCGAACCCGACCCGACCTAAAAAAAGGCAAAAACCCGGTTGAACCCGAGTTTCATACCCGAACCGAACCCGACCCGACCCTACCCGGGTATACCGGGTAGGGTTTGTATCTCGCTGAACCCGACCCTGGTTCGTACCCGGGTTCACCAATACCCGGGTACAAAAAACCCGGTTGGGCCCAAACCCGGTTTTGTACCCGGGCCCGGGTCCGGCCCAAACCCGATTTGTGCAACTCTAGCATGGGCACTATGCCAGTTCCAACTTATGCTAATTTTAGCTCCAGATCATCATACTAACATATTCTTAGCCCAAATCTAGCATACTAAGCTCATTAAACAATCATACAACCACAAGATTCAGTGAAAACATTCACAAACACACACCCACGTAAAACAGGGGTAACATACAGTTTCAACATACTAGAATAATAAAAACAATAATTTGCATGCATATCAGTCTCAAAACAAGTTTCAAACAGAAAATTCGGGGTTCTAGAACTCACCTACAGCAGCCTTCGAGTAAAACTCCTCCAAACTCGAGAGCACTTGGAGTTCAAACACCTAAACACACCAAAACACACAACCGAACATAGAGAAACACACAAGACTCGGTCTACAAGCTGAAAACCCAGCTGAAACCGAACAAAATACACAAAATCTTACCTTCTAGACAATCTTCTTCTTCTTCTCTCTAGAAAACTGATGGAAAACTCTGTTTTTTTTAATTTCTGAAGCCGAGGCAGTTGGTGAGCAGGAAGAGTAGGCGGCCATGCCCACTTTTTAAACATAATTATAATAAAGTTAGCCTCTTGCATAACTTTAACCCTCAACTTGGGTTATTTCACATTTCTTTCTGTATACTTCTCTTTTTCTTTTCTTTTCTTTTAAAATTTCTGGGTGTTACAGATGATTTTAAATTAAGATGTTAAATGATGATGGGTTTTGTTGAAATTTGTTTGAACAGCCTTGGGATATCGCACAATAGCACAAATCCATGAATCAAAAGCGATTCTGATGCAAATCGAAACTAATCGAGCAATGGAACAATGATTAATGATCGATATAACAAGGTTTTGATTATTTTCACTAATTACACCAATTAAAAATAAACAACCAATTAAAATAATCAAACTGATAGATCAATTGATCTAGATCAATGAGCACGAAGCTCTGATAGCACCTGTGAATCCAAGGATCGAAGTAGGAATTATCAGTTTGATTGAACAAATAAAGATCGTGGAATTATCAAAAAAAAATTATTTAATTAATTGTTTATGAAATAGAAATCAACAAAGAATAGATGAAACAACTTGAAAATAGAATAAGCAATGCAACAAAAAGAATGTTTCAAATGATTTTCATTGATCATGAATCGATTACAATGATATTGATGTTATGCTTTGATGATATGATGATTGCTGTGATGTTCTTGGTGTGCTTGGTCTTTTGCTATATTCTTCTATTTTGAGTGATTGATTGATGATTTTTGATCTTTTATCTCATTTCTAATAGTATGTATCTCTATTTGTATATCGATATCTCTCTCAATCTCTCTCTATATTTATCTCTTCCTATGATATATTTATTCCTATGATGTATATCTCTTCCTAAATAATTGCACCAATGCCTTATCTTTATTGGTAGTGGGATTCACTTTACAAAAAAAATATTATTGATATGACGTGAAATATTTGCTTGACATAAATAGTGTCTTCTATGGTCGTTGATTTGATGACGTCACAGGTTGACTTGATGTTGCGTACTTGATGATTTGAGATCATACAAGTGTTTTGTTCTTCCGTAGGAATTATTCTTCCATAGGAGTTGATCCTTTGTTGAACTTCATCCTCAGGAGCAAACTTCCTTCTTCCGCAACAGCAACAACTTGACTTCAAAACTTGTTCTTCAGTAGATGTTGAGCTTCCACAGGAGATCTATGGATGTGTATTCCTTGTTCTTTGTTCCACATAACATCTACAGAGGAACAACTTGTTCATCTGCAGGAGTTCTTTCGCTTAGTCAATTCCTGCAATTACATAAAATCAACACAAATAATTTGGGTTAACATATATATATAACTTAACAAAAAGAGATTTACAAAGGTTCATTACAAGAGATGACTTAATCATTTAAACCTATACAATGGATCTAGACCCAACAACATATTTTTAGGGACTCCATTGTGAATGCTCTAATCTTATGATTCCTTATTTTGTACATATAATGAGTGACTAATACTCATATAGAACACACATAATACATGGTGTCCAAATAAGTAGTATATACTTTCACGTGCTCTCATATTTGTAATTTTCATATACTTTCCAAATGCTAAATCTCAAACTTTGAATTCTAAATTTAGCACTTTTGTTTATGTTTTAGGTTGACTTGGGTGACTCAATCCTTTAAACTCATTCATCTATCCTTGTGGATTCTAATCACCAAACCGTGAGTCATACTTCACCCATTTTCTTTTAGCACTATTTCGGGTGCAACATGTATCATTATCAAATACACTCAATCATACATTCAGTCAAACTCATTCTAAAACTCTATTCATACAAACATGCTTTCTTGTTATACTATTTGTTAATACATGCTAGAATACATTATCTTGCAAGCAATCTAAACCACCCTTAACATGTATAGTGTCATAGGACTAGCACATACACCCTATTATGATGTGTCTATGTTAAGTTATTTAATTTTTAAGGTCTTGGTCATTTTTAATGCTAAGATTACGCTAGTGGACACTTTGGTTTGATTATGGCCTTTGCATGCTAGCAATGGACAAACTTTAGTATACTTTATCCATGTTGAATTGAGATTTTATTCACTATTATGCTATGTATTAAAAATTGTATGATCACCAACATATTCATATGTTGATTAATATTTTATACATCTTGTAGGAAATGCTTGAAGCTTTATCAAGAAATTCAATCAGGTGGACTTAGAAACACACAAAATCTATCATTTTGTTATGTTTGTTTTAGACTTATATTTGTTTCTCAAAATTATTGTATTTTTATTTGTAACACTGTAATGTTATGTTGATTAATGGAAATGAAATTCAATCTTAATTTATTATCACTTTAATGCTATGATGTTTTTAAACAATCTATCACTTCTCACGCTCCGATGTTTCCGGCTTCGGTTAGGGTGTGATATTTATGTAGAGAAACACCTTGTCAGCTACCTCCATGTGATTTTTTATTAGAGTATGCAATAATAGATTCATGACTTTACCTTTATACCCAATGTCTTGTCTCGTGGCTTGAAGATTGAGTAATTATCATCCCAGTAATCTCATGTACTGACTCATATTTGTAGAATCTTGGTCTATCACTTTTATCTAGCTATTCTATTCTATTAGAAACTTTCTAATTTGACACCTTTAGAGCCATAATTTAGAATGTCTAAAGTATACTTTCTTCAACTCAAGACAAGTCCCTCCAGTGTCCAAGCCACATCAGTCCGTAGGAAATTTTTAAAGTCCTAAGGTCTTTGATGTTGAATCTTTTGTCAAGATGAGACTTAGTTTGTTGTATCTTATTCAAATTGTTTCTCATTATAATAACATCATCCACATATACAAGGGGTACCATGAATACATCATCTTCCAAGAGCATGAAAGAAAGTTGCCCATATTAGATTGCTTGAAATCGAGTTCTTGTAAGGTAGAGGTGAACTTACGATAGTGAGTTCATGAAGCCTCTTTAAACCATAAAGAGAGTTTCTTACATTAACCTTGTTACATCTTTTCTTGAAAATCCTTGAGGAAATTTCATGTATATTTAATCCTTTAGGTTTTGAGAATCCTTGACAAAATCTCATGTATACTTTTTCCTCGAGGTCTTTATGTATAAGTGCATTATTCAAATCAAGTTAATGTGTAAATCAAATCTCTGATGTCTACAACAAGGAGTATTCGAATGGTAACGATTTTTAAAACCAGCATAAATGTATCATACAAATCTAAAACATTCAGTTTGAGTGAACCCTTTCACCTATATTTTGTTTCGTAGACCCATTTCTAGTCTAAGGCTCTTTTTCCTTCTACTAAGTGTTCAAGGGACAAGTGCCACTTTGGTTAATGCTTGAATCTCCTTTTCCATTACTTCATTCAATATATCATCATGCATAGCTTGATTAAGTCTTTGGCTAATTCTGCGAATCGATGGCCACAACAAAAACCTTACGTGAACTAGAATATTTATCTTATGAAATAAGCTGTGTAGGGATTGAACCTAGAGGCTCGGGAAATAAAATTCAAGATAAAAAAGATCAAGTCACGCGAGAACTATACTTGCCGCGCGAGATGTACTTGTTGCGCGAGAACTGCGCGAGTAGTTTAGAATTTAGTATAAATAGTTAGTTCCTTATGTAATCAGTAGGCTTTTGTCATTTTCCTGATTTTCAATATTATTGTAATCACTTAAAAGTCAGAGAGCAATACAATTGGAAGTTATTTACATTTGTTCTTATCTTCTATCTTTCAAACCTCCAAAACTTCTTAGCGAAGAAGATTACCCTGATTGGGTATATAGATTTAAGAATCATGTTATCTACACTGAACCCCAGATGATGCGGTCTATCAAGCAAGGACCATACATTCCAGTGTATAACAATGATAAAGGATAGCTGGTGCCTAAACCTGAAAACCTCTGGGATGAGGAAGATATGAAGAAATTGGAACTTGATGATAAGGCGTATGCTGCCATCACTATGGCACTTACGACTGAAATTGCTCAAAAGTTTAAAGATTATAGAAAGGCAAAAGATTTGTGGGATGCTATGGAGGAGCAGATTATGGGAAACAAAGACATGAGAGAAAGCTGCAAAGATATGTTAAACCAAGAGTTTAATATGTTTAATCATGTTCTTGAAGAAACTATTGAGACTCAGATGTCAAGATTTGTGAAGTTTATAAAGAAGATGAAGAGTGTTGGGATCACCTTGGAGAATATCGCAGTAAACAAGAGGCCGCCGAATTCTTTGCCATACAGCTAGAACAATAACTACACAACTATCAAAAGAACCAAGGATCTGTTTACCTTGCCACTCAGTGATCTCATCTTAACAATCAAGTCTTATGATGTGGATAATAAACAAAGAGCTGCTAATTACATCAACATAATGGGAGCTAAAGCATCGGCATTATATGCCAAAATGGCCAGTAATCCAAATTATTGTGTCTATTATTCACAGTTGTGTCAACAACAAGCAGCCAATCCTCAAAATGTTAAGGAATCGTCCATACCTCAATTTCAAGCTTTTCATCAAATACAATCCCCACTACACAGTCAAGTTTCTCTGCCAACACAACAAGCCTTTATTGTAAACTCTAATCCTTCCAAGCAAATTATTCAAATTGCTGAAGAACATCTGGCTCTATTCACCACATTCATGAATAGTTATGAAGCTTTTACAGCTAGAAGATTAACTGCACCCAACATTTTAGTTGATGACTTACAACAAGTTAGTCCTGATGATGTTAAGGAAAACGATATCAAATATCAAATGGCAATGGTGGTGTATCGAGCGAAAAACTTTGCAAGAAGGACGGGAAGGAAGATGTTTGGTTTGAACAATTCAAGTAAGATCGGGTTTGATAAATCAAGTTTAAGATGTTATAACTGTGACAAGCCTGGTCACTTTTCCAGAGAATGTATCGAAGTGAGATCAAACCAAAATTATAATGGAAAGAAAATGATCACGGTGGAGGTAGAAACCAAGAATGATAAAACCAGTTCATCCAACAAAAAGCTCTAGTGTCACAAACCAATGAAGATTATGTTTGGTTTGCTCAGATGGAAATTCTTGATATCAAGTTGTCTACTGCTCTATTAGCTGAGATTCAAACCACTGAAGAAAATGATGATAATAACATACTTGATGAGTTTGTGTCCAATGAATTGTTGAAAGGGGTATTTGCTGAAGAAGATAGTGAGAATGATAATCAGGTGGTTGTTGAAAAGGCTGTTGAGATTACTCTAGCTCAATCATAAAAGACTGAAGAAAGAAAGGAAGAATCTGAAGGAGAAGCTGTTGAGTTAACTCCAGCTAAAGAAAGAAAGATAAATAATGCTGTTGAGGAAACTCCGGCAACTGCTCGTGCTGAAAATGTCAAAGCTGTTGAGATTACTCCAGCATCTGTTGCAGAAGGAAAAGAAGATTTAAAGGCCTTCATGGTAAATGTTTTACCTGAAGAGACAAAGAAACAAGAAGGAAATAAAGAGGTATATACTAATCTTTGTTCAAATAATTTCATAGAAAAAGTTAACAGGTATAGAGTTCACAATGAACGCTTGATTCTAGAAGTTGAAAAACTTCAATATCAAGCGCGTAAATATAAAAATGAAAGAAATTTTTTAAAGAAAAGATAGATGGCTTAAACAAATCGACTTATCAATCAAAATTAAATCTTTTGTAACATAAAATATTTAACAACACGTAAAAATGAACTATCATTAGCAATCAATAAACTTAACAGTGAACTCTTGTCTGCCAAATTGATTGTTGAAAAATTTGAGTTGTCATCAAACATGGTTGAAGGTATAATCAAGTCTCAAATGACATAGAAAATTAATGGTGGTAAAGGGGGATTTGGTTATTCTAACAATACACCACCCATTAATCATGATTATACATGTTTGCCTTCATCAAATACGACTCCTGATGAAGAGACCTACGGATTAGGTTTTCAACCAAAGTCAGACTTAACACCTTCAGTCAATGTTTTACTGACTGTTGACCCTATCATAAAAATGAAATTAAAATTAATCATGATAATTCTTTTGCAGAAAGTGTGAAGAAGGATGGGTTGGTTGAAGAATGGAAAAGTGATGATGAATTAGATTTTTAGGAAAATAAAAATTGTAATGCAAAATATTCATGTAATTCATCATCAATTATTAATAAAAGATCAGAAGTTTTTAGTGATACAAATTTTTGTTCAAAAATGTCAAACAAAGAAAAGAAATTGAAATCAAAAATAGTTTTTTAGGCCAAAGAAAGAAAACGAGTCGCAACATCTATATCTGACTTGAAAACTGATTTCAAGAACAGATTTGTTTCAAAAGACAACATTGATAAGGAAGATCATATTTTTAAAGAAACCAATGCAAGTTTCTTTAAAAATAAACCTTCTATTATTGCTAACTCTGTGAAAGAAGATGCTTGTAGAACAGGTATCAAAGACACTGGTCCAATTCCAGTAACTACGACTCAAAAGGCTAAAACAGATATCTCAATTCTTTCGGAATCATATCGAACAATCCATAACAAGAGAAAGAATAGAGAGGCTGTCAAAGAATCACAAGGCCAAGAACATACTAAGGCCAGATTTTATGATAACTATGGAAGTTATCATAAACAGTTTGTGCAAAATAATCAAATGTCAAATACATATCATAAAATGTGTTGTTATGTGTGTGGCAAGCCAAATTATAAGGCTAGAAATTGTCGTCATCAACATCAATCGTCAAGCAAACAAAGATTTCACAATTTAATGTCACAAAATAGAAAACATTTCTTTCTAAATGCCAAATTCAAAAGAAATTCAAATCAGTCAAAATCTTTTGTTAATAACAGTAATTATTTGAATAAGGAAAAATCAAATGTGAAATCTGTACAAGTTGATGATAGCACTTCTACTTTAAAGAAAATGGTGACACATCTGATTAAACCAATTCAAAAGTGGAAAATTAAAGAAAAACCATCTAAGCCTGATATTATTGAACATTGTCCTTTTGATGAAAAAAGAGATAAGATATTATAACCTGTATCATATTTGGATGTAAACAAAGTACTCAAGTCAACCATGGCTTAGGTTCCTAAACATGAATAAATTTGTACGAATGTGCATGAGCAACCAAGACAGGTCATCAACAGTGTTTGGCATGTTGACAGTGGTTGTTCACGGCACATAACTGGTAATATATCTCTGTTAAACAACATACAACCTTACAACGGAGGATATGTTATCTTCGCAGGAGACAAAGGTGGTAAGATTACAAAGAAAGGTACAGTGTCGAATGGTGTGTTAAGCTATGAAGATGCCAATTTTGTTGAAGAACTAAAACATAACTTGTTAAGTGTTTCACAAATTTGTGACAAAAGGTATTCTACACACTTCATTGACAAAGAATGTCTTATTCTAAAACCTAGATTTGTAGTTCTTGATGAATGGGTCTTATCAAGAACACCAAGAGACAAAGACACATACTTACTTGATATGAATGATTCACACTCGTTTGTAACTGAGTCTTGTTTGTTATCTAAAGCCTCAGAAAGTGACACAATGTTATGGCATCATCGTCTTGGACATGTAAACGTTAAAAATATGAACAAGTTGGTTGAAGGAAATCATGTTGTAGGCCTACTTTTGTAAGAATTTCAATTAACTGAACATTGTCTGTCATGTTCAAAAGGAAAACAACACAAACTGCATGTTATGTTCAGAATCGTGTATTAATCAAAAAACAACAGAATATGACTCCTTATGAAAATTTTTTCAAACCTAAACACAAAGTCAAATATTTCAAAACTTTTGGATGTTGTTGTACTTTGTTAAAGACATTTGATTCTAAATCAAAATTTGATGAAAAAGCTGATGAATGTTATATTGTTAGATATTTAGCCAACAAAGTAGCTATTGGGTTTATAATAAAAGATCTAAACAAATAATTGAGTCATTTGATATTGATTGGCATGAATCTAACAAAACAGATGCAGGTTCTGCACCTTCATGGGTACATCTAATCTGCCTTTGACATCATCAATTCAGAATATTTTTACTGATGATATTGGATCTATTTCTGTTGGGTTTCTAGCAAGATTATCAAAGCCATATAAACCCATTTATATGAAAAACGCAGCGGATTAGATAGTTTTAAATCTTGTTATCAAGATGAATATAAAAACCGATTTTATAAACATAAACCCAAACCACGGATCCATATACGAAATAAACATGCTTATCAACATCACAACCATAGAGGGTTTTCAAGAAATACTACCTTTCAGGAAGTAATGGCAATGGAAGGGATGATGTATGAAAGGTTAGCCTTCAAAAGAGAAAGCCTCAAGCTTGTATACCCCAAGCTACTATCCAAAACACCTTAGTTTGCTAGGATTGAATACACTTGCACACCACAAGAAATGTTCTTGTTCTTTTTTTCCCTTTTCAGCCGAGAGCAAGAGAGAGAAGAGAGAGGGAGGAGAGTTTCTTGATTAGAGGTCTATTGCATGTGAAATGGTTGGGTAGTGGAAAGGGAGTGTTCCAAGAAACATTTAAGGCATTTTTAAAATTCAAAAGGGATGTTAATCCCTCTCTAATTTTCACCCCCCCCCCCTTGTGATTTAATTATTTGTAACAAAATAAGTAACATGTCACTAGTTACAAGTTTATTAAAACATGTAACACATTAACATGATATAATTTACATGCAATATCTCATAACCATTATCATATATACATTATTTAACCAACTTAAATAATATCATAAGATAAAATCTATAAATAAATTATCCATATAATTTATTTATTCCTCAAGCGCAAATATTTAGAAACCCATTTTCTAAATATCTTAAGTGTTAATATTTAATTGTTAGATCATATCTTACAAAAAATATTATGGTGTTTGTCTAGCTTGTTATTGTGTATGACCCGACTTGGATCATAATGTACTAGCCACATCAATTATAATATGTGTCTTGGGTAGACCAATTCCAACAATCTCCCACTTGCACAAGATACATAGAAGATTGATGCAAGTATTAAATACCGCCTAACAATGGTTTACTACCCCTAATACATATTACGAGGTACCATTCAATAACATCATCCCTTTCAAGTATCTTACTTGAAATGAGTTAGGTGAATCAATCATTTATCCTTTTACCACAGATGTCATGTTAAATCCAAAGACACAGAATGATCATTCTCTGTTGATTTAACTTAGCAGGCCTTAGACATCTAACTCTCAACGAATAAGAGGGACAAATCCCCTTTTGACTACGCACGTCTCTCACAATCATCTTGTATTACACTTGATCTCAGCCTTATGTACCGTCATGTTACAAAGTGGCAAAGGAAAAAGTCAAAGTATAATATTTGGTGAATATCAAGACCCAATATGTATCTCAGGTCTGAGGATACTATGATGTTCACCTTTACTCAAATTTACTTATGATCTATGAGAAAGATTCCATGTAGTAATATTTGAGGGCGGGTCAGTCCAATATTTATATCCCATAAACATCCATGAACCTTGGCAGCACACCCTCGCTCTATGTTCATATCCTATGAATATATGCCAATCCAAGTTCATGATAGTCTTACCTTCATATTTGTTCCCATAAATATGACCGACTACAGACATTTAGAATAAATAACTTATTCACGAATTTAAACATGCTAAAATGGAACATAACTCAAAAGTCATACTCATTAAACCATAATCATATGAATGAGTCATAGTAATAATTGTTCCTATATCCATATACAAAATAGATCAAATCCAATCACTAAAATATCAAAGTCCTAAGGCATAAGTATGACCCTCATGCTTTGGCCTTTCAAGGAGCTTCGTGAGTGGATCCGCAATGTTTTGATCGGTGTGAACTTTGTGAATACATATCTTTCCTTTTTCAACTTCATCCCTTATGTAGTTAAATCTTCGCTCAATGTGCCTTGTCTTTTGATGTGCACGGGGTTCCTTGATTTGAGCAATCGCACCCTCGTTGTCACAAAAGATCTCTAGAGGGTCCTGAATGGTACGGACCACTCCTAGGTCGGCAATGAACTTTCTTATCCATGCAACTTCTTGAGTTGCCAACGAGGAGGCGATGTATTCCGCTTCAGTGGTGGACAATGCTACCACATCTTGTTTTGCACTCTTCCAAGAGACTGCCCCACCATTCATGATGAAAACATATCCCAATTGTGATCAAGAATCATCTCGATCAGTTGAAAACTCGCATCCGTGTAACCCTTTACAACGAGTTCCTCCTCACCAGAGCCATATATGAGAAACATATCCTTAGTCCTTCTAAGATATTTCAATATACTCTTAACCGCCATCCAATGGCTATTTCCTGGATTTTGTTGGTATCTACTTGTCATGCTCAAAGTGCATGACACATCCGGTCTAGTGCATATCATAGCATACATGATGGATCCTATAGCCAATGCATATGGGATTCCTTTCATTCTTTCTTGCTCATCCTTTGAGCTTGGACATTGAGATGAACTCAATATTGTTCCTCTTTGAATAGGCATCAAACCTTTCTAAGAGTTTTCCATCTTGAACCTTTTCAAGATTTTATCAATGTATGCACTTTGGTTTAAACCTATTAACCACCTTGATCTATCCCTGTAGATCTTTATTCCTAAAATGTAGGCGGCTTCACCAAGATCTTTGATGGAAAAACAATTTCCAAGCCAGTTTTTACACCTTCCATGGTTGGAATGTCATTTCCAAACAATAGTATGTCATCAACATACAATACTAAGAAAGTAATAATGCTCCCACTAGTTTTCTTATAAACACAAGCCTCATCAGCGTTTTTTATGAATCCAAATTTCTTGACTTCATCATCAAAATGGTGATTCCAATTTCTAGATGCTTGTTTCAATCCATAGATTGATTTCTTTAACATGCATACTTTATTAGGATGTTGTGCATCGACAAAACCTTCAGGTTGAACCATATAGACTACTTTTTCAAGATATCCATTTAGAAAAGCGGTTTTGACATCCATTTGCCAAATCTCATAGTCATAATATGCAGCTATGGCAAATAATATCCTAATTGACTTTAGCATTGCTATGGGAGAAAAGGTCTCATCATAATCAACCCCTTGAGTTTGAGTAAAACCTTTTGCTACAAGTCTTGCTTTGGAAGTATCCAAGTTTCCATGCATGTCGGTTTTCTTCTTGAAAACCCACTTACTTCTAACCAGTTTAGAGTTGAGAGGTGGTGCAACCAAGTCCCATACTTGGTTGTCATGCATGGATTGCATCTCTATGTTTATAGCTTCAAGCCATTTGTCATGATTGGATTGTGATATTGCATCATGGTATGTGGTGGGTTCATCTGAATCTACCACATAGCATCCATCCACGAAAAATCCATGTCTTTCGGGTGGATTACTAATTCTACCAGATCTTCGAACATTTTGTATGTCTTGATCAATCACTTGATCATTCTCAACAACCTCTTGTTGAGTGCTAGTATCAACTAATTGTGTATCGGCTTGTGGTTCTCGATCCTCCTTGAGTTCCACCGTTCTATCAGTTCCTTCCATAAGGAACTTAGTTTCCAAGAACTCAGCCTTTAGAGCAATAAATACCTTTTGCTCGGTTGGGTTGTAGAAGTAATATCCCATAGATTCCTTGGGATATCCTACAAAAATACACTTAGTGGATCGAACTTCAAGTTTGTTTTGGGTGTTGCGCTTGACATAAGCCTCACAACCCATACCTTTAAATATGATAATGATGGAACCCTTCCATGCCATATTTCAAAAGGTGTCTTCTCCACTTTCTTGGTTGGGGCCATATTTAGAATATGGACTGCCGAGAGCAATGCGTAACCCAAAATGATAGAGGCAATGTGCTTCTAGCCATCATAGATCGATCCATATCCAATAGAGTTCGATTCCTCCTTTCGGCCACACCATTATGTTATGGTGTTCCGGGTGGAGTGAGTTGCGAGATAATTCCACAACTCCTAAGATGATCTTGAAAAGCATCACTAAGGTATTCACCTCCTCTATCAAAACGAAGTACTTTGATGGTTTTATTATGTTGATTTTCAACTTCATTTTGGAACACTTTGAACATTTCAAAGGCTTCATCTTTGTGTCTTAACAAGTACACATATCCATAACGACTATATGTAAGGCCCCGTTCCCGGAGACCTCACAGTTGGACATTCACAACACTATTTATAAAACATTTCACAATTCATTATCACAATGCAGCGGAATTTAAACATTTAAAAGCCATTCATTAATTTATAAACGCTATTGCTAAATATTACATGTTTGGTACAGTTACAAAAGACCATTAGTTTGCATTACAAAACAACAACATTATATTCAAGAATGGATGTCAGCCTTGCCCCAACGAGTAGCCTCCCGAGTGCCATCCAAAACAAATTACTTGCCAACTGAAAATGCATAAAAGTTAGCTTTGCTGAGTGAGTTCTAGTTTTAAAATCATAAAAATATCTTGATAGATTTGTATACAAAATACTTCTTAAAAAAATATGTTATCTTACTTTCGGATGTGATCAGACATCATACATACAAATCATATCCAATTACATCATCACAATTCTCTTTCTTGCTTATTTATTATTATCTTTCACTGTCGATATGGACCAAAGTGCTATACCCCCCATATAATGCGCATAAACCTGGTACTGGGCCTTGAAGTCTATAAATAGACTCCATCCGTGGTGCACATATGCTGACTCCAGTGTCGGGGCAGCAACAGTGGTCCCCTCAATCTTAAAGATTGACCCTGTGTACATCCTTTGGGTTAGCTAAACCGTACACAATTTAGCTAACGACAACATGGTCGTGCACCTCCTGTAAATTTTTACTTGCAAGTCTTTTCATTCTTTATGTTCCACTTTTCGTTAATATTAATCTTTACTTGATTAATAATAATACTTTATGATCATAGGCAATCCACATAAAGTCACATGTTAATATCATAATAGGCACATAAGGACAGCCCACAACATGCATAAGATATTCAGATAAAAGCATCAAGTCAACCATGGTCAAACCCTAATTTTTGATCTTCCAAAATCCCAGAACATTCCTTAAGTCCTAAAGAAATACGGATGAACAAAACCAATGCGGGTGAACAAAACTAATGCGGGTGAACAAAAACTAATGCGGGTGAACAACTTGCAAATGCGGATGAACAACTTGCAAATGAGGGTGAACACTTGGTAATTATTCTATCTTAAAAGAAATGCTGATGGACACTGTAACAAATGTGCATGTATAAAAAGAAATGCTGATGGACACTGTAGCAAATGCGCATGCATAAAAAGAAATGCTGATGGACACTTAGGCTGAATTTAGGCAAATGCGGGCGAACAACTGCAAATGCGGGTGAACAACTTCAAATGCGGAAGAACAACTGTAAATGCGGGTGAACAACTGTAAATGTGGGTGAACAAAACAATTAGGCAATTATCACAGTGTAAATACGGATGAACCATCAGACCTGTAAATGAGACATATGCTATAACCAGTTCCAAAACCTCATTTTCATACATTCTTAACATAGATCTATCATGCTAAACTCTTAGAACAAGCTTACAACCTCAAAGAACATAGAAGTTCATACACACACATACACAGTTATCATACATAACTTTTGTAAAACATTTAAATGTATTTTCAGCCCAAAGAAGTTTAAAAACATAAAACCAGGGTCATAGAACTCACCTAGTGTAGCAAACAAACAAAACTCCTTCGAACCTGCTTGAACACGAGTTCAAACACCTAAACAAGCAAAACAACCAACCAAAGCACATACAACACTTAGAAATCGGTTTCTAAGGTGGAAAACCTCAAAGAACCGAGCCAACCATCAATAAAAACCCACTAACCTTGAAGATTTCAGTCCTAATTCCTTCTTGGAACCAAGAGAGCTGGTCTGCAGCT
Organism: Flaveria sonorensis; assembly: GCA_025506505.1. Classification (NCBI taxonomy): domain Eukaryota; kingdom Viridiplantae; phylum Streptophyta; class Magnoliopsida; order Asterales; family Asteraceae; genus Flaveria; species Flaveria sonorensis. Next base: position 47,106,343 of record CM046426.1, on the reverse strand, counting down.
TCTTTCTTCTTCTTTTCGGTTGAACAACAGCAACAGCAAGATGATATGGGCGGCCATGCCCATATAAAGTGCATTTTGACTTTTTTTGGTACTATTTACATAAAGCACCCCTCAACTTTGCCTCCTTTTTATTTTCTTCAAAATACTTTTCTTTCCTTTTATTTTGACCGAGGTTTCGGGTGTTACAAGTGTACCCCCTTAAAGAGGTTTCGTCCCTGAAACCTGTCACTTTTCAAATAACTATGGGTAATGTTGTCTCATCTCTTCTTCAGTCTCTCACGTAGACTCAGAACCCTTCTGGTGTTTCCACTGCACCCGCACAAGTGGAACCACTTCATTCCTCAACCTCTTCTCCTTTCGATCGACGATTGCCACTGGTTTCTCCACATAATTGAGCGGTTCATCCACTTTATTATCATCCAATGGTACAATCATATCTTCGTCGGCTAAGCATTTTCTTAGATGAGATACATGGAATGTCGGGTGAATCCCACTTAACTCATCGGGCAATTGTAGACAGTAGGCCACCTCTCCTACTCGTGCAACGATTTGGAAAGGCCCTATGTATCTTGGACTTAACTTGCCCCTCTTCCGGAATCGGATGATCCCTTTCCAAGGCGAGACCTTTAACATGACTTTATCACCCATGTTGAACTCGATGGGTCCACGCCTCTTATCGGCATACGACTTCTGCCTATCTTTCGCCGCCTTCATAAAGGCTTTGATCTTTTCCAACTTTTCAGTCGTAGCCTCAACCACTTCGACGCTTCCTAATTCTTTCTACCCAATGTCTCCCCAACACAAGGGAGTTCTACACCTCCTACCGTACAACATCTCGTATGGCGGCATACCGATACTGGCATGCTAATTGTTGTTGTACGAGAACTCTTCTAACGGTAAGTGATCATCCTAATTTCCCCCAAAGTTGATCACGTAAGCATGAAGCATATCCTTGAGTGTCTGGATCGTCCTCCCAGAATGATCGTCTGTTTGAGGATGGTAACTCGTTCTAATATGTAGCCTCGTCCCTATGGCATCATGAAATCTCTTCCAGAACTTCGACGTGAACCAGGTGTCACGATCCGACACGATAGACACCAGCACACCATGATGAGCTACAATCTCTTTGATGAACAGATCTACCAATCTCTCAGATGAATACGTCTCGCGGATCGGTAGGAAGTGAGCACTCTTTGTCAACTGATCGACTATCACCCAAATAGCATCGTACCCCCTTGCAGTATGGGTTAGCTTCGTGATAAAATCCATAGTGATGTGCTCCCACTTCCACTCGGGTATATCCAACGGTTGAATCTTCCCGTATAGTTTCTGATGTTCTGCCTTCACTTGCAAGCAAGTAAGGCACTTACTTACATACTCTACCATGTCACGTTTCATACCCGGCCACCAGTAGTCTTTCTTTATATCTTGATACATCTTGGTAGCACCGGGATGAATGGAGTATTGAGTTTTATGAGCTTCGTCCATAATTCGCCCACGTAGATTCCCATATCGAGGAATCCACATTCGCCCAAAGCGGGTTTTAACACCATGGGTATTCTCCCCCAATTTGCTACTAGACCACTCATTCGTTCGGAGTTGAGGTGATCTTCTTTTATCGCCTCATTTTGAAACTCTTTAACTTGCATTATCACATCTGAGGTCATCACCAACTGATACGCCTTTACCCGAATTGGTTCGGGTCTCTCCTTCCGGCTAAGGGCATCGGCCACTACGTTGGCCTTGCTCGGGTGGTAATGGATCTCGTAATCATAGTCTTTGATCAACTCTAACCACCTTCTCTGCCTCATGTTGAGATCTTTCTGCTCGAAGAAGTATTTCAAGCTCTTGTGATCCGTGAAGATTGTGCACTTGGTCCCGAATAAATAGTGCCTCCAAATCTTCAACGCAAAGACCACCACAGCCAATTCTAAATCATAAGTGGGGTAATTAACTTCGTGGGTCTTTAACTATCGGGACGCGTAAGCTATCACTCGTCCACGTTGCATTAGCACGCAACCCAGTCCCGAATAAGATGCATCTGAATACACCACTAAGTCTTCACTTCCTTCGAGCAATGTTAAGACAGGAGCTTGAGTTAATCTTGCCTTTAACTCCTCAAAAGCATCCTCTTGTTCCCGACCCCACACGAACTTCACATCCTTACGGGTCAACTTAGTCAAAGGTGAGGCTATCTTGGAAAAGTCTTGAATGAACCTTTGGTAATAACCTGCCAAACCCAAGAAAATACGAATCTCGGATGGCGTCTTTGGTGACTTCCATTGCATCACTGCCTCAACCTTTGTCGGGTCCACCATAATTCCTTCGGTATTCACCACATGACCCAGAAATTGAACCTCGTGTAACCAGAAAGCACACTTAGAGAATTTAGCATATAACTTTTCTCTCCTAAGTGTCTTCAACACTTCACGTATATGATCGGCATGTTCTTCTTTGCTCTTTGAATAAATCAAGATATCATCAATGAACACAATCACTAATTTATCCAACATTGGGCGGCACACTCGATTCATCAAATCCATAAAGGCAGCAGGCGCGTTGGTTAAACCGAAAGACATAACGAGGAACTCGTAATGTCCATAACGTGTGTGAAAAGCTATCTTAGGAATGTCTTGCTCCTTCACCTTCAACTGATGATAACCCGATCGAAGATCTATTTGGGAAAACCAACTGGCACCATGAAGCTGGTCAAACAGGTCATCAATCCTGGTAGGGGGTATCTGTTCTTCACTGTCAACTTGTTTAATTCACGGTAGTCTATACACATCCTCATACTACCATCCTTTTTCTTTACGAATAATACCGGAGCACCCCAAGGAGAGATACTCGGTCGAATAAACCCCTTATCCATCAGTTCCTGTAGCTGATCCATTAGTTCTTTCATCTCGGTCAGAGCTAACCGATACAGTGCCTTGGCAACGGGTTGCGCACCGGGTATCAGGTCAATCTGAAATTCAATCTCGCGGTCTGGTGGCACCCTGGTAAGTCTTCTGGGAACACGTCTGGGAAATCACACATAACGGGCACTTCTGACAATTGTGGTATCGACGCGTCCACATCCTTTACATACGCCAGGTAGGCACTACATCCCCGTCTCATGCACTTCTCTTCCACCACCATTGATATCACCTTCGGGACCTTAGTGACACGATCACCATAAACCGTCACCGCACTTCCATCGGGCTCAACTAATCGAATCATCTTCTTCCGACACACGATGTTCGCCTCATAGGCTGCTAACCAATCCATCCCTAGTACTACATCAAATCCACCTAGGGGCATCACATATAGCTTAGCAGAGAACTTATGGCCTTCTAGTTCCATGTCGCAGCTTTCCATAATATCAAAGATTCTGGTAGACTTACCAATAGCAGTTTCTACGTCAAAAGGTTCATCGATGCTCCTACTACTAACAGGCAATTTAGCACAGAAGGTAGCATATATGAAACTCCTACTAGCACCAAAATCAAATAGTACAGAGGCACAAGTTTGGTTTACTAGGAACACACCTGACACGACGTCGGGGTCTACCCGGGCTTCCTCTCGGGTCATCGTGAAGGCTCTTGCACTTGCCCTCTGCCATTCTTCTACCGGCCTTTTCTTCAACCCAGAACTTTCAGCCCTTGGCTTCTTGCAATCCTTGTTCATATGGCCGATTTCACCACAGTTAAAGCACCATAGGGCTCCACACATCTTTGAAATGTGACCAGGCTTGCCACATTTGTAGCAGACATTCATTCCCAAGCGGCATTCCATGCTATGTTCCTTCCCGCACTTATCACACCACTTGAACCCCGAGCTTGCATAACCACTGGGCGATCATCCACCCTCGGCCTCTTACTGTTCGGGGTGAAACCACCACGCCCGAATCTCTTCCAGTTCTAACTCTTGTTATTACCACCCGTCTTCTTCACCTCCACCACCTCACTTCTCTTTCATCGTACAGTCTCCCAGCTAAATCCACCGCCGACCTAAAAGTGCTCGGTCGGGCAGCGATCAAGTGCCTACGGATGTCAGCAGGCAACCCCTGAATATACCGCTAGATCTTCCTTGAAGCCGGTGTAACTTGATCGGGCACTAGTCTTGCCATCTCGTTGAACTTAGTCATATACTGCTGGTGTGTCATGGTTCCTGCTTCCATCTTGTCGAGTTCTCGATGAGGATAGAAATCCTCAATCACTAACTTTTTCAGTTGACTCCATCTCATCCTCCCGACAGCCCTGTTGCCCTCGGCTTGGACAATATTGTCCCACCAACACAGAGCCGAGTCAACAAATGAGTAAGTGGCAAATTTCACCTTCTGATTCTCCCTGCACTCACTAATATCCAACACTGCCTCCATCTCTCTAACCCAGCGGTGGGCAGTAGCAGCATTACCATTGCCGTCAAAAGTAGGGGGTTTACACCGTTGGAATGCCCCGTAGCTGCATCCCTCGCGGTTTCCCGCACCTCTACATCTTCTTCATCACTGGAAGCTCCCTTTCAACATTCATCTCCTCCTCATCATCAATGTCTCCCTTATTCTCCTTCTCCCAGCAGTAGCCCTTCTTTCTTCCTCCTTTCTTTCCTCTCTTCCTCCTTTTCTTTCCTCTCATCCTTCTTTATGGCCCGGATCACCTCAGTCACGACAGACGGTAGGATCGTCTGCATGACTTGGTGAACCTCCTCCACCACTGCCTCTTTCACTGAGTCCCTCAAATTGGCACTCTCATCCACTCCCTCCGGGTGATGAAGCTCAGGCTCAGCAGGAGCCGTCTCTGCAGTTCTCGTCTGTTCTTTGCGGCCCGGGGTCTACCAGCACGACCACCCCGTACTCCACCCCTAGAAGCCTTAGATGATCTACCTCCAGCCATCCTCTAACACTATAAGATTCAAACACTCACACGGTCATTCAAGGTAATATCTTAGTTAATGTTAAGTATAGTAAGTCCCTAATTACAGTGGCCAGTTGGGCCACTTACTTTACTCTTCGTTCCCCAAGCATTTCCTATCCTGACTACATCAGTATTCAAATCTACTAAAGCACATAAATCAAATAGCATGCGCACATAATACCGGTTATTATAATGAAAAGAAATACCTGATGGCACGTAGCTACTCGGGCTGGCATCCCTCCATTCGGTCCCATTTTCAGTTTATGTTTAGGTTTCTTTAAAATATTTACCCATTTCTCTTAAACTTTGGCTCTAATACCAACTTATAAGGCCTCGTTCCCGGAGACCTCACAGTTGGACATTCATAGCACTATTTATAAAACATTTCATAATTCATTATCACAATGCAGCGGAATTTAAACATTTAAAAGCCATTCATTAATTTATAAACGCTATTGCTAAATATTACATGTTTGGTACAGTTACAAAAGACCATTAGTTTGCATTACAAAACAACAACATTATATTCAAGAATGGATGTCAGCCTTGCCCCAACGAGTAGCCTCCCCGAGTGCCATCCTCAGCAAATTACCTGCCAACTGAAAAAGTATAAAAGTCAGCTTTGCTGAGTGAGTTCTAGTTTTAAAATCATAAAAATATCTTGATAGATTTGTACACAAAATACTTCTTAAAAAAATGTCTTATCTTTCTTTCGGATGTGATCACACATCATACATACAAATCATATCCATTTACATCATCACAATTCTCTTTCTTGCTTATTATTATTATCTTTCATTGTCGATATGGACCAAAGTGCTATACCCCCCATAAAATGCGCATAAACCTGGTACTGGGCCTTGAAGTCTATAAATAGACTCCATCCGTGGTGCACATATGCTGACTCCAGTACCAGGGCAGCAACAGTGGTCCCCTCAATCTTAAAGATTGACCCTGTGTTCATTCTTTGGGTTAGCTAAACCGTACACAGTTGAGCTAACGACAACATTGTCGTGCACCTCCTGTAAATTTTTGCTTGCAAGTCTTTTCATTCTTTATGTTCCACTTTTCGTTAATATTAATCTTTCACTTGATTAATAATAATACTTTATGATCATAGGCAATCCACGTAAAGTCACATGCTAATATCATAATAGGCACATAAGGACAGCCCACAACATGCATAAGATAATCAGATAAAAGCATCAAGTCAACCATGGTCAAACCCTAATTTCTGATCTTCCAAAATCCCAGAAAATTCCTTAAGTCCTAAAGAAATGCGGATGAACAAAACCAATGCGGGTGAACAAAAACTAATGCGGGTGAACAACTTGCAAATGCGGATGAACAACTTGCAAATGCGGGTGAACAACTTCCAAATGCGGGTGAACAACTTCCAAATGCGGGTGAACACTTGGTAATTATTCTGTCCTAAAAGAAATGCTTATGGACACTGTAGCAAATGCGCAAGTATAAAAAGAAATGCTGATGGACATTGTAGCACATGCGCATGTATAAAAAGAAATGCTGATGGACACTTAGGCTGAATTTAGGCAAATGCGAGTGAACAACTGCAAATGCGGGTGAACAACTTCAAATGCGGATGAACAACTTTAAATGCGGGTGAACAACTGTAAATGCGGGTGATCAGACCTGTAAATGAGACGTATGCTATAACCAGTTCCAAAAGCTCATTTTCATACATTCTTAACATAGATCTATCATGCTAAACTCTTAGAACAAGCTTACAACCTCAAACAACATAGAAGTTCATACACATACATACACAATTATCATACATAATGGTTGTAAAACATTTTAAATGTATTTTCAGCCCCAAAGAAGTTTAAAATCATAAAACCGGGGTCATAGAACTCACCTAGTGTAGCAAACAAGCAAAACTCCTTCGAACCTGCATGTACACGAGTTCAAACACCTAAACAAGTAAAACAACCAACCAAAGCACATACAACACTTAGAAATTGATTTCTAAGGTGGAAAACCTCAAAGAACCGAGCCAAACATCAACAAAAACCCACTAACCTTGAAGATTTCAGTTCTAATTCCTTCTTGGAATCGAGAGAGCTGGTCTGCAGCTTTCTTTCTTCTTCTTTTCGGTCGAACAACAGCAACAGCAAGATGATATGGGCGGCCATGCCCACATAAAGTGCATTTTGACTTTTTTTGGTACTATTTACACAAAGCACCCCTCAACTTTGCCTTCTTTTTATTTTCTTCAAAATACTTTTCTTTCCTTTTTATTTTGACCGAGGTTTCGGGTGTTACACTATAATCATCAGTAAAGGTAATGAAGTATCTTTCTCCATTTCTTGTCATTGTCTTAAAAGGGCCACATACATCCGAATGTATGATACCTAAGAAGTCTTTTACCCTTTCATTAGTTCCACTAAAGGGTTTCTTGGTCATCTTTCCTTGTAAACAAGACTCACATTTATCAAATGAATCTTTACTTGATTCTAAAAGACCATTCTTTTGAAGTGTATATATGCAATCTTTGTTTGTGTGACCAAGGCGACAATGCCAAAGATAGGTCTTACTCAAATCTATTTTGAGTTTCTTGGTGCTTGATTGGTACAACGAGTTATCAAAGGATGTGTTATCATGAACTAATTCATAAATGCCATTATATGGCATAACTTTAAAATAAAGACATCATTCATAAAACATAAATACCATTGTCAACAAAATTCAAATCATAACCATATTGTCTTAAAAGATAAACGAAGATAATGTTCCTAGTCAAACTAGGAGCAAACAAAATGTTTTTCAAAACAACTTCCAAACCATTTGGAAGCTTCAAAAGGTAGTCTCCTTGGGCTTCGACATCAACTTTTACTCTGTTGCCCATGAAAAGACTTGTATCTCCTTTCTTGAAATTTTCGTTTCTTTTGAACCCCTGCAATAAATTGCAAATATGAGTTCCACATCCGGTATCTAATACCCATGTGTTAGAAGAAATAACATTTAGATCAATATGGATCATGAAAGTTGTACCTGAGGTTTGCCCCGCATCCCGCTTTGCTTTCAACTCCTTGAGATAGGTTGGACAATTTCTCATCCAATGTCCTATCTCACCACAACCAAAGCACGGATCTTTCGAGCTAACCTTTAGCTTCTTCGGTTTTGGTGGTTCCGCTTTAGGCTTCCCTTTGAACTTACCCTTGAAGTGCCCTTTGCCTTTGGCAACCTTTGCCTTAGGTTTCGGGTGATGCCTCTTCTTATTTCCTCCTTCATTGATCGTGAGAACCGGTAAAACCCTTTTACCCATTCCTGTTTCAGCCGTTTTGAGCATTGTGTGAAGCTCACCAATGCTCTTGTCCCATCCATTCATGGTCTAGTTCATGACAAAAGTCTCAAATCTTTTAGTTAAACCATTAAGGATCAAATCCGTGGCTAACTCTTTTGAGACGGGACAATTTAGCCGTTCAAGTCGATCAATGTGGCTTTTCATTTTAAGCACATAAGATGAAATGGATTGGGTTTCTTCCATACGACATGCACGAAGCACTCGAACCATTTCAAAGCGCTCCACCCTAGCTTGAGTAAGGAACATTCCTTAAGTTGGGTGAACATGTCATATGCCTCATGATGTTCAAATTCCTTTTGAATCTCGGGAATCATAGTTCCCAACATAAGGCAAGAAACTTGCACCGAATCCTCGGTGTGTTTTATCCAATCATTATAGGCATCTTGATCGTCACTATTAGGTTCATCGGGAATAGGATCGTCTAATACGTAGGATTTCTTTTCTTGTTTGAGAACAATTCTCAAATTTCGATACCAATCCATAAAAATGTTATAATTAAGACGATCCTTATCAAGTATGGCTCTTAGAGATAGGTTATGCACGGGTGGGATAATTGCGTTACGTGGATTGTTGATTGCGGCCATCTACAAGTTTTAACAAAGTTCAATATTAGTATTTCCAATATTATTTAAAATTTTAATCGTTAATACCCTTTATTTCTCCAAGACAATTAATGATTAAAACCTAGAACCCAACGTTATTTTTACATAGTAGTTAGGTGACCTTTATCCTACTATTGAATTAACAAGGTAGTCAATGTTTGACGATTGCAACTCTTTTGCAATTTCTAGTTTTATGGGATCGGTTAAACATCATATGTTAAGTTGGCATGTTTAATCCCATCAACACCTTTGTACGCCATGCTTCGGTGACCCAATTCACATGGTTTCCAAATCAAGTCGTCCTACTTACACACAAATGTAAATTTACACATACAAGTGGTTAGGGGACCTTTATCCCACAAATATGGTAAATGTGCCTCAAACAAAAAGTTTTTTCCGATGTGGATAGGTGACCTTTATCTCATATCGAGTTCCAAGTGATTTGAGTGTTGTATAAAAGGATGGTGTTTGACTTGTTTAAAAGGGATTTTAGTTTTCTAAATTCTAGTTTGGAAAACCATTTGTGTACCTTACATTTGCATGCTTTCAAATGTGTGGTACTAAGTTTGAAAACCAATATTCAAAGTTCCTTTAATAAAACCCATTTTATTGTGAAAACATTAGCCTTTAATAAAACCAATATTATTACTTAATGATTTCTAAGGAACCAATTTTATGCAACTTGTTGATATTAAGTTGTCAATTATCCAAATAAGATAGTACAAGATATAAAACAACCATACAATCATAAATAATCAACCACAAGTTCATAACCATAACCATCTACATTTGGCCACACTTGTTGACCGAGACAAGTGTGCCAAAAAGTCTCTCCTAAGGGACCAAATGAACATAACCATGTGTCGGTGAACTCCCACTTGATCCCGCATCCAAATGCCTCTTGTGTCCATTTTGTGTTGTAACTTCTCCACTTTATTTAGGGCTTCTTTATGGGCTTTGATTTCAGCTCCTAGCTTCCATGGCCCTCCAAGTTTGGACTTTGGTTATTGGGCTAGAATCCCATTTTTGGACTATGAGGTCCATTAAGGTCCAAAACCAAATCCATAACTTTGTTGCATCTTCTTTTACAAAAAAAATATATCCTAATACATTTTTCTCTAGTAAAAGAAATACAACTAATCTATTTATTATTACAAACCAATATGAATAAATAAATAGATTACAAACCCAAATAAAAGAATATTACAACCAACACAAACATCCAACCAACACAAGCATCCAACCAAACACAAGGCCAAGGCTAGGTTATGAACATCCAATACACATCCAAATATGCAAGATATACAAAACTAAATGGTTCCCCTTTACAACCCCAAACTTTCGGCCAAGGCTAGGAAAACCGAAGGTTTCAGGTTTTTCTCCAAACCAAAATAACCAATCATCCAAATGACATAACCCTTCAAGATCATTACAAGCATGTAAAGAATAACCTTGAAAAGGTAGGGGAAACCAAACAACCCAAAGGGTTCAGCCATATGGTGAAACCTACTATGAACTCGAAAATTAAGATAAATGAAGCATGTATCCGTATAAGCAGCTCTTGATGCCGTTGTTGGGTTTCTAACAAGATTATCAAAGCCATATAAACGCAGCGGATTAGATAGTTTTAACTCTTGTTATCAAGATGAATATAAAAACCGATTTTATAAACATAAACCCAAACCACGGATCCATATACGAAATAAACATGCTTATCAACATCACAACCATAGAGGGTTTTCAAGAAATACTACCTTTTAGGAAGTAATGGCAATGGAAGGAATGATGTATGAAAGGTTAGCCTTCAAAAGAGAACGCCTCAAGCTTGTATACCCCAAGCTACTAACCAAAACACCTTAGTATGCTAGGATTAATACACTTGCACACCACAAGAAATGTTCTTGTTCTTCTTTTTTTTTTCAGCCGAGAGCAAGAGAGAGAAGAGAGAGGGAGGAGGTTTCTTGATTAGAGGTCTATTGCATGTGAAATGGTTGGGTAGTGGAAAGGGAGTGTTCAATGAAACATTTAAGGCATTTTTAAAATTCAAAAGGGATGTTAATCCCTCTCTAATTTTCAGCCCCCCCCCCCTTGTGATTTAATTATTTGTAACAAATAAGTAACATGCCACTAGTTACAAGTTTATTAAAACATGTAACACATTAACATGATATAATTTACATGCAATATCTCATAACCATTATCATATATACATTATTTAACCAACTTAAATAATATCATAAGATAAACTCTATAAATAAATCATCCATATAATTTATTTATTCCTCAAGTGCAAATATTTAGAAACCCATTTTCTAAATATCATAAGAGTTAATATTTAATTGTTAGATCATATCTTACAATATATATTATGGTGTTTGTCTAGCTTGTTATTGGGTAGGACCCGACTTGGATCATAATATACTAGCCACATCAATTATAATATGTGTCTTGGGCAGACCAATTCTAACAATTTCTTCTCAAGCAACAGGAATATCTTCAGATATACCTTCTTCTTCAAGTGCCGTAGCTGATTCACATTCTATTTCTAAATCTGCTTTATCTCATTCTGATCCAGTTGTTGAACAAGCTCCATAGGTTTCTGATCAGAGTTTCGCTTCTACAAAGGTTGATCCAATTGATTCAATTCAAGTACCATTTGAAGATCTCCTAGTTGATAATGATATTCAAGACGAAGATGTTGTTATCAACCTGAAGGAGGGAACACCGCTGAAGAACCAGTTGGTCACATGTCTAACGTAGGTGAAGTTATTTCTGAAGATGGTATTACATAGCTAAGAATTCATAAAGAACATCCAACTGAAGCAATCATTGGTCCGTTATCACAGGGAATTCAAACTCGAAGCCAATCGGGCACAATAAATACATGTTTGTATTCATGTTTTATTCTCAAATTGTGTCAAAGAATGTTAAGATGGTAATAAAAAAAACAGTTGGGTAGAGAAAAAGCTAAATGTGTGGCATCTGTGTGAACTACCAAAGGGTAATTTGCCGATTGGAACTAAATGGATATTAAAAAAATGGATGAAAAGGATGTGATTGTCTACAACAAGGCCAAACTTGTTGTTCAAGGATTCTATCAAATTAAAGGGCTTGATTATGAAGAAGTATACGCTCCTGTTGCACGACAAGAAGCTATACGCATCTTTCTGTCATATGCTTCATACAAGAACTTCACAGTATATCAGATGGATGTCAAAACTGCATTCTAGTATGGTAAAATGAAAGAAGAAACCTATGTTTGTCAACCACCAGGTTTTGAAGATCCAAATCATCCTGAATATGTTTGCAAGTTAGACAAAGCACTTTATGGCTTACATCAAGCACCTCGTGCTTGGTATGCTACTCTAACTGAACATTTGCTTGCAAATGGTTATACAAGAGGTGCAATTGATCAAACTTTATTCTTACAAAATGCTGGTGATGATCTTATTCTGGTTCAAGTCTATGTTGACTATATTATCTTGGATCTATCAATGATGATTTATGCAAGGAATTTGAAGCTGTGATGAAGAAATTTGAGATGATTTCTCTTAAAGAAATTATGTTTTTCATTGGTTTCCAAGTTAAACAAAATGATACGGGAATACTGATTTATCAAAAAAAATAGTTTCACAGTATTCTTGACAAATACAAATTTCAAAACTCTAAGATTTCTTCCACTCCTATATCTTCTCGTCCTACTTTAACTCCATATCTCATGGGAGAAGACGTTGATCAACACTTGTATCGATAATGATTGGCTCTCTGATGTATCTCACTACGAGCAGACCGGACATCGTGTTTCCAGTTTGTCAGTGTGCACGTTATCAAAGTAATCCTAATGAATCTCACATGAAAGCTATCAAGCGGACTTTTAAATATCTCAAGGGTCAACCAACACTCGGCCTTTGGTATCTTAAAAATTCCGATTTCAATTTATATGCTTATACTGACAGTGATTATGTAGGATGTAACTTGGACAGGAAATCTACTGCTAGAGGTTGTCAATTTCTTGGCAATAGGTTGATTTCATGGCAGTGCAGGAAGCAGCAGACGGTATCCACATCAATTGCAGAGGCTGAATATGTGGCTGCATCAAGTTGTTGTTCATAGATTATTTGGATTCAACAACAACTTCTTGATTATGACCTTAATATTTATGACACAAAAATTTTATGTGATAATATTGCAGTTTTAAACATAGTGAAGAATCCAATTCAACATTTAAAGACAAAACACATTATATCCACATGCACTTTATACGTGACTATTTTGAATGCAAACTTATCCATTTAGAATCAGTATCCTCAGATGACAACATTTCTGAATTGTTTACTAAGGCGTTCAATCATTCCAGATTTGACTTTTTAGTCCAATCGTTGGGAATGATTAACTTTGGTTAACACATATTCTTACACCCTTTACAAAATATTTTTCTTTTTTTTAGTTAAAATTGTTATTTTCTATCTAGATAATAATAATTTTAGGGGGAGAAAATTTGAAAATATTTCGAAAAAGATTTTGTCCTTAGGGTGAGTAAATAGTCTAAAGAAAAATACAAAAGATTTTGTTCTACAAAGATTGAGAGAATTAAATTTTCAACATTATACAGGAAATGATAGTATATTTCTTGATTTTGATTTGTTACATCCTATGGCTTAAAAGAAGCGGACTTGGATTATGTTTGATATGTTGATAGGCTTGACGTTCAAGAATGAAAACATTATGTTCTGTGATGCACTAAAAGTAACTTTTTATGACTAAAGTGGGTAACTCATCAAGGTTTTATGGTAACTCTGATTCCATGCTAAAATATACTAAGAGTTACAGTCTAGTTCAGTCTAGTCATACTCAAGCCAGTTACTTTATGATCCAGTTTCTTTCAGATACTATATATATATATATATGTAAATATCAAAATATAAAAATATATAAATAAAAAACAAAACAAAAATACAAAAGAGAAAAAAAATCTACAAAAGGAGCAAAAGATGCCAAAAGGCCATATAGGTATAAAGATGCCAATAAGCACAATAATAAAAGATATGTCATAGACATACATACTATATGATAAATATTTTTCTTTTTGAGAATATATTCTAACAGAGGAGGCAAAATCAAAAGATGGGGCATGTAAGTCCGACTTGGCATATAAGTCCTAAACGTCTTGCGAGGGTAAAACATAAGTCCGACTGGTTGTTAATAAGTCCTAAAATTTGTTAATATTCTGTGTTCAGAAACGTTTCTCTGGCTAGTTATGCTCTTAATAGATATTATATTAAAGAAAAATAATTTTGAAAATGATGATCAAAAGTGAAAGTTTAAGTCAAAGTGCCTTGAAGTTGGATAAGGTTCTATAGGATTTTTGATTTTGGGATGCACAGATTTCATATTATTTAATCAAAACATGATAAATATCACAACTTATGTGTCTAAGTAAAACTTAAAGTCTAAGTTTAACATGGACACAATATATTGATAATCAACATAACCAGTCTCATTTATAATAATGCTGGATGATGGTAATGATCGATTTCTAAGAAATATGATCCTATACTTAAAAATTTATCAAAAATAATTAAGTAAATAGTATAATAGTGGGTCAAATAGTTAATTTTGTTAAAAATATCTTTCACTTACTTGTTTCAATTTTATAACATTTTTACAAAGTTAAGGGTGTTTGAATAAATTGATAACACTTAGTTAAACATGATTTTACAACTAATCAATCATTGGCTCAACAAAATTGAAAAATTAATTAAAAAAATCAAAAGTTCAAAATTCAAAGAAATTGAACTTCTCGTACGTGAAAAGTTCAACTGATGCGAAAGGTTTCTTTGTGCGAAGAATTGACTTCTCACGCGAGAAGTCAGTTGCTTATAAAAGGCATAGTTGTGCGAAAAGTAACTATTCTCATGAATAGTTCTAAAAAATTTCTCAAAAATTTGTAAGTGTCAAAACGATATTGGTTGGGTTATATTGGTTCATTGTGGTCGCAAATCGAGTGTTAGAGGTTTTACAAGGTAGATTTCATATTATTTGATTGATTTTGTTAGTATTTGAATCATAACCGAGTGTTCATGGACAAATAAACTTAAAATTGAACAAAATTAATAATATTAAACCTTTACAAAACCTTAATCGACTATTATTGAACATGATTTGATGTATTAAACACACTGGAAATGAGTTAATTTGAAAATCGATTTTTGAAAACTGCCGCATGCGAAAAGATTATGGAATTTAAACAGATGCGAAAAGTTCTAAACATGTCGCGTGGAAACTTGACTTATCGCGCGACTTGTTGACTGTTTGTCAAAATTAGATGCTTGCGAATAGTTGACTTGTTCGCGCGCCAAGTTAACTTATCGCATGCGATTAGTTCATACATGCGAAAAGTCCAAAATTTTAATTTCAAAAGTTTTCTAAGTCTGAAATAAATGTGAGTCAAATTCTAATCATTTTTATTTACACTTATTTTTAGATGGCTCGACCAATGGTTTTTAATAAAAACCATAATGCTATTGCCTATCTCGGAGATGTTCTAGTGGATAAGGCATTGTTCAGATCTCTAATTGAGGGTCTAAAGACTTCTCGGATACATCATGTTATTTCAGCTAGTCCGACTATATACACTGGTATCATTGATCAGTTCTGGACTTCCGCAGCTAATGAGATTGATGATCAAGGAGAACCGTGTATATCAGCGACAGTGAAAGGAAAATGGATTGTGATAATGCAAAAGTGATTAACAGTGCGCTTTTATTGGAGGATCAGTCTAATGCACCTGTTAAGATAGATGATGATGTAGCTAAGGACTGTTAGATCAGGATGGGATACAGTCATAGATATCCTTCATTGGAGAAGAAGTATTTACCTCCATTCTGGAAGTATCTATTTCACTTGGTGATACATTGCTTGAGTAATCTAAAGGCTGCTATGGATAGTTTGAGTGTTGTATTCGGATCCCTGCTGGTATCACTTGTTGATGATTTGCCATACTGCATATCCAAGGCAATGTTTGCTGAGATGCATAAGAATATGTTACCTGCTGCAAGAAAGAAGTTTATTATCTATCCGAGATTTGTATAGATGATAGTGAATACTGCTCATCCTGAGTTAGCAGTGTCTGATTCATCTACCTATGCTATCATGGTAATGAAAAAAGACATATTCACTCATTTGATGAGAGCTAGAGGAAATGTTTGGGATGGATCTCATTTTGCTAAGCTTGGAAGATTTGTTGTAGGTTTTCAAGCAGAGGCACAACCACATAAGAATGAGACACACCAAGCTGCTAAAACTAAAACAGTTGGTACTTCCACTAGTACTGATCAAGAAGTACTAGAAAGCTCTCACGGTGCTAGTAGATATGATTTAGATGAAGTAAACACTTGGTTTACTGATAGTGGGAGTTAAACTGATAGTGATCAGATTGGCAATGTGCCCTATGTGCTTCAAGAAAGTCCCAGAGTGTAAGTAACTCCTACCAAACGCACTGCTAAGGAACGTGATACTGATTTTATCCCTGAGGATGTACCGACTACTAGAGGAAGGAAGAAGAGGATGGCTAGAAGAGCAAGAGATAGTCAACGTGGGAGGGGTAGAGGACGAGGAGTGTTACGTAAGCGTCGGACCCCGATTACCACTGTGTCGACTAGTGATGTTCCTATAATTGATACTCCAGTCACAGTCAGTAAGGCTACTAAACCAGTGATTATTACAAAATCAACAACTTTAATATCATCATCTATGCTTACTACTGATGACGTGTTGAGCATACCACCGAGGGATAAAACTCATGATGATTTATTTGGAGAAGCTAACTTTCTGAATACTATTCCAAAGCCATGGCCACAACAAGAGTCTGCATATATTTTACCTACTAGGGTTACTCTTGAGCAGAGGGTTGGTGTATTGGAGAAAGAGATGTTAGAGAAGACATAACTAATTAATGATTTATGTAGAAGTTTGCAAGAGAAAGATGAAAGATTAAGAGTTTAGAGCATCAGCAACAGTTCATGTTTAGTCATGTTCAGATCATGGAGCAGAACTTACGAGATCTCACTTCACATGTATATTCTTTGTTTTCTCAGCAACATACCACGAAAGTTGTAGAATCTAGTGGACAACAATCTGCTGGTCCTGAACCTGCTAATAATTTTGCTATAGAGGTTGTTCTTGATCCTGTTGATATAGAAAGGACAACAAACACTGCTAATGTCAAGAGCCGTCATCTAATATTCCTATTCAGGCTACTGAGGATCAACCTGTATAGTTTACTGGAGAGGCGTTTGTGGAGCCTGAGCATGTTATGCCTTCTTGATCCATTGAATGATGATGATTTAGATCAGATAGACTTTGGATTTAGTGATGAAGAGATTTATGATGATGATGAGGATGATGATGGTGGTGATGGTGATGAAAGAGATAATAATGAGGGAGATGATGATAAAAAGGATGATGATGATGATCAAGGGGAGATATGGGTGCAGCTACTGGTACTTCTAGATCATCGGGCACTGACAATGTCTCCGGACCAAGTCCCGATGATACAGTTGATTACACACCGTTAGATCCTGCTACTGAAGCTGCATATGAGAAAGAATTATACTCATTCCAACAAAGGTTGATTGCTGAGGAAGAAGATGATTTTGGAGCGTTTAATGATTTAGAAGAGACAGTTGATTATACTAATGTTTTTGGAAACAGTCTGAAGGACTTATTTTCTGATATTCTGATCGAAGAAGTGGAGAGTGTTGGAGAGTCTAGTACGAGTGAACTTACTGACAAGACAGCAGATCAAACTGGTCAAAGTGTTGTACGTCTGGTCGGAAATATTACTATTGAGGCTCCTCCACCGCTGGCTTATATATACACACTGAGACATTCCAAACCTTTCACAAGGTATGGAAACTTAGAACCGATTCTTAGTTGGGCATATGATGCTGAGAAGAAATTGTATTTGATTAAAAGAAGAGCAGGAGCGATAGAGTATTATCAAGACGAATACGACTTTCATACATTCAGAGCATCAGATTTATATACAATGGGTTGTGTTCCGTTTATTAATCCTAGTAATTATGGAAAGTGAAATTGGATAAGGAATATGATATGGAGGCACAGTAAAACCAACTTCAAAGACTTCAAAACTGCAAAATCTAGAGTCATTGAAGATAAGACCCGGATTGACCCAAACACGAACAACCCAATGAACATAAGGGTTTATAAGCATCTGAGATATGTTAGGAAGATCCCTATATACACTTTAGTGCCAGTTAACAACTTGTCTAAGCTTATCTGGTGGAGTTGTAAGAAGGAGACGGGTCATGCGTTAATACATTATGTAGATAAAGACTACCGTATCATCGACCCTATGGATCTGCTTAAGTTTGGAAGGGAAGATTTGATGAGGTTGTAGGCTTGTCTGATTGTAGCTGATGAATCTATTCACTTTTTGGCAGCATAGTTTGGTTGGTTGATTACGAAGACCCTAGACAACAAGATGTATGCATATGGGGCAGTTACAAAGTAGATGACGTGGACTTTTAAAGCATTGATTTACCGAGCCTAAGGGGAGATTGTAGGAATTGAACCTAGAGGCTCGGGAAATCAAATTCAAGATAAAAAAGATCAAGTCATGCGAGAACTATACTTGTCGCGCGAGAATTACTTGTCACGCGAGAACTACACGAGTAGTTTAGAATTTAGTATAAATAGTTAGTTCCTTATGTAATTAATAGGCTTTTGTCATTGATAGAATTTGGCTGAATGACTTATTCTCATTGATGTATAATATTTATAGATACAATATTACAATCTAGTACCTCCACTAAACTATAATAACAATAATGACATAAACTTTCATAAACTTTCCTAGTCTAATATACCCCCTCAGTCTAAGGAGGAGGATCACGGATGCTTAGACTGGATCGGAAGTTGGTGAACAAAACTCTCGGTAAACCCTTTGTGAAGATATCAGCCAGCTGGTAGCGAGATGGGACGAGGAATATACGGACCTGACCCCGTTGAACCTTCTCTCGAAAAAAATGAAGATCGATCTTAATATGCTTAGTGCGTTGATGTTGAATGTGGTTGCCAGACATATAGATAGCACTAACATTATCACAATAGACAAGGGAAGTATATCTAGGTGGACAGGCTAACTCAAGCATCAGGTTGCGAATCCAGCAAAGTTCCGTGACCACATTGGCAACGCCCCGGTATTCAGCCTCTACACTTGACCAGGAGATAGTGGTCTGCCGCTTGGAGGACCATGAAATCAAATTGTTTCCCAAATAAACACAATAACCCAAAGTCAAGCAACGGGTGTCTGGGCATCCAGCCCAATCAGCATCGGTGTAGGAATTAGTGTAGCAGGTGAACTAGGACGCATGAACAGTCCCATGTGGCTGGTTCCTTTGATATAACGTAAAATGAGCTTAAGAGTGTACATATGGCTGGTTCGCGGTGCATGCATATGCATACATATCTGCTGGACCACGTAAGAAATATCGGGGCGAGTGAAAGTGAAATACTGGAGAGCCCCAGCAAGGCTTCGATAGGTAGTGGGATCAGCGATCAGGTCACCCTCGTTGGTGCTTAACTTGCCGGCACTGTCGAAAAGAGTCTGCACTAGGTTGCAGTCAGCCATTTTAGCCCGTGTAAGAATATCCAAGGCATATTTTGATTGTGATAAAAATAACCCATGTGCATTACGAGTAACCGAGATACCCAAAAAATAGCTCAAGGGACCAAGAACTTTCATTGCAAACTCGGATGAAAGTGAGTTAGTAAATGTTGTTTCAAAACCATAGAGGAGGTGGTTTTTGTCGTCAACATACAGAAGAAGGTAAGCTGTATCTTGACCATGATTGTAGATAAAAAGAGAATAATCACATTTACTTTGTTTAAACCCCCAAGGTTGTGACGAAATCGGTGAACCGTTGATAGCAGGCACGAGGGGCCTGCTTCAAACAATAGAGAGACTTTTTCAGCCGACAAACGTGATGTGGTAAAGAGGGATCCCGAAAACCAATGGGCTGGTGCATGTACACTGTCTCGGATAGATGTCCATGTAAAAAAAGCATTTTTGACGTCGAGTTTATTTATCTCCCACCTGTGAAATAAAGCAATACTTAAGACTGTTCTGATCATGGCTGGTTTAACCACGGGACTAAAAGTTTCACCACAGTCCATACCGACCTGCTGAGACCTACCATCACAAACTAAGCGTGCCTTATAACGCTCAAGTGAACCATCAGATTTAGTTTTGTGCTTAAAAATCCACATACACCGGATAATATTCATGTTAGGATGTCGTGGTACCAATCCCAAGTATTATTTTTGATAAGAGAATTAAACTCATCTGTCATAGCACGGTTCCATACAGGTATGGCTAAAGATTCGGATGGGGTTTGAGGAATGGGTTCAAAGGTTGTGGAGTTGTGAAAAGTAAGTGGTTGTTTCTTCTTGGTTATACCCGACATGCTTCTGGTGGTCATAGTTCTGGTGGATTTTGGAGGTGGGGGTGGGGGCGGGGCGGTATTGGTGGTTCAGATGAGGTTTGGTCAGTAGTAGGTGACACGATGGAGAAAGAGAGGACGGACTGAGCAGTGGTAATAGGTTGTTCAGGTGAGGGATGGCTGGCTAGTTTGTGTTGTGGCTTAGGCCGTCGACTGTAGGTCTGAAGGGCTTGTGGAGGTGTATTTTTAGGTGAGGAGGCTGCTGGGATGGAATTGTTGCTGGTACTGGCACGTGGTGTGTGAGTAGTAGGGGAGGGAGGCGGAGTGGGATAGGTAGGGGCAGTGGAAGGAGTGGTAGGGGCAATGGAGTCCTAAATGGTAGGATGTAGGTCATGAGAGAGACTTGAGTGGAGGAATTCATAAGACGGAGGAGATTGATTTATTTTTATGATTGGAAAAACATGTTCGCCGAAGACGACATGACAATAAATAATGATTTTGTGGGAGGAAAGGTCATAGCATTTGTACCCCCTATGGTTGGAGGGGTAACCAAGGAAGACGCAAGGAGAAGAGCGACGTTGTAGCTTGTGAATAGAGGTGGAGGGAATTAGATGATAACAGAGACACCCGAACACCCGAAGATGAGTGTAGGTAGGATGTTTTTGGTAGAGTAAGGAGGTTGGTGTGGAGTGTCGTTTGCTTCTGGTAGGTAGGATATTAAGTAGGTATATGGCCATTTGAAGTGCGTGGTGCCAAAAGGTGGTAGATAAGGAAGCATGTGTGAGAAGGGTTCCGATAATGTTGTTTATGGATCGAATTTTGCACTCAGCCTTTCCGTTCTGAGATGAACTGTGAGGGCAAGAGAACCGAAAAGTCATACCATGTTGAGTGCAAAAGTCATGGAAGGATTTGTTGTTATATTTGGTGCCATTATCGCATTGAAAGCACTTGATTTCCCGTTTAAATTGAGTATGAATATATTTATGAAATTTAAGGAAGATGGAGAACACATGTGATTTGTTTGTTAATGGAAACATCCAAAAATAATTAGTATAATCATCTAAGAAAAGGACGTAATAGCGGTGGCCTCCCGAGCTTCAAACTGGGGAGGTCCATAAGTCGCTATGGATAATGTCAAATGGTAAATAAGTAACTGACAAAGAATCAGAAAAAGGTAGTCTAATATGTTTGCCAAATACACAAGATTGACATAAATGTTTATCAGAAAACTTAAAAATAGAAATAAAGTTTTGTTTATTCAAAACACGTAATAGAGACGATCCAGGGTGACCCAAACGATGATGCAAGAGATCTTGTGATAAAGCAGCAAAGGTGGCTGGATTTGTAACTTGTGTATTCGGCAAAGCAAGAGGGTACAGATCCTCGGTGCTGTCACATCTGAGGATTGGAATTCGCGTCTGGTAATCCTTCACAAGAAAGCCAAAAGGGTCAAATTCAATGGATACGAAGTTGTCGGTGGTAAGACGACGGACAGACAAAAGATTTTTAATTAGTTGAGGTGCATGAAGAATGTTTTTGAGTTTTAAAGGTGGGTAAGGTGGTTTAAGGGTTGTATGACCGTTACCATTAACAGGTATGTGGAAACCATTGCCAACAACAATATGGTTCGACATGCTATTATTGAAATAAGTTGAGATGTTAGCTGTGGTGTTTGACATGGGGTTTGTGGCGCCGGTGTCGAGATACCAGTTCTGGTCTGGATTCAAGGTCATGGTATGCATAGCCTGCTCAATATTTGTAGGAGTGTAGGAAAATTTCGAGGCTGCATAAGCATATGATGGAGAGGGTCCTAAAATGCCTGCGGAAGAGCCTGGTTTGCCCGGGAACAGGTTCTGTGGGGCAGTGGGGTACGGGACCGGTGGTGTATTCCAGGTCGGTGCATTCCATGGTGCATTCCAAGTCATCCAAGGCTGTTGAGAATAGAAGTTATTACCAGAGTACTGACCACGTCCACGACCGCGTCCCCGTCCTCGGCCGCGATTACCCCTGCCCCGGCCACGATATGAGCCATCATTCTGCCCCCTACTATAGTAGCGATGCTGCTGGTCAGCAGAGTCACGGCTGTCACCACTGGCTGTACGATGCTGTTGCTGATCAGAGGTGGGAGGTGCAGCTGTGGTGGCATGAAGGGCTGTCCCGGATGGTTGTTGATGTGCTTTACGAGTTTCTTCAAGACACAACTTAGAGCGGGTTGTATAGAAATCAGGGAGTGGTGTGGATTGCTGAAGATGCGTGGCAATGCTTTCATATTGATCATCGAGTCTGGCAATGAGTTGGAGAACTAAGCGTTGATTGGTCATTGGTGCGTCAACATTAGTTAACTGATTGGAGATATTCTTGATTTCCTGGCAGTAAGCGGCCATGTTGGGGAAGTTTTCAAGTTTGGTGTTTGCAAACTTGTTTTCTAGATAAAGAGACCTAGTTGGCTTGATGTCAATGAAGATGTGTTCCAAAGCTGTCCACGCTTGTTCTGCTGTAGAGGAGGGAGGCAGATGATCAGAGATTGTGTAGGCTGTGATCGATGATTATGCAGGCTGTAGAGGAGGAAGGCAGATGATCGGAGAGGAGATGAACGGAGGGTTGAAGGATGGGAAGGTAGGGCCAGCTGATTTGAAAAATAGGGTTTAGGTAATCAGATCGTAAATATGCTCTGATACCATGATAGAATTTGGCTGAATGACTTATTCTCATTGATGTATAATATTTATAGATACAATATTACAATCTAGTACCTCCACTAAACTATAATGACAATAATGACATAAACTTTCCTAGTCTAATAGTCATTTTCCTGATTTTCACTATTATTGTAATCATTTCAAAGTCAAAGAGCAATACAATTGAAAGTTATTTACATTTGTTCTTCTCTTCTATCTTTCAATTCAACAATGATAATATTTTGCATTATTTTTGTGAGATCGATCTTATGTTTATGTTGATCCTTACAAGTTGTGTAGTGGGTGTACAGTTGAGTTCCTTGATCGGATGCCGCTTGTGTATGGTCTAACAATGGGAAAAGTTTTCACATGCATTTATCAAGATGTTATGGATGTAACAGTTTCCACTTGGTTAATATTTTCTTCTTATTGTTGTTTGTGTCATCTTCCTCATGGAAAAGGAAGAAAAGACATCTCATGAAGACAAGGAAAGCCAACTCATGAAAACAAAAAGAAACAATGATCGAAGAAAGACAGGTAAAGCACAATACACACTAACACAATACGTCAAATCCTATAAATTGAGAAGCAGGAAACGATGAGGCAAAGCTTTTTCCCTAGGAGGCTATAGGTAATATATTTACACTAAATAGGAATCCTTGGGAAGGCCAAGGATACGTAGGACAACATGTTTTTTAACAGAAAATCTATGACCTTGATTCGGAGGATAGATGTTATCTTAAGGACACCTACCCATTCGTTTCCTAGTTGGGACTACACCCTCAACCCTCAAGACCAATCCCACAAATAAGAAAACCCACTTCCTCAAAACTTGTCATCTTTATAGAGTGAGACATAAACTCAAGTCCTTCCTATATTTACATATCTTTGATACCTGATCACGAGTCAATATTTTAATGTTTAATTGATCTAAATGCTTGATTTTACATCATGATTATTGTGGAACAAGTTGACTTTGCTTATATTTTGATTCATTGGTGTTTGGAGCTTAAAGGAGAATAAATTGAGGCAAAAGTAGCAAAACATGAAAGTTGATGGACTAAAGATGTAAATATCAAAAAATGGAATAAAAAAGGCCAAGAAAGAGACCAGGCATATGATACTCCGGGTTTGGCGTATCATACGCTGGGCGGCGTATAAGGCGGCGTATCATACACCGGGCGACGTATGAGGTGGCGTATTGGTGGGGGTATTTAACAAAAGGAACAGAAAGTTAGGCATATGGGCAGCGTATGAGGCGGCGTATCATATACCGGTGGGCGTATGATACACTGGTGGCCTAACAGCATCCAGATTTTTTGGATTTTCAAGTTTATTTAAACAAAATCAACCCCAATTCGATCTAGAACTTATTGGAGACGAAAAGTGACGAACTTTAGGTGATTTTTGGTGTTCCAAGGCTCCGTAAATCATCCACAAACATTCTCCAATTCAAGATCGAAGGCATAATGAAGATGATGCGTGGCTACGCTTTTCGTAATTGTTTTCGTGAGTACGATTCTTGTCAAGTGAGACAATTGTATTCTTTGATTAGGTTTTTGTATAGAATATTGAATTATTGAATGAAACCTTATGTTTTGATTGATTTAAAAGGCTTACTTATAAATAAAGTTGTTAGCTTCATTATCAGTTTTCAGTTTCCTTGCATCGTGAGCTCATTAAGAAAAGTAGACAACGTGATATAGGTGAATTGGTGACTTTGTAAATGAACGAGTCTTAAAAGATTGTTTCGTTGTTACCACTTTAATCAAAAGCTAAGATCTTGAAGTATTGTTTCTTACGAACCCTAATTTAAAAGTATCAATTGTGGATCTTGCGGAATTGGAAACCCGGAAGTGATTGTTTCTTATTATTTAATCAAATTCATGTCAAAGTTTGTTGCTTTTTTCCAATAATGTTATTAATTTCATCCAAAGTTTTAATCTTTAGTTATAAAGTTTGTGTCTTTAAGTTAATTAAGTCATATTCGTTAAACACATTCCACATATTTCTTGTGGAGACGGCCTTACTTACCCTTACGCAATAAAGGTAGCTAAGACTGATATAATAACTTGTTTTTGATCGAGTCTCGACAGCCTGATCAAAATGGCACCGTTGCCTGGGAATTAGTGTGCAAAGTGTTATTTGTTGTTATTTTTTTTAGTTTTATTGTCTTTATTTGTTTTGTTTTGTGTGGTACGCTAGGTGTTTTATGTCTTGCAGGTTATTCTCAAGTAGTTAAAACTAACCATGAATCAAGTTTATTTTTCATGTACTGGTTGCAGGAGTCCAGTTCACACATAAGATGATTGTCCTGAGTACTTGCAAAAGTGTGAAGATGCTAGAAGAAAATTATATATGTTGGATGTTTATTATGATGATGTACCATCATCTTATCTGTACTATGAGGCATATTCTCCATATTATGAAGTATATTATCAGTCAGAGACGAACTTCAACTTTGAGCAAGATTTGTATTGCAACAATTTTGAACCAGAGATGATACAAAGGCAACATACGTGGATGTTAATAGGCATATTCAAGGAGATTCTGATGGATGCTCGAACCACTCAAATACTTCTCAATGTTATGATCAGAATCAATGTCAGTTTCCTTATCAAAAACAAGAAAATGTTGATATCCAAAATGTTAAACAATTTCAACATACTTATCAATCTGAGGAGGAGGAAAAGATTGCTCGATTCGAAGTGATGTTGTCCACTATCAATGAAAGTTTATCACAACACCAACTTTCAGATCGACAATGACTCCACTACCTTAGCATAAAATGTGATGTGCTTTTGATGAAAATCCAGATTGAATAGTCACTAGAAAACAGGGTAATGGAGGAGGTTGTTGATACTAATACCACACTACTTCCCTCGGTTGTGGAAGAATCAAAGATTGAATCCACCATGGTTGGGGAAATAATGGAAGAACTAGTTACGAACCTTTTAGAGCAAGACATGAAAATTCTTAAAAAACCAGAGACTGAGTTAATCAAAGTTTATCCAAACCCTTCTATTGTACCTATTGCTCCAACTTACAAACTTAAGGAAGGGGATTTAAGGATGAAGAAAAGAAAGGTGACATTACATGACATTGGACAAGCTATCATGAAGTGGCTTCCTAACAACTTCTTAATTTACATGCCAATCATTGGAAAGCAATTATGGAATGGTATGTTAATTATCGAGCATTTGTTGGAATCTCGCTAGGAAAATGTACGCTTCGACCACCATAAGTAGCCTTAGGTAAGGTCTGGCTGAAGACCTAAAACTTAGCGCTAACGGGAGGCAACCCGCGAACTTTATGGGTGTGTTCACCAGAAACCCTCACGAGACTACAACTCGTCCACTCAGGTCTACCGAGGGGTTTAAAGGCTTGTTGCATACGCTAAATGCAACCGTGATTACTATGAAAGTGAGTTTTAATTCTTTCATTAGCTTGTGTGTTTTTGTTTTGTTTTGATAGTCAATCACAAGACACAGGCACTCAAGTGTGGGAGGCACAAGCCGGGTGATAAAGGTTCGATAATGATTGCGATCAGGTCCATGTGTCCTTTCTTCTACTTTGCTTTTGAATAATATTCTTTTCATGCGTTCGTTGATATTGATTGATAATATGTTAGGATATGGCATCTAGTCTTCCTTCGCAATGAATTGTCTTGCTTAATAATAATAGGAATAAAATTAATAATCTCTCCCCTATGTTATGAAAATACCAACTTATCATACATTGAGGACAATGTATCTCAAGTGTGGGTATAAGGGAAGAATTGGAAAAATTGAACCTTTTAAAAAAAATCAATCTTCTAATAAGCTTATTGTGCATGATACCTAAAACATTTTCATACATGACTAATTATCACTTATTTGTGCATGTATAGATCTCTTGGCATGCTTGTTTGAATTGTAGGAAAGCATTCCTAACATGAGATTTTACAAAAACGATTAGGTAGAATTCTTAGGAGGCGTAACGAACAGGTTGTAGATGACATATGTTCTTCACATTTTTAACCCTTTCCCACCGTTTCTGTGAGAATTTGAGCCTAATTGAGCAATTCATAGCATATGTTGATTTTCTTTATATTTTTTCGTAACTAGAGAAACCATAATGTGCATTTAAGTTAGAACTCATGTAATTGATGCGTCTCAAGATCATGAACCAATATGTGCATAAATATGATAGAGCGATTAGGAATAAACCAGTTGTTTAAACCCTTTCTTTTGAATCCTATACCTTGATAATCTTCCTTTAGACACCTTGTTGAGCCCCAACATGTCGTTTGAATAACCCGAAACAATAAACCTATAAAGCCTTAGCCTTTCTATGAAACCTCGGGTGATGAAGTCCAATCCATGACATACCTAGAAGTGTCGTTGCAGTAGTAGTTCAATAATAGTATGATTGGTTATGAACATGTGAAAGAAAACAAAAGGAGGAAAAGCTAAATATGAGGTCAAAATGACCAAAATATGAAGCAACAAAAATAGTGTGAGAATTCTATGATATGATTGCTATTAGAAGATAGAAACTGATACACATCACATCTAGCATGTTTAAATTGGATTTCATTCACCGTTAGCCACTCTAAAATCCCTATTCTATCCCACCTTAAACCTTAGCCTAACATTACACCCATAAAAGACCTCTTCATTTATGTATTATATTGTGTTAATTGATGGCGATATGATTAATATACAAGCTATGATTAAAATATACATTCTTCTGTTGAGAGTTCCAGATATACTAGTATATAATCACTAGTCCACAAAACAAACCGAGAGAAGTGTTCGTTGTGAGGAATGTGAATGCATGAATGTTTGAAGCAAAAGGTGGAGTGATGCCAACTAAGGTGATTCTAAGTTTAAAACATAAATGGTGTTACACGTTGGGTTGTAAATCTTATATGATGAAAGTTTAAAATTAAGTATTCCTTGTGACCTTAACTTATAAAAAAGTTGTGATAATTTAGCATGTTTGATTAAGTAAGGTGAATTGTACAAATAAGTTTGTTTGAGGACAAACAAAAGGTTAAGTGTGGGGATGTGATCACGAGTCAATATTTTAATGTTTATTTGATCTAAATGCTTGATTTTACATCATGATTATTGTGAAAAAAGTTGACTTTGCTTATGTTTTGATTCATAAGTGTTTGGAGCTTAAAGGAACATAATTTGAGGCAAAAGTATCAACACATGAAAGTTGAAGGACTAAAGATGTAAATATCAAAAAATGGAATAAAAGAGGTCAAGAAAGAGACCCGACGAATGATACTCCGGGTTTGGGCGTATCATACAACGGGCGGTGTATGGGGCGGCTTATGGTGGCGTATCATACGGCGGGTGGCGTATGAGGTGGTGTATTGGTGCACGTATTTGACAAAAGGAACAGAAAGTTGGGCGTATGAGGCGGCGTATCATACACCGGGCGCCATATGAGGTGGCGTATTGGTGGGGGTATTTGACAAAAGGTACGAAAAGTTAGGCATATAGGCGGCGTATGAGGCGGCGTATCATATACCGGTGGGCGTATGATACACTGGTGGCCTAACAGCATCCGGATTTTTTGGATTTTCAAGTTTATTTAAACAAAATATACCCCAATTCGATCTAGAACTTTTTGGAGACGAAAAGTGACGAACTTTAGGTGATTTTTGGTGTTCCAAGGCTCCGTAAATCATCCACAAACATTCTCCAATTCAAGATCGAAGGCATAATGAAGACGATGAGTGGCTAGGCTTTTCGTAATTGCTTTCGTGAGTACGATTCTTGTCAAGTGAGACAATTGGTATTCTTTGATTATGTTTTTGTATTGAACATTGAATTATTGAACGAAACCTTATGTTTTGATTGATTTAAAGGCTTACTTATAAATAAAGTTGTTTGCTTCATTATCAGTTTTCGATTTCCTTGCATCGTGAGCTCATTAAGAAAAGTAGACAACGTGATATAGGTGAATTGGTAACTTTGTGAATGAACGAGTCTTAAAGATTCTTCCTTTGTTACCACTTTAATCAAAAGCTAAGATCTTGAAGTATTGTTTCTTATGAACCCTAATTTAAAAGTTCAATTGTTGATCTTGCGGCATTGGAAACCCGGAAGTGATTGTTTCTTATTATTTAATCAAATTCGTGTCAAAGTTTGTTGCTTTTGTAATAGTGTTATTAATTTCATCCATAGTTTTAATCTTAGTTATAAAGTTTGTATCTTTAAGTTAATTGAGTCATATTCGTTAAATACGTTCCACATATTCCCTGTGGAGACGACCTTACTTACCCTTACGCAATAAAGGTAGCTAAGACCGATATAATAACTTGTTTTTGATCGAGTCTCGACAACCAGATCAAAATGGTGCCACTACCTGGGAATTAGTGTGCAAAGAGTTATTTTTGTAATTTTTTAGTTTTATTTTCTTTCTTTTGTTTTGTTTTGTGCGGTGCTACGCTAGGTGTTTTATATCAGGCAGGTTACTCTCAAGTAGTTAAAACTAACCATGAATCAAGTTTATTATTCATTTACTGGTTGCGGGAGTCCAGTTCACACACAAGATGATTGTTCTGAGTGCTTGCAAAAGTGTAAAGATGCGAGAAGAAAATTATATATGTTGGATGTTTATTATGATGATGTACCTGTTGGGTTTTTAACAAGTTTATCAGAGTCATTTTATCAAAATAAAATGAAAAACGCAGCAGATTAAGAGATTAAAACTTGTTACAGTTAAATATATAAACCATTTTATATATCTTTTAAAACCCGTTATGGATCGATATAAGAAAACCATGCTTACAAAAAACCATAGGGTGTTTAGAAGACTACCTCTCGTATGGGTTTGAGGAAGATAATTGATGAATGGCAGCTTCCAAAGAAGGACGCCTCAAGCTAGTCTACCCTCAAGCATCCAACAAACACCCAGTTGCTAGGATTTCTACACTTGAACGAACCTTTGTTCTTTGTTTTGTTCTCGAACGATCAAGATAAAACCAAAAGATCTCTCGGATGCACTTTGCGTGTTATTTTGGATATATCAAAGACGTTGGTTGATTACAATCGTATATTGCATGCCCTGTGAAACTAAAATTTCAAACGAGGAGAGAGAAAAGTGGGCGAGGCCCAGCCCCTTTCCATCCGCATTTCTCAAACATTCACCCGCATTAGTAAATACGGATGAATGGTCTCCTTCCGCATTTGTAAATACGGATGAAGAAATTCCATCCGCATTCCCAAATGTACATCCATATTTGTAAATGCGGATGAGTAGTTTCATCAGCATTTCCTCAAATGCTTATCCGCATTAGTAAATGCGGATGAACAGTTTCAGTCATTTTCACAAATGCACATCCGCATTAGTAAATGCGGACGAACAGTTTCCATCAGCATTTCCACAAATGCACATCCGCATTAGTAAATGCGGATGAGGAACCTTCATCCACATTAGTTAATACGGATGAGTAATCTTCATCCGCATTTCCTCAAAAGCACATCCGCATTAGTAAATGCGGATGGGTAATTAAGAAATGCGAACAAAAGACTATTGTTGTTCAACCATTTGAATAACAATATAGAATACTCTCTCTAAAATAAATTATCCATATAATTTATTTACAACACAAGTGCAAATATTTAGAATAATTATAAATACTCTAAGTCTTAGTATTTATTTATATGATCATATCATAAAACAAATATTGTAGGTGTTGTCTAGCATGTTATTGGGTATGACCCGACTTGGATCATAATGTACTAGCCACATCAATTCAATATGTGTCTTGTGCAGACCGTTTCCAATAATCTCCCACTTCCACAAGATACATAGAGGATTGATGCAAGTAGCAAATACCACCTAACAATGGTTTACTACCCCTAATACATATGACGAAGTGCCATTCAATAACATCATCTTCTTCAAGTCCCTTACTTGAAAATGATTTAGGTGAATCTATCATTTATCCTTTTGTTACAGATGTCATGTTAAATCCAGAGACACAGAATGATCATTACCTATTGATTTAACTTATCAGGCCTTAGACATCTTACTCTCAACAAATAAGAGGAACAAACCCCATCTTGACTACATACCTTTCTCACAATCACCATGTATCACACCTGAAACTAGCCTTGTGTACTATCCATATTTCAGAACAAGGAAGAACTAGGTCAAAGTATAATATTTGGTGAATATCAAAACCCAATATGTATCTCAGGTTGGAGGATACTATAATATTTGCCTTTACTCAAATTTACTTATGATCAATTACAAAATTCCATGCAGTAACATTTGAGAGCGGGTCAGCCCAATATTTGTATCCCACAAATATCTATGAACTTTGGTAGCGACCTTTTGCTCTATATTCATACCTTATGAATATCCACCAATCCAAGTTCATAATAGTCTTACCTTTATATTTGTTCCCACAAATATGACCGACTACGGACATTTAGAATAATAAACATATTCATGGATATAAACATGCTAAAATGGAACATAACTCATAGTATCATAATTATATATATATGAGTCAAAATAACAATTGCTTCGTTGTTTAAATACTAAATAGATCAAATCCAATCACTAGAATATTGAAGTCCTAAGGCATAAGTATGACTCTCATGCTTTGGCCTTTCAAGGAGCTTCGTGAGTGGATCTGCAATATTTTGATCGGTGTGAACTTTGCGAATACATATCTTTCCTTTTTAAACTTCATCACTTATGTAGTTGAATCTCCGCTTAATGTGCTTTGTCTTTAATGTGCACAGGGTTCCTTGATTTGAGCAATCACACCCTCGTTGTCACAAAAGATCTCTAGGGGATCTTGAATGGTAGAGACTACCCCTAGATCGGCAATGAATTTCTTTAACCATGCTGCTTCTTGTGCTGCCAATAAAGCGGCGATGTATTCCGATTCTGTAGTGGACAATGCTACCACATCCTGCTTTGAACTCTTCCAGGACACTGCCCCTCCATTCATAATGAAGACATACCCCGATTGTGATCAAGAATCATCTCGATCAGTTTGGAAACTCGCATCCATGTAACCCTTTACAACGAGTTCCTCTTCATCAGATCCGTATATTAGAAATATATCCTTAGTCCTCCTAAGGTATTTCAATATACTCTTAACAGCCATCCAATGGCTATTTCCTCGATTCTACTGATATCCACTCGTCATGCTTAAAGTGCATGACACGTCCGGTCTACTGCATATCATTGCACACATGATTGATCCTATAGCAGATGCATATGGGACTTTCTTCATCCTTTCTTGCTTATCCTTTGAGCTTGGACATTGAGATGCACTCAATATTGTCCCTCTTTGAATAGGTACCAGACCTTTCTTAGAGTTCTCCATCTTGAACCTTTTCAAGATTTTATCAATGTATGCACATTGGTTTAAACCTATCAACCGCCTTGATCTATCCCTATAGATCTTTATTCCCAAAATGTAAGCGGCTTCACCAAGATCTGTGATAGAAAAACAACTTCCAAGCCAGGTTTTAACACCTTTCAAGGTTGGAATGTCATGTCCAAACAGTAGTATATCATCAACATATAATAATAAGAATGTGATGATGCTCCCACTAGCTTTCTTATACACACAAGCTTCATCAGCGTTCTTGATGAATCCAAATTTCTTGATCTCTTCATCAAAACATTGATTCCAATTTCTCGATGCTTGTTTCAACCCATATATTGATTTCTTTAACTTGCATACTTTATTAGGATGTTATTGTTGGGTCTAAAAGATAGTCTAATATTATCAACACAGTCAAAGTCAACAAAAGTCAACGTCAATGGTCAAAGTCAACATAACAGTCAGGACGACGCGTTCGGGACGAAGGTTAGTAGTGAGTCATTGATGATACAAAGAACACGAGTCTTAAAGTTAATATATATATATATATATATATATATATATATATATATATATATATTGTTGTCAACAAAATATACATTTAATCTTTATTAGTCTAGTTTGTGTGTTAATTGTAATTTCATAATTGCCATGCTTTTCGTAGTTTAGGGTGCTAAATGTCATTAAGTCTAATTGTCATTACACTATAAATAGCTAGAGTCATTAGAGTGTTGTGAAGCTTGCAAGAGCTAGATTTAAGGGTTTCCATGTAACAAAACATCTTATGCAAATCAATATGGATCAAATGAGGGTTTTTCATT
Organism: Flaveria sonorensis; assembly: GCA_025506505.1. NCBI lineage: Eukaryota > Viridiplantae > Streptophyta > Magnoliopsida > Asterales > Asteraceae > Flaveria > Flaveria sonorensis. The sequence continues at coordinate 47,073,199 of CM046426.1, read as the reverse complement.
GATGTTCTTGAGTGTTCATCCAAGTTCTTCACATATTATCATTTTGATCCAAAATCTTCATTGCAATTTGATGATTCAAGGGCTCTTGGGACTAACAATTTGGTATCAGAGCCATTGTGCTCTTGATTATTTGAGTTTTGTTGGTTTTCTAGTTCAAAGTCACTGTTCCATTCTTTTTGATATGATCTGCGTGTTTTTGACATGGAAATTGATTGAGGATTGCTTGATTTTGGTGTGGGAATCTTTAGAAATCATCAGTTCTCAAATTCATTAAGATTTGGATGAGTTTGGATTGATTTCGTGCTGAAAAAATCGTTTAGATACGTTGGGCGAAACTACAACTCTTCCAGCGAAACTGTATCTTCATTCAGCATAACTACATAGTTTCACCTAGTGAAACTAGAGCTCTTCAGCGAAACTACACAGCTCTTGATTTTTAATCAGGTTTCTTCGTCCCTGTGAAAGTACATGCGTTGAACGAAAGTTCATGGTGTTTGTGTGCCAACCTAGCTAAATTGCTGCCAAATTGATTTCTAAACAAAAGTTCAACTAGTTTTGGGTGATACTACCTTGCGAAACTAGCATCAGCGTGCCACTGCTGGGCGAAACTGCTGTCGAAATTACCGGTGAAATTACGGGAGAAACTATTAGCGAAACTACCTGCGAAATTGTCAGCGAAAATAGTGAAATTTCAGCGAAATTATTTCTGATCATGTCAAAAATGGCTCTTTCAGAAGTCCCTAATTCCTTCAAAACTGATAATCTAATATCGACACAAAGTTGGTTTGATTCTTTTGCAGCCATGAAAGATGAAAAGATATATGATCTTGTTGATCGATTTCTGATGGTGGCAAGAAACCTTAAGAAGTATGATGACCAGCTGGGGAACCATGAACAAGTCACAAACTTTGGAATCTCTTCCTCCACAGTGGAGTCCACAAGTTAGATTGTTAAATCAGGAAACAAATTTTGCTGACTACAAACTCGTTGAAGTTGTCAACTAGTTGAAGTCATTTGATTTGGATATGAAAAGAGAGTATAATCAATTCATGTATGGTGGGGTATCTTCAAGTGTTAAGATCAAAGAAACTAAAGAAGAATCCAACCATGCATTGATGGCTAAGGTTGTAAACAGTGATAGGGATTCTGTTGAGGATTTTGATCCTTTCAAAGAATTCAGGTGTGACACTCAAGGTGAGAGTGTTGGTGATGTTGGTGATTGTGAAAGCCACTGTAAAGTTCAGGATGAAGGAAAGAAAGAGGAAGGTGAAGCTGAAGAAGCTAAGAAGAGAGCTGCTGAGGAGGAAGAATACAAAAAGAACACTCCTGTCTGTCAATGTGAAAAAGCCCTAGCTGCTGAAAAGCTAGTTATGGGACTTCCTTATAAGGTTGTTCAAGACATGTGTTCTCCTCCCTGTAAAATTCGTTTATTTGGAGTTTATAAAGCTAACAGTTTATTGTTAGAAAATGAAAAAGAATTAAAATAAATAAACAAAGAACTTAAAATCAATGAGTCCAAATTATTTATCAAACTAAGAGAAGCTTTAAAAGAAATGATCTTTTAAAAAGAAATCTTTTAGAAAAGAATGTCGAGATTAATGTTTGAGCGAACATGTCACATTAGCAGAATTTGAGACTAGCAAGCTTAAAGCTAAACTTGATAAATGGACGATATCAGGGATGAAACGGAAGAACTATTATGTAAGCAAAGGGGAGCTAGAATCAAAACGGGTATGGGATGTGGTGAAACTTCATATGTTTATCCTCCTCCCAGCACTCATTGTTACTCTCCTATGCCTCAACCTCATCCATCTAATGATTTAATTAAAGTTGCAGAACTAACATTCTACATGCAGGTTTAAGCAGCGTTAATCACAAAGAGGTTCGAGATGAATATGATTCTCCTACAGGTTTGGGACTCATCAAAAAAGGATCTGACAAGCGAAATGATAATTCCACCCTTGATGCTTCAAATCCAGTATCAGGTGTTTCCCATAACTTCTTTAACAATTTCAAAACAGGTAACATCCCTTCTTTTGTTCTTGTCAGGTTTGTCAAAGAAGGAATACCTGTGGAATCGTCAGGCAATCAGAATTCAACAAGTGGTATCAATCAAGATCCGTTGGAAGTAGACTTATGTATACAAGACTGGACAAGCTCAGATGATGAATCAAAAATCATTAAGTCACCTGAAGTTGTCAAATCTCAAATGCTTCCAAAAGTTGAATCAAGACCTATACCGATCTCATCTCCAAATGCTAAACAAATCAGCAGTTCTTCTAAATCTCAGCAGAAGCACTCACCATCTTCATCTGCTATCCATCAAGCTCGCCACAAATCTGCCTCCAAGTCTACCAAGTCACCAGTCTTACAAAAGTGTACTTAGAAGAATGTTCAGATCTCATCTCCTGGAACATCACACATCAAATCACAGCCCAGTTCAAAATCCACATCGACAAAGCCTCGAAAAGTTCAATCTTTTGATATCCGAAAGAAGAAGCTTCAAGGTTGTCGACAAGCAACAACAACCTCCAAGTAGGCTCCACTCTCTCCTGCTTTTCACGAGACTACAAAGAACCAAAAGCTTTTCAAGGCCTGCTTTAGATGTGGAAAAGAAGGTCATGTGCTAAAGAAGTGTCCTCAAGTACAAAGACAGGATTCAAGCAGTAAAGATAACACAGGTTACTTCTCAGGTTCAAAAAGTAAAAAGCACACATTTTTTAATGATTGGATGATGAACAATTTATCCAAACCTTCTCATGTGAAGCCGGTTTCACATGATTCAAAGATGAAAAAGACCAATGTCTCAAAATCAAAATCTCTTCCTTCGGGTCTTATTCTGGATACTTGTCTGCACTAAAAAGAAAATGATTTTCAAATTCAATTCTTTCAAATCAAAAGTAATTGAACAGAAACAAATTTGGAAAGTAAAACAAAAAGTTAAAGAGATAAATGATTTTTCAAAAGGGTGTGGGCTAAAGCAGGTTATGTACACTGATGAAAAAGGAACTCCCAGGACCACGAAGGCATGGGTCCCCCTCTCTAACTAATCTGTTAATGAGTGCAGGAACAGTTTAGAAGGACTGTTAGTAATCTGTTTTACCAAAAGAGAATGTTCCTCAGTCAAATTTGAAGCGGAATAAACAGGTTATGGTTTTGGTATCAGATCCATATTCTGGATACTTGTCTGCACTACTACTGTTTACACTTCACAATCACTACACTTTTCTTGGTACTTCATTTCTCATCTTTTTGCTAGTATAATTTAGAAGACTTTCTTTACTAGTATAATTGGAATGGGAACCAAGAACTTGATTTGGGATGACTGAGAAATGATAGTATGTTTTCTTGTATGCTTGGTTGCATGACTTGTACCTTTATGAGAAATGATAGTAACTGATGTAGATGTCTGTATCACTTAAAATTCTAAAATAAAAAAGGACAGTTTCATTATATGATATGCATGGTAGGCTCAGCCCGAAAACGAAGTAAACAGTGATCTTGTAGCTAACTAAAGCTTTAGAACTCGGTGATAAGGATCATTTCCATGACATCTCGGCCTGAACAAATTTACAAGTCTCGTTAAAAATGGGTTAAGAGTATCTGACTTCTGCCTTGATTCCTTCTATTCCCAAATCACCCTCTCCCTAGTTTTTGAATTGATGCTTCTTATAAGCTCTTCAGAATCCTTTTCGTGCTTATCTCTTTTGCTATGCGGAAGCATGACCTGGATTGATGATCTTCTTTGTTATACATAAGTATAGACCTGAAACTCTCATCAGCATGCCAGATCCTCTGTTATATGTAAGTATAGACCTGGAGCTCTCATCATCAGTTCCCCAAATAAAAGCAAAGTGATTCTTAAATTAAGATCATTGTTGAAAACTCAAAAGAAAATCAAGCAGCGTTAATCATATTATTCAATAAGCTCTGATGATGGGATAAGTTCTTTGCCAGATGTTTGTGGGAACCAAGTTACCTGAGCTTCTCTAATCGAACCTAAAACATGATAACATGTAACACCTGGAATAAAGTCAAAACGAGCCATTTATAATAATAGGCATAGCCGGGATTATTTAAAGAAAATACTCGGGAAATGGAGTATGGACCGAGTAGACCTCGCGGGGTATGTGTTCGGTGAGTTTAAGGTCCCGGGAATGCCCGGTATATATAACGGGTCAGCTTGAGCAACTCTCATTTGCAACTCAACACCAACTTTTAGAGAGGAGTGTAGAGAGAGAAAGTGGTGATCCAAGGCTCGGTTGATCAAGAGATTGAAGATCGGTGTTGTGGGCATCCAAACAACAAGAAAAGACCAAGAATCCAGGTAAGAAACATCGTTAATCGGTTCTTTAAGGGAAAACCCGGATTATAGGGTTTGAGTTTTTTTTGAAAGTGGCAAAGAATCACCCAAAACTCATGTTTTTGTGCAAGAAAACATGTAAGAAGCTTAGATATAGCTTCTTGGGTGACAAACCATGGATTTGGGTGTAAAACATTGAAGTTTTGGGTCAAAATGGGTTGGTTCGTAATTTCAGCCCGCTTTGCGAAACTGGGCGTTCATCCAGTGAAATTATGTAGTCGTCCAGCGAAAACTTTAGATCTTCCTGCGAAACTATAGTTTCGCAGGTAGTTTCGCAGACTTGAATTTCCAACAAAAGTTGGACGAAATGCAGCGAAGATGCCAGCAAAACTGCCAGCGGAGGTGGCAGCGAAACTGCTGGCGAAATTAGCAGTGAAATTAGGCAGAAATTAACCCCTTTTAGTGTTAACTTATTTGCAGGCTGTGTAGTGCCACCCTTGCTTAGAAAGCTTGATTGAGAAGCTACTCACCGAGTTCAGGTGAGTTCTAGATCCCCTATTTTAAAGGTTTTAAACTTGTTGGGGCCGGAAATGCATATTTAACGTTTTATAAGATTTGGGTGTATAGCGTATGGGCTTATGTATGTGAATGGATGATGCATGATGTTTATGATGATCCAAGGCTCGGTTGATCAAGAGATGAAGATCGGTGTTTGTGGGCATCCAAACAACAAGAAAAGACCAAATCTAGGTAAGAAACATCGTTTAATCAGTTCTTTAAGGTAAACCCGATTATAGGGTTTGGGGTTTTTTTGAAAGTGGCAAAGAATCACCCAAAAACTCACGTTTTATGTAAGAAAACATGTAAGAACTTAGATATAGCTTCTTGGGTGATAAACCAAGGATTTGGGTGTAAAAGATTGAAGTTTTGGGTCAAAATGGGTTGGTTCGTAATTTCAGCCCATTTTGCGAAACTGGGTGTTCATCCAGCGAAATTATGTAGTCGTCCAGCAAAACAATGGATCTTCCTGCGAAACTATAGTTTCACAGGTAGTTTCGCAGACTTTAATTTCCAATGAAAGTTGGGCGAAACTGGCAGCAAACTGGCAGCGAAGATGCCAGCGAAACTGCCAGCGGAGGTGGCAGCGAAACTGCTGGCGAAATTAGCAGTGAAATTAGGCAGAAATTACTCGTTTGAGTGTTAACTTATCTGCAGGCTGTGTAGTGCGACCCTTGCTTAGAAAGCTTGATTGAGAAGCTACTCACCGAGTTCAGGTGAATTCTAGATCCCCTATTTTAAAGGTTTTAAATTTGTTTGGGGCCGGAAATGCATATTTAACGTTTTTATAAGATTTGGGTGTATACGCGTATGTGCTATGTATGTGAATGGATGATGCATGATGTTTATGATGATGCGTGTGGGGTATGTGATGTTTATGTGATGCTATGTATGAATGTGTTATGTTGACTTTATGTTCCTATTATGTATTATTCCGTGACTTACGTGTTATGAGTATGAAATGAATGAAAAGTATTATGTAACGTAAAGCGAAAATTAATGACATTGTTGAGTGGAACGTAAAGAAAGAATGAATGCATGCATTAATGAACGAACGGATGTAAGAAAAGTCTTGCAAGCAATGTATGGAGGTTCACACCCAATGAAGGGTGTTAGCTCAACTGTGTGTGGGTTAGCTACCCCGGAAGGATGCACACTGGGGTCTAGTCTTTGTGACTGACAAATGTATGGGACCCTTGTCGCTTACCCCGGTACTGTGGTCAGGCCACCGGGCACAATGTATGGGAGTCTATTTATAGACTTCGGCCCAGTACCCGCTTTATGCGTGACGGTGGAGTATAGGACATGGCATTGGTCCAAATGAATTTACCCCAGTACTGTGGTCAGGCCACCGGGCACAATGTACGGGAGTCTATTTATTGACTTCGGCCCAGTACCCGCTTTATGCATGACGGTGGGGTATAGCTCGTGGCATTGGCCTGGAGCGTAGAGAAGTAAGTGATGTATGTACATAAGGTACGGAAAGGAAGGTAACGAATGATAATGATGACGTGCAATGATGAATGAATGTAAGTTAACGAATGATGATGGAAGATAATAATAATATTATCTATGTGCACATATGATGTATGATCGCAAATGAACGTAAAGAATGGTTTTAAATGAAAGAAAAGTATTTTAGTTATAAAACTAGAACTTACTCAGCAACGCTGACTTTTTATGTATTTTCCAGTTGGCAGGTAATCTTGCTGAGGATGGCACGGGGCAGCTACTTGGCGTTTTTGGGATGGCATCCATTGTTTAAATTATGACATTTTTGCATTGTAATGCGAACAAACAATATTGTGTAAAGATTATGAATGTTGTATTATTTTGCAAAAGCAATGAATGAAATGATTTTAAATTATTCCGCTACGTTGTTTTAGTACACTTAATATATGTTTTATGTTTTATGGGCAATGATTGACCAGCTGTAAGCGTCTGGGGAACGGGGCCCTACAAGTTGGTATCAGAGCCAAAGTTTAAGTGAAATGGGTAAATAATTTCAAAAGAAACTAAACTTAAACTGAGAATGGGACAAAATGGAAGGGATGCCAGTCCGAGTAGCTACGTGCCATTAGGTATTTTCTTCAAATTCAACCGGTATTACATGCGCATGTTATGTGGCTTATGTGCTTCTTAGTAGATTTAGATACTGATGTAGTCAGGATAGGAAATGCTTGGGTATGAAGAGTAAAGTAAGTGGCTAATCACAACTGGCCACTGTAATTAGAGACTTACTATAATTGACATAAACTGAGCTATGCCTTGAATGACCGTGTTAGTGTTTGGATCTTATAGCTGTTAGAGGATGGCTGGAGGTAGATCTTCTAAGGCTTCTCGAGGTGGAGGCCGTGGTGGACGTGGTGCTGGACCACGGGTCACAAGAGGAAGCGCTAAAGCTGAGGAGACAGCTCATGAAGAGCCCGAGACCCCTCATCCGGAGGGTGGTGATGAGAGTGCTAATTTGAGGGCCTCAGTGAAGGAGGCTGTGGTGGAGGAGGTTCACCAGGTCATGCAGACGATCTTACCGTCTGTAGTGACCAAAGTGATTAAGGCTGTAAGGGAAGGTGAGAGGAAAGAGAGGAATAGGTCCTCAAGAGAGAGGGAGCAACCGAAGACTGAGACGGTTGTCTCCAGTGAGGAGGAGGAGGAAGAAGAGCATGTGCTTGAGGCAGCACGAGGCTGTAACTATGGGGCATTTCAGCGATGCAAGCCCTCGACTTTTGATGGAAATAGCACTGCTGCTGCTGCTCACCGGTGGGTGAGAGAGATGGAGGCTGTTCTTGATATCAGCAAGTGCCGGGAAGATCAGAAGGTGAAATTTGCCACTCACTCATTCGTGGACTCGGCTCTGTGTTGGTGGGACAATATCGTCCAAGCCGAGGGTAGTAGGGTGATTAGAAGAATGAGGTGGAACGAGCTAAAGAAGTTGGTGATTGAGGAATTCTGTCCTCACAGGGAGCTCCACAAGGTTGAGAGGGAGTTCCTGCAGCTGGAGGCGGGAACCATGACACATCAGCAATACACCACCAAATTCAATGAGATGGCACGGCTGGTGCCGGATCAGGTGACACCCTTATCACGGAAGATCAAGAGATACATTCAAGGCTTGCCGGCGGATATCCGCAGGCACATGATCTTCGCCCGGCCGAGTATGTTTAGGTCGGTGGTTGATCTGGCGGGGAGGCTATATGATGAACGGGAAGTGGTGGTGGCTGAGGTGAGTAAGAAAGGTAGTGGTGACCGGAACTGGAACGGGAAGAGGTTTCGTCGGGGTGGTGCCCCGACAAACAACAAGGTTGCGAGAGTGGATGACCAGCGTGTGGTCACATCCGATTCGGGATCGAAGAGGTGTGGTAAATGCTGGAAAGGGCATGCAGGAGAGTGTAGATAGGGATTGAATGTTTGTTTCAAGTGTGGGAGAACGGGGCATATAGAAAAGGATTGTCGTATGGCCAGATGTTTTAACTGTGGTGGAGAGGGTCACATGAACAGGGAATGCAAGAAGCCAAGGGCTGAGAGTTCTGGAGCGAAGAAGACGACCGGAACCGAGGGGCAGAAAGCAAGCGCCAGAGCTTTCACGATGACCCAGGAGGAGGCTAGGATGGACCCCGATGTGGTGTCAGATACGTTTCGAGTAAACTAAACTCTTGCCTCTGTGTTATTTGATTCGGGCGCTAGTAGGAGTTTCATTTCTGCCGCCTTTTGTGCTAAGTTGCCCATTAGGAGTAGAAGTATTGATGAGCCCTTCGATATAGAAACTGCCATAGGTAAGTCTACTAGAATTTCTGAGATGATAGAAGGTTGTGATGTAGAATTAGAAGGTCATAAGTTTCCTGCTAGGTTGTTTGTGATTACCTTAGGCGGGTTGATGTAGTCCTGGGAATGGACTGGTTAGCGGCCTACAAGGCGAATATCGTATGTCGCAAGAAGATGATTCGACTGATAGCGCCTGACGGGAGTTCGGTGACGATTTACAGTGATCGAGTTACTACGATTTCGAAGGTGATTTCAATAGCGGGTGCGGGAAAGTGTATGAGGCGTGGATGTAGTGCCTACTTGGCCTACGTATAGGATGTTGATATGCCAACACCACAACTGTCTGATGTACCGGTTGTGTGTGACTTCCCAGACGTGTTCCTAGAAGATTTACCAGGTGTGCCGCCAGACCGTGAGATTGAGTTCCAGATCGATCTAATACCCGGTGCCCAACCTGTTGCTAAGGCGCCGTATCGGTTAGCCCCCTCTGAGCTGAGGGAATTGATGGAGCAATAGCAAGAGTTGCTTGATAAGGGGTTCATTAGACCAAGTATCTCACCATGGGGTGCTCTGGTCTTGTTCGTGAAGAAGAAGGACGGTAGCATGAGGATGTGTATTGACTATCGTGAGTTGAATAAGCTGACGGTGAAGAACGGTATCTGTTACCGAGGATTGATGACTTGTTTGATCAGCTCCAAGGTGCCAGTTGGTTCTCAAGGATAGACCTTCTATCTGGCTACCATCAGTTGAAAGTGAAGGAACAAGAGTTATGGACACTACGAGTTTCTCGTTATGTCTTTTGGTTTAACAAACGCGCCAGCTGCTTTTATGGATTTGATGAATCGAGTGTGTCGGCCGATGTTGGATAAATCAGTGATTGTGATCATCGATGATATCTTGATTTATTCAAAGAGCAAGGATGAGCATACCGGTCACATTTGAGAGGTGTTAGAGACGTTGAGAAGGGAGAAGTTGTATGCTAAGTTCTCCAAGTGCGCGTTTTGGTTGCGCGAAGTTCAGTTCTTGGGTCACGTGGTAAATCCCGAGGGGATTATGGTGGACCCGGCAAAGGTGGAGGCGGTGATGCAATGGAAGTCTCCAAAGACACCATCCGAGATCCGTAATTTCTTGGGGTTGGCGGGCTATTATAGAAGGTTCATCCAAGAGTTATCCAAGATAGCTTCTCTGCTAACTAAGTTGACCAGCAAAGACGTGAAGTTTGTTTGGGGTCAAGATCAAGAGAAGGCTTTTAAGGAGCTAAAGGCGAAGTTGACTCAAGCTCCTGTCTTGTCATTACCTGAAGGAAGCAAGGATTTGGAGGTCTCTTCAGATGCTTCTTACTCGGGGTTGGGTTGCATACTGATGCAGCGAGGAAAGGTTATAGCTTATGCATCCCGACAATTGAAAGTTCATCAGGTCAATTATCCTACTCATGATTTGGAGTTAGCAGCTATGGTCTTTGCATTAAAAATTTGGAGGCACTACCTGTTGGGACGAAGTGCACCATTTTCACCGACCACAAGAGCTTGAAGTACTTCTTCGAGCAGAAGGATTTGAACATGAGGCAAAGGAGATGGTTGGAACTGATAAAGGATTATGATTGTGAATCCATTACCATCCGGGCAAAGCCAACATAGTGGCGGATGCCCTTAGCTGAAAGGAGAGGCCTGAACCAATCCGGGTGAAGGCTTATCAATTGGTTATGACCTCAGACGTAATGAAGCAGGTCAAGGAGTTTCAAGACGAGGCGTTGAAAGAAGATCGTCTTAACTCCGAAAGGATGAGAGGTATGGTCGCGGAGTTAAGAGAAAACACTCTCGGTGTTAAAACCCGATTCGGACGAATGTGGATTCCTCGTTATGGGGATCTACGTGGGAAGATCACGGACGAAGCTCATAAGACTCGATACTCCATTCATCCCGGTGCCACAAAAATGTATCAAGACATGAAGAAAGATTATTGGTGGTCGGGTACCATAGTGGAGTACGTGAGTAAGTGCCTTACTTGCTTGCAAGTGAAGGCAGAACATCAGAAGCCGTACGAGAAGATCCAACCATTGGATATACCCGAGTGGAAGTGGGAGCATATCACCATGGACTTTATTACGAAGCTCCCACGTACCGCGAGAGGGTATGATGCCATATGGGTGATAGTTGATCATCTGACGAAGAGTGCTCACTTCTTACCGATCCGAGAGACGTATTCCTCTGAGAGACTCGTGGATCTATTCATCAAGGAGATTGTAAGTCACCATGGTGTACCAGTGTCTATTGTGTCTGATCGTGATACTCGGTTTACATCCAAGTTCTGGAAGAGATTTCATGATGCGATGGGAACGAGGTTACATATCAGCACAGCTTATCATCCCCTGACAGATGGTCAGTCAGAAAGGACCAATCAGACGATTGAAGATATGCTTCGAGTATGCGTCATTGATTTTGGAGGAAGTTGGGATAACCACTTGTCGTTAGCGGAATTCTCATATAACAACAGTTATCATGCCAGCATTGGTATGCCACCTTATGAGACGCTATACGATAGGAGATGTAGAACGCCCATTTGTTGGGGTGATATTGGTCAAAAGGAGTTAGGAAGTATTGAGGTGATCGAGGCTACGATGGAGAAACTTGAAAGGATCAAAGCCTTTATGAAGGCAGGCAAAAGTCGTACGCCGACAAGAGACGTAGACCGATTGAGTTCAAGGTGGGAGATAGAGTTATGCTGAAAGTCTCACCTTGGAAGGGGATCATTCGGTTTAGAAAGCGGGGCTAGTTGAGCCCGAGATACATAGGGCCTTTCCAAATCATTGTTCTAGTAGGAGAGGTGGCCTACAGGTTGGAGTTACCTAGTGAGTTAAGTGGAATTCATCCGACATTCCATGTATCTCAATTGAGAAAGTGCTTAGCCGATGAGGATATGGTGGTGCCACTGGAGGATATTGAAGTGGATGAACGGCTCAATTATATGGAGCAACCAGTGGCGATCATCGATCGCAAGGAGAAGATGCTAAGGAATAAAGTGGTTCCACTTGTGCGAGTACAGTGGAAGCACAGGAAGGGATCTGAGTCTAAGTGGGAGACTGAAGAGGAAATGAGACAACATTACCCACGTCTATTTGAGGAATAACAGGTTTCGAGGACGAAACCTAAATAAGGGGGGTGGACTAAGCCAATTTATAATAATGGGCTTAGCCGGGATTATTTAAAGAAAATAAGCGTGAAATGGAGTATGGACCGAGTAGACCTCGCGGGTTATGTGTTCGGCGAGTTTAAGGCCCCGGGAACGCCCAATATATATAAACGGGTCAGCTTGAGAAACTCTCATTTGCAACTCAACACCAACTTTTAGAGAGAGAGTCTAGAGAGAGAAAGTGGTGATCCAAGGCTCGGTTGATCAAGAGATTGAAGATCGGTGTTTGTGGGCATCCAAACAACAAGAAAAGACCAAGAATCTAGGTAAGAAACATCGTTTAATCAGTTCTTTAAGGGTAAACCCGGATTATAGGGTTTGGGGTTTTTTTGAAAGTGGCAAAGAATCACCCAAAACTCACGTTTTTATGTAAGAAAACATGTAAGAAGCTTAGATATAGCTTCTTGGGTGATAAACCAAGGATTTGGGTGTAAAAGATTGAAGTTTTGGGTCAAAATGGGTTGGTTCGTAATTTCAGCCCATTTTGCGAAACTGGGTGTTCATCCAGCAAAATTATGTAGTCGTCCAGCGAAACAATGGATCTTCCTGCGAAACTATAGTTTCACAGGTAGTTTCGCAGACTTTAATTTCCAATGAAAGTTGGGCGAAACTGGCAGCAAAACTGGCAGCGAAGATGCCAGCGAAACTGCCAGCGGAGGTGGCAGCGAAACTGCTGGCGAAATTAGCAGTGAAATTAGGCAGAAATTAACTCGTTTGAGTGTTAACTTATCTGCAGGCTGTGTAGTGCGACCCTTGCTTAGAAAGCTTGATTGAGAAGCTACTCACCGAGTTCAGGTGAATTCTAGATCCCCTATTTTAAAGGTTTTAAATTTGTTTGGGGCCGGAAATGCATATTTAACGTTTTTATAAGATTTGGGTGTATACGCGTATGTGCTTATGTATGTGAATGGATGATGCATGATGTTTATGATGATGCGTGATGGGGTATGTGATGTTTATGTGATGCTATGTATGAATGTGTTATGTTGACTTTATGTTCCTATTATGTATTATTCCGTGACTTACGTGTTATGAGTATGAAATGAATGAAAAGTATTATGTAACGTAAAGCGAAAATTAATGACATTGTTGAGTGGAACGTAAAGAAAGAATGAATGCATGCATTAATGAACGAACGGATGTAAGAAAAGTCTTGCAAGCAATGTATGGAGGTTCACACCCAATGAAGGGTGTTAGCTCAACTGTGTGTGGGTTAGCTACCCCGGAAGGATGCACACTGGGGTCTAGTCTTTGTGACTGACAAAATGTATGGGACCCTTGTCGCTTACCCCGGTACTGTGGTCAGGCCACCGGGCACAATGTATGGGAGTCTATTTATAGACTTCGGCCCAGTACCCGCTTTATGCATGACGGTGGAGTATAGGACATGGCATTGGTCCAAATGAATTTACCCCAGTACTGTGGTCAGGCCACCGGGCACAATGTACGGGAGTCTATTTATTGACTTCGGCCCAGTACCCGCTTTATGCATGACGGTGGGGTATAGCTCGTGGCATTGGCCTGGAGCGTAGAGAAGTAAGTGATGTATGTACATAAGGTACGGAAAGGAAGGTAACGAATGATAATGATGACGTGCAATGATGAATGAATGTAAGTTAACGAATGATGATGGAAGATAATAATAATATTATCTATGTGTACATATGATGTATGATCGCAAATGAACGTAAAGAATGGTTTTAAATGAAAGAAAAGTATTTTAGTTATAAAACTAGAACTTACTCAGCAACGCTGACTTTTTATGTATTTTCCAGTTGGCAGGTAATCTTGCTGAGGATGGCACGGGGCAGCTACTTGGCGTTTTTGGGATGGCATCCATTGTTTAAATTATGACATTTTTGCATTGTAATGCGAACAAACAATATTGTGTAACGATTATGAATGTTGTATTATTTTGCAAAAGCAATGAATGAAATGATTTTAAATTATTCCGCTACGTTGTTTTAGTACACTTAAATATATGTTTTATGTTTTATAGGCAATGATTGACCAGCTGTAAGCGTCCCGGGAACGGGGCCTTACATAAAATCAGTTGCAGATCACTCGTTGAATAGAATAAGGCATGGATTTAAATTGGATAAATATACCTACAATCATTCTTGAATTGTTTTTGGCTATCAAAATTTTAAAATCGTGATCAGACTCTGCATCAGTGTGATCTCACTAACTTGTCGATGTTTAAATATATCTTTGTGCTTAAGTATATCTTGAGGATGTGATCTTATGATCAAATTAGTTCTTGGTGTAAAATATTTACAATAAAACAAATTGTTGAAATGATCTAACGAGAAATGTGTAGAATATGTTTATGATTGTGTTGCAGATTTTGCTGCAAGTGATGGTCGATCATCACCTGAGCAACGAACCAAACCAGAGAACCTGTTCCTCAAATTTACAGAAGATACCAAGTAAGGAATCTTCCTCCTATATCTTCTAAAGCACTTAGAAATTCAAGAAAGCGATCTCAATTGTAATCAAGAGGATGCAAACAACAAAAGGGAGCATATAAAAATGGGGAGCTTGTGAGATAAAGATCTTCAGCAACAAAATTTGGAAAGCATCAGTCTAGGGTTTCGAAACTGTTAGACCTCAAAATTGAGACTGAAGCTTACCAAATTAAAGATCAAGTACAGTTGACTTATCGGTGCTGATCATGGTGAAAGACGTTGATAATTATAGACTAAGGGGGAGTATTGTTGGGTCTAAAAGATAATCTAATATTATCAACACAGTCAAAGTCAATAAAAGTCAACGTAAACGGTCAAAGTCAACACAACAGTCAAGACGACCCGTTCGGGACGAAGATTAGTAGTGAGTCATTGAAGATACAAAGAACACGGGTCTTAGAGTTAATATATATATTTTGTTGTCAACAAAATACACATTTAATCTTTATAGTCTAGTTTGTGTTTTAATTGTAATTTCATAATTATCATGCTTTATTCATAGTTTAGGGTGCTAAATGTCATTAAGTCTAATTGTCAGGACACTATAAATAGCTAGAGTCATTAGAGTGTTGTGAAGCTTGCAAGAGCTAGATTTGAGGGTTTCCATGTAACAAACATCTTATGCAAATCAATATGGATCAAATGAGGGTTTTTCATTGATGTTCTTGAGTGTTCTTCCAAGTTCTTCATATTTTATCATTTTGATCCAAATCTTCATTGCAATTTGATGATTCAAGGGATCTTGGGACTAACAGTTGTGGATCGATAAAACCATCAGGCTGAACCATATAGACATTCTCTATTAGATGTCCATTAAGGAAAGCAGTTTCATCATCCATTTGCCATATCTTATAGTCATAATATGCAGCTATGGCAAATAATATCCTAATTGACTTTAGCATTACCACAGGCGGGAAGGTTCATCATAATCAACCCTTAAGTTTGAGTGAAACCTTTTGCTACAAGTCTTGCTTTATAAGTATTCAAGTTTCCATGCATATCGGTTTTCTTCTTGAAAACCCACTTACTTCCAACCGGTTTAGAGTTAAGCGGTGGCACAACCAATTCCCATACTTGGTTGTTATACATGGATTTCATCTCTACGTTCATGGCTTCAAGAAACTTGTCACAATCGGAATTGGACATTGCATCATGGTACGTAGTTGGTTCATCCGAGTCACCTACATAGCATCCATTCATGAAAAATCCATATCTTTCGGCTGGATAGCTAGTTCTACCCGATCTGCGAACGTTTTGTGTGTATTGATCAACCACTTGATCATTATCAACAACCTCTTGTTGATTGCTAATATCAATCAAACGTGTATCGGCTTGTGGCTCTCGATCCTCATCAAGTTCCACTGTTCCATTGGTAGTTCCTTTCATAAGGAACTTAGTTTCCAAAAACTCAGCCTTTTGAGCAATAAATACCTTTTGCTCTGTTGGATTGTAGAAGTAATATCCCATGGAGTCTTTGGGATATCTACAAAGATACACTTAGTGGATCGGCCTTTTAACTTGTTTAGGGTGTTCTACTTAACATAAGCTTCACAACCCTATACTTTTAAATATGATAACGATGGAACTCTTCCATGCCATATTTCAAAAGGTGTCTTATCCAACTTCCTGGTTGGGGCCATATTCAGAATACAAGCAGTGGAGAGTAATGCGAAACCCCAAAATGATAAAGGCAGTGTGCTTCAAGCCATCATAGATCGAACCATATCCAATAGGGTTTAGTTTCTCCTTTTAGACACACCATTATGTTGTGGTGTTCCTGGTGGAGCAAGCTGTAAGACAATCCCACAACTCCTGAGATGATCTTGAATGGCATCACTTAGGTATTCACCTCCTTTATCCGAATGAAGAACTTTGATTGTTTTGTTGAGTTGATTTTCTACTTCATTTTTGAAGATTTTGAACATTTCAAAAGCTTCATCTTTGTGTCTTAACAAGTACACATAACCATAACGACAATAATCGCCGATGAAGGTAATGAATTATCTTTCACCATTCCTTGTCATTGCTTTAAAAGGATCACATACATTCGAATGTATGATACCCGATAAATCTTTTGCTCTTTCGTTAGTGCCACTAAAGGGCTCCTTGGTCATCTTTCCTTGTAAACAAGATTCACACTTATCAAATGAACCCTCTTCATTTGCTTCCAAAATACCATTCTTTTGAAGTGTTTGAATGCGATTCTTGTTTATGTGATCAAGACGATAATGCCAAAGATAAGATTTACTTAAACTCATTTTAAGTTTCTTGGTGCTTGATTGGTATAACGAGTTATTAAAGGATGTGTCATCATGAACCAATTCATAAATACCATTAGAAGGCATAGCCTTAAAATAAAGCATATCATCCAAATAAACACAAATACCATCATTAACAAATTTCATAACATAACCATATTGTCTTAGAAGGGAAACTGAAATTATATTCCTAGTCAAACTAGGAGCATACTAAATATTCTTCAAAATAACTTCCAAACCACTTGGAAGCTTCAAGATATAGTCTCCCTGGGCTTCGACATCAACTTTTGCTCCGTTGCCCATGTAGACACTAGTATCTCCCTTCTTAAAATGCTTATTTCTTTTGAACCCCTACAACAGATTGTAAATATGAGTTCCACATCCGGTATCCAATAACCATATGTTTGAAGAAATAATAATAAGTTCAATATGGATCATTAAAGTTGTACCTGAGGTCTACCCAGCATCCCTCTTGTTTCTCAACTCTTTGAGAGAGGTTGGACAATTCCCTTCTAATGTCCTATCACACCACACTCAAAGCATGGATCATTCTACGTAACCTTTGGCTTCTAAAGCTTCGATTTTGGTGGTCCCGCTTTAGCCTTTCTCTTACCCTTCCCTTTGACGTATCCCTTGCCTTTGGCAACATTTGCCTTGGGTTCGGGGTGATGCCAATTCTTGTTGCCACCCTCATTGATCATGAGAACCGGTAAAACCCTTTTACCCATCCCTGCTTCAGTTTTTGAGCATTGCATGAAGTTCCCCAATGCTCTTGTCCCATCCATTCATGTTATAATTCATGATAAACGTCTCAAACTTCTTGGTTAGACCATTAAGAATCAATCCCTGTCCAACTCTTTTGAGACGGGATAGTTCAGCCTTTCAAGGCGATCAATGTGGCTTTTCATCTTCATCACATAAGATGACACCAATTGGGTTTCTTCCATTCGACATGCATGAAGCGCTCGAACTGTTTCAAAGCGCTCTACCCTTGCTTGTTGAAGGAACATTTCCTTCAATTGGGTAATCATGTCGTATGCCCCATGATGTTCAAAATCCTTTTAAACCTCGCGAATCATGGTTCCCAACATGAGGCAGGAAACTTGCACTGAATCCTCAGTGTGCTTATCCCAATCGTTGTAGGCATCTACATCATCAAGGTTGGGTTCATCGGGAATAGGATCGTCCAACACTGATGATTTCCTTTCTTGCTTGAGAAAAATTCTCAAATTTCAAAACCAACCCATGAAATTATTATGGTTGAGACGATCCTTTTCCAGGATAATTCTTAGTGACAGGTTTTGGACGGTCGGGGTGGTAGCATTGTTGTTTGCAGCCATTTCTACAATTTAACAAAGTTCAATTTTAGTATTTACGATAATGAAAATTTTAATTATTAATACCCTTTCATGTCTCATAGATAATTAATAATTAAAATCTAGAATCCAACGTTACATTTAAATAATGGTTAGGTGACCTTTATCCCATTATTTAAATTAACAAGGTAGTCAACATTTGACAATTACAACCCTTTGCAACATCTAGTTTTATGGGATAGGTTAAACATCTTTATGTTTAGTTGGCATGTTTAATCCCATCAACACCGTTGTACGCCATGCTTCGGTGACCCTATTATCATGGTTTCCAACTCAAGTCGTCCTACTTACACACACGTGTGAGTTTACACATACAAGTGGTTAGGTGACCTTTATCCCACAATATGTTAACCCCACCTCAAACACACAAGTTCCCTAAATGTGGTTAGGTGACCTTTATCCCACAAAGAGTTCCCAAGTAATTTGAGTGTTGTATAAAAGGATGGTGTTAAACTTGTTTAAAATGGATTTTCTTTCCATTAATTCTAGTTTTGAAAACATTTTGTACCTTACATTTGCATGCATTCAAATGCATGGTACATAAGTGAAACCAAATTTCAAGGCTCTTTTAATAAAACCCAATTTTATTGCGAAAACATTAACCATTAATAAAATCATTTTATTACCCATGTTAATGTTTCCAAAAGAACCGCTTTAAGCTTGTTGTTGATTTTAAATTGTTTAACAGTGCATATCCAAATATCACATAAACAATAAAATTAAATCAACCACACAAGCATCACATAAGTTCATAACCATAGCCAACTAAGTTAACACCACTTGTTGACCGAAACAAGTGAGTTAATTAGGTCTTTCCTAAGTGTAAAATAGACACAACACTTGTGTCGGTGAACTCCCACTTGATCCCGCATCCAAACGCTTCAAGCGTCCACTTTGTGTTGTGATTCTTCCATTCAATTTGGGCTTCCAAATGGGCTTAAATTTCTGCACCAAACTCCTTTGGGCCTTCAAAATAAGTTTTCGGTTATTGGGCTTAAATCCCATTAAGAGCTATAAAGCCCTTTGGGCCCAAAATTGGCCCAAACCCAAAAACAACTTGTTGCATCTTCTCTTACAAAATTTATCCTAAATACATTTTTCTAGTAAAAGTAAAATGCAACCAACCTATTTATTTTACATACCAAATGAAAAATAAATAAATTACATACCCAAAAGGAAGAACAAATACATTTAATTATTACAACCCATTGAATAATCAAATACAAATCACAACACATCCAAACACAAGGTCTCGGCTAGGTTATGAACATCAAAATACCTATCCAAATATGTAAGCAAAAACCCGAGAGCTTCCCCTTTAACCACTGATTTTCGGCTGAAGTATAAACAAACCGAATATCATGATTCTTGTCCAAACAACTAAATCATCCAAATGATTAAATTTTTCAAGATTACAGTATGCATGTAAAGTAGAATCTTGAAAAATTCAGGGGAAACATTGACCAGAACTCTCAGTCTGTTGGTGAATCAACTGCAAGAAATCGAGATTTCAGTCCAGATGAAGCATGTATCGATATAACCGGCTCTTGATGCCATTGTTGGGTTTTGAACAAGTTTATCAGAGTCATTTTATCCAAATAAAATGAAAAACACAATGGATTAAGAGATTAAAACTCGTTACAATCAATATATATAAACCATTTTATATATCTCTTAAAACCCGTTATGGATCGATACATGAAAACCATGCTTACAAAAAACCATAGGGTGTTTAGAAAATTACCTCTCGTATGGCTTTGAGGAAGATAATAGATGATGGCAGCTTCCAAGAAGGACGCCTCAAGGTAGTCTACCCTCAAGCCTCCAACAAACACCCGGTTGCAAGGATTTCTACACTTGAACGGACCTTTGTTCTTCGTTTTGTTCTCGACCTATCGAGATAAAACCAGAAGATCTCTCCAGATGCACTTTGAGTGTTATTTTGTATATATATCAGAGAGAGTGGTTGATTGCAATCATATAATGCATGTCCTGTGAAACTGAACTTTCAGACGAGGAGAGAGAAAAGTGGGCGGGGCCCAGCCCTTGTCCCATCTGTATTTCTCAAACATTCACCCGCATTAGTAAATGCGGATGAATGGTCTCCTTCCGCATTTGTACATGCAGATGAGAATTCCATCTGTATTTCCCAAATGTACATCCGCATTTGTAAATGCGAAAGAGTAGTTTCATCAGCATTTCCTCAAATGCTTATTCGCATTAGTAAATGTTGATGAACAGTTTCAGTTATTTCCACAAATGCACATCCGCATTAGTAAATACAGAAGAACAGTATCCATTAACATTTTCACAAATGCACATCCGTATTAGTAAATGCGGATGAGGAACCTTCATCCGCATTAGTTAATGCGGATGAATAATCTTCATCCACATTTCCTCAAAATCATATCCGTATTAGTAAATGCGAATGAGTAATTAAGAAATGTGGACAAAAGACTATTGTTCAACCATTTGAATAACAATATAGAATACTCTCTCTAAAATAAATTATCCATATAATTTATTTACAATACAAGTGTAACTATTAAAAAACCCAATTTCTAAATACTCTAAGTGTTAATATTTATTTATATGATCATATCATAAAATAAATATTGTAGGTGTTTGTCTAGCTTGTTATTGGGTATGACCCGACTTGGATCATAACGTACTAGCCATATCAATTCAATATGTGTCTTGGGCAGATCGTTTCCAACAGTACCATCATCTTATCGGTACTATGAAACATCTTCTCCATATTATGAAGGATATTATCAGTCAGAGGCGAACTACAACTTTGTGCAAGATTTGTATTGCAACAATTATAAACCTTAGATGATACAAAGCTCAAGTTATATGGAAGATCATAACGACAATCATCAACAATACTCAAAGGCAACATACGTGTTTGTTAATAGGCATAATCAAGTGATTCTGATGGATGCTCGAACCACTCAAATACTTCTCAATGTTATGATCAGAATCAATGTCAGTTTCCTTATCAAAACAAGAAAATGTTGATATCCAAAATGTTAAACAATTTCAACATACTTATCAATCTGAGGAGGAGGAAAAGATTGCTCGATTCGAAGTGATGTTGTCCGGTATCGATGAAGGTTTATCACAACACCAACTTTCAGATCAACAACGACTCCACTACCTTAGCATAAAATGTGATGTGCTTTTGATGAAAATCCAGATTGAAGAGTCACTAGAAAACGGGGTAATGGTGGAGGTTGTGGATACTAATACCACACTACTTCCCTCAGTTGTAGAATAATCAAAGATTGAATCCGCCATGGTTAGGGAAATAGTGGAAGAACTAGTTAAGAATCTTTTGGAGCAAGACATGAAAATTCTTAAAAAAATCTAGAGACTAAGTTAATCAAAGTTTATCTCAACCCTTCTCTTGTACCTATTACTCCAACTTACAAAGTTAAGAAATAGGATTTAAGGATGAAGAAAGAAAGGTGACATTACATGACATTGGACAAGCTATCCTAAAGTGGCTTCCCAACAACTTCTTAATTTACATGCAATCATCGGAAAGCAATTATGGAACTGGTATGTTAATTATCGAGCATCTTTTGGAAACTCGCTAGGAAAACGTACACTTCCACCACCATAAGTGGTCTGAGGTAAGGTCTAGCTGAAGACCTAAAACTTTGCGCTAACGGGAGGCAACCCACGAACATTGTGGGTGTGTTCATTAGAAACCCTCACGAGACTACAACTCGTCCACTCGGGTCTACCGAGGGGTTTAAAGGCTTGTTGCATACGCTAAATGCAACCGTGATTCCTACGAAAGTGAGTTTTAATTCTTTTATTAGTTTGTGTGTTTTTGTTTTGTTTTGAAAGTCAATCACAAGACACAAGCACTCAAGTGTGGGGAGTCACAAGCCGGGTGTTGAAGGTTCCGATAATGATTGCGATCAGGTCCATGTGTTCTTTCCACTACTTTGGTTTTGAACAATATTCTTTTCATGCTTTCGTTGATATTGATTGATAATATGTTAGGATATGGCATACTAGTCTTCCTTCGCAATGAATTGTCTTGTTTAGTGTAAGGCCCCGGCCCCGGGACGCTTACAGTTGGTCAATCATCGCATAATACATTTAAAACACATCATTTGCAGTGGAATTAAAACTTTTCAATCATGATTAAAATCGTGTCAATGCATCAAATCATTCATTTACATCTCAAAATTTTGTTAATACAATAATCATTTCCAAAAATGTGGATGCCAAACGCAAATCATTCCTAGTAGCTTATGCATCCATGCCTGCAACTCCTCAGCATCAAACGATTACCTGCCAACTATTATGCATATAAAAAGTCAGTGACGCTGAGTGAGTTCTAGTTTATAATTAAAATACTTTACTTTTTGTTAAAACATAACCTTTACTTTCGTTCATGATCACACATCGTACGCACATCTTGATAATAATTATTATTATCTTATCATCAGCGTTCATAATCGTTCGTTTTCATACTTTCTTTCGTTTATGTTCTTTCACTTTTAATCTAGATCCTGTCATATGCTACGCCCCATCATTGTGAATGAACCAACTTCCTTCTTGGGGTCAAGTGACAAGGATCCTGTTTTCGTACGTCTTGATCAGTCACAAAGACTGACCCCCCTGTGTGCATCCTCATGGGTTAGCTAAACCATATATAGTTGAGCTAACAACCCCTCAATGAGTTGTGAACTTCCTTTCAATTTGGTTGCAAGTCTTTTATTCGTTCTTTTCATTCGTCATTAATCGTCATCGTTATCTTTCACTTTTGTTACGTACTACTTTACTTACATACTCATACATATCAAGTAAAGTCACATCATAAAGCATATAGTTTTAAAAAATCATTTAACGTGAAAAGATAACGCATCACACATAACAGCATAGCATGTGAAAACTTAATGTAGTGCGAGAACCACATGTCACGCGAGAACTTACAGATCGCGCGAAAACTACAACTATCGCGCGAGAACTTTTCAGAATTCAAAATCTTAACGTACATCAAAACTGCTCGCGTGAAAACTACAGGTTTATCCCGCCCAGTCATAACATATCGCGTCTAAGGGCTGTTCTACAAGCTAACGTCCTAAAAAACACCAACGCAAGCATAAACAAGCATTTTCGAATGTTTTAGTATGCATAATAGCCCCAAAACATAAAACTTGCCCAAAAAGGGGGCTAGAAACTCACCACTTGAAGTTCTAGCATAACCATAACTTTTCCAAAGCTTTTACCAAGCATAAACTACATAAACATGCATTACATTCATCAATAATCGTTTCTTAGTACATAACACGAGTTACTACACGATTTACATACCTTAAACACTTCGTTTCTTCACTTTCTCTCTCTATGCAGCTGCTTTCTCTCTCTAGCAGCAGTACTTCTCGCGTGAAACTAGTGTCTGACTAGGTGTACCCAGCTATTTATACCCAGATCAACTTTTTGTTCAGACCTCTCGCACGAGAACTTCCAGTCACGCGATAACCGTCCTCCATGTGAGAACTTCATGACTCGCGCGAGAACTCAACCTCTCGCACGAGAACTTCGCCTTTATTCAAAAAAATTCAGGGTGTTACAAGTCTACCCCCCCCCTTATTTGGGTTTCATCCCCGAAACCTGTCATTCCTCAAACAACTGGGTGTAATGCTGTCTCATCTCATCTTTGGACTCCCACGTGGACTCCGACCCCTTTCTATGCTTCCACTGCACTCGAACAAATGGAGATACTTTATTCCTCAGTCATTTCTCCTTTCTGTATATTATAGCTATGCGTTGTTCCATGTAGTTCAGTCTTTCATCTATCTCCACGTCTTCCAGTGGAACATGAGCGTCTTCATCTGCTAGACACTTACGCAGATGTGATACGTGGAAGGTAGGATGAATTCCACTCAACGCATCTGGTAGTTCCAGCCTATACGCCACTTCCCCCATATGGGCTACGATCTTGAAAGGCCCAATTAATCGAGGGTTCAACTTTCCACTCTTTCAGAATCGAATAATTCCTCTCCAAGGTGACACCTTTAGCATCACTCTATCACCGACGTTAAACTCGATCGGTCTTCGATGTTTGTTGGCATAGGATTTCTTCCTATCTTTAGCAGCTTTCATGTAGGCTTTAATTCTACCTAACTTCTCATTGGTCATCTCGATGAACTCGATACTACCCAACTCCTTCTGTCCGATTTCCCCCCAACAAACAGGGGTTCTACACTTCCGGCCGTAGAGCATCTCATACTGGGGCATACCAATACTTGCATGGTAGCTGTTATTGTATGAGAACTTTGCCAACGGTAGATGACTATCCTAACTCCCTCCAAAGTCTATGATACATGCCCGAAGTATGTCCTCTAAGGTCTAGATAGTCCTTTCGGATTGGTCGTTCGTCTGTGGATGGTATGTTGTACTGATGTGCAATCTAGTTCCCATCGCATCATTGAACTTCTTCCAAATTTAGATGTAAACCGCGTATATCTATCGGAGACAATCGACACCAGTACACCATGACGGGTAACTATCTCATTGATGAACAGTTCGGCTAGCCGTTCTGAGTTATACGTCTCTCGGATGGGTAGAAAGTGAGCACTTTTCGTCACTTTTTCCACTATGACCCATATGGCATCATAACCTTTAGCTGTACGAGGTAGCTTTATCATGAAGTCCATAGTAATATGCTCCCACTTCCATTCGGGAATTTCCAAGGTTTGGATTTTCTTGTATGGCTTCTGGTGTTCGGCCTTAACCAAGAGACAGGTCAAGCACCTTTCTACATACCTTGCTACGTCAGCTTTCATTCCCGACCACCAATAGTTCTTCTTTAGGTCTTGGTACATTTTTTTGGTTCTCAGGTGAATGGAGTAGTGAGTCTTATGGGCTTTGTCAAACACCTTCTCTCGCATACCTCCACGTCTAGGAATCCACATACGCCCAAAGCTAGTTTTTACACCATTGGTGTTTTCTTCCAGGTTTGCGATCTGCCTTTTCATTCTTTCTTCATTAACGTGCTCGGGCTTTAGAGCCTCTTCCTGAGCTTCACAGATTTGCTTTATCACATCAGGAGTCACAATCAACTGGTAAGATCTCACCCGAATTGGTTCCCGGTTTTCCTTTCGGCTAAGGGCATCGGGCACCACGTTAGCTTTACCCGGGTGATAATGAATCTCACAGTCATAGTCTTTTATGAGCTCCAACCATCGTCTCTGTCTCATATTAAGATCTTTCTGCTTGAAGAAATACTTCAGGCTTTTGTGGTCCATGAAAATCGTACATTTGACACCATATAAGTAGTGTCTCCATATCTTTAACGCGAATACCACAGCAGCCAACTCCAAATAGTGGGTAGGGTAGTTCACTTCATGAATTTTTAACTGTTGAGATGCGTACGCTATGACTTTGCCTCACTGCATTAGCACCCTAACCCTTGATATGAAGCATCGGAATAGACAACCAAGTCCTTGTTCCCTTCAGGCAGCGTTAGCAGTGGAACTTGTGTCAATCTCCTCTTTAACTCCATGAATGCATTCTCTTGACTTTCACCCTATTCAAACTTCACATCCTTTCTCGTCAACTTGGTCAGCGGCGAGGCAATCTTAGAAAAATCCTGAATGAATCTCCTGTAATAACCCGCCAATCCGAGGAAGTTTCGGATTTCAGACGGCGTTTTAGGTGAATTCCACTTCATCACTGCCTCCACTTTAGCAGGATCAACCATGATTCCTTCTAGGTTAATCATATGACCCAAAAACTGCATCTCACGTAACCAAAATGCGTATTTGGAGAATTTCGCATACAACTTCTCCCTTCTTAGAGTTTCCATCACCTCATGGATGTGACAGGCGTGGTCTCCCTCATTCTTTGAGTAAATCAGGATATTGTCTATGAATGCAATCACTGATTTGTCGAGTATCGGCTGACACACCCGATTCATCAAGTCCATAAAAGCAGCTGGTGCGTTGGTTAAACCAAAGGACATAACAAGAAACTCGTAGTGTCCATAACGCGTGCAAAAAGCTGTTTTAGGTATATCCTACTCCTTCACCTTCAACTGATGGTAACCAGATCGGAAACCTATCCTCGAGAACCAACTGGCACCTTGGAGCTGATCAAATAAGTCATCAATCCTCGGTAACGGATATCGGTCTTCACGGTCAACTTGTTCAGCTCACGGTAGTCGATGCACATCCTCATGCTACCATCCTTCTTCTTCACAAACAATACCGGAGCACCCCATGAAGAGATACTCGGTCGAATGAATCCCTTATCCAATAGCTCTTAGAGCTGAGTCATCAACTCTTTCATCTCAGAGGGAGCTAGATGATAAAGCGCCTTAGCAACAGGTTGGGAACCAGGTATTAGATCGATCTGGAACTCGATCTCACGGTCGGGTGGCACACCTGATAAGTCTTCCGGGAATACGTCAGGGAAGTCGCACACTACCGGCATGTCCGACAATCGTGGTACCGACGCATCCACATCCTTTACATAGGCTAGATAGGCACCACATCCACGCCTCATACACTTCTCAGCCACAACCATCGAAATCACCTTCGGAACCGTAGTAACCCTATCACCATAGATCGTCAATGAACTCCTATCCTAGGCAGTCAATCGAATCATCTTCTTACGACACACAATATTTGCCTCACAGGCTGCTAGCCAATCCATCCCTAGGACTACATTGAATCCGCCTAAGGGCATCACGAACAATCTAGCAAAGAACCTATGGCCTTCCAATTCTATGTCACAATCATCTACCACATCAGAAATCCTGGTAGACTTACCAATAGCAGTTTGTACATTAAAGGGCTCATCAATCTTTCTACTCCTAGCGGGCAACTTATCACAGAAGGCAGCAGAAATAAAACTCCTACTAGCACCAGAATCAAAAAGTACAGAGGCATAAGTCTAGTTAACTAGGAATGTACCTGACACAACATCAGGGTCCACTCTAGCCTCCTCCCGAGTCATAGTGAATGCCCTGGCCTTCACCCTCTGTCCCTCCTTCTCAATCCCCTTCCTTGCCCTGGAGTTCTCGGCCCTCGGCTTCTTGCAATCCCTACTCATATGGCCCTCTTCACCATAGTTATAACACTTTACAACCCCGCAATCTCTCGCCATATGACCAGGCCTCCCACACTTGAAGCTGACGTTCGATCCCCACTTACATTCCCCCACATGGTCTCTCCCACACTTGTTGCACACCTTCACCGATACCTCGGTCGCAGCTGCCCTGCGACCCTCCACCTTTGCCTTCATGCCCTTGGGATGAAACCACCACTGCCAAAACGTTTCCCAATCTAGTTTCTATCTCCACTTCCCTTCCTGTTCACCTCCACCATGGTCACCTCCTCCCTCTCATTGTACAGTCTTCCTGCCAAATCGACCACCGACCTAAACGTACTTGGCCGGGCTGCGATCATGTGTCTGCGGATGTCCGCCGATAGACCCTTGATGTACCTCTTAATCTTTCGTGACACAGGCGTCACCTGGTCTGGAACAACCTTGCTATCTCATTAAACTAATTCGTGTACTGTTGGTGCTTCATAGTTCCCACCTCTAACTGCAGGAACTCCCTCTCGACCTTATCAAGTTCCCTGTGAGGACAAAACTCCTCAATCACCAACTTCTTCAGTTCACTCCACCTCATCCTCCCAATCACCCTACTACCCTCGGCCTGGACAATATTGTCCCACCAGCATAAGGCCGAATCCACAAACGAGTGGGTAGCAAACTTTACCTTCTGATCCTTTCGGCACTCGCTAATATCATGTACCGCCTCCATCTCTCTCACCCATTGGTGAGCAGCAGTAGCATTCCCCTTTCGGTCGAAAGTCAGGGGCTTTCATCTTTGGAATGCACCATAGTTGCACCCCCTCGCAGTTTCCTGCACTGCCTCCTCTTCCTCATCGCCACTAAGACAACCATCTCTGTCTCTGGTTGCTTCCCTTCCCTTGAACCTCCTTCTTCGCCCCCTCGCCTAGCAGTTCTCCTCCTCTCCTTATTCTCCTTCCTTTCATCCTCCTTCATAGCTCTAATAACTTCTGTCACCACAGACGGTAGAATCGTCTGCATGACCTGATGAACTTCCTCAACCACTGCCTCCTTCGCTGAGGCCCTGAGATTAGCACTCTCATCACTGCCCTCATGGTGATTATCTCGGGATCTGCAGGTGCTGTCTCTGCAGTTCTAGCCTTATTCCTCGTGGCACGTGTTCCAGCACCACGTCCACCACGCACTACACCTCGGGAAGCCTTCGAAGATCTACCAACAGCCATCTAAGCGTCTATAAGATTCAAATTCCAACATGGTCATTCAAGGTAATAGCTTAGATTATGTCAAGTATAGTAAGTCTCTAATTACAGTGGCCAGTTGTGATTAGCCACTTACTTTACTCTTTCTTCTTCAAACATTCCCTATCCTAACTACTTTAGTATCTAAATCTACTAAGGGCACATATACCACATAACACGCGCACATAATTCCTTCTTATTATCTTACATAAAACATTTACATAAAACCTTTACTTGCAGGCATGTAGCTACTAGGACTGGCATCCCTTCCCTTTTTTGTCCCATTCTCAGTTTAAGTTTTAGGTTTTTGAAATATTTTACCTAATTCTCTTAAACTTTGGCTCTAATACCAACTTGTAAGGCCCCGGCCCCGGGACGCTTACAATTGGTCAATCATCGCATAATACATTTAAAACACAATTTGCTGTGGAATTAAAACTTTTCAGTCATGATTAAAATCATGTCAATACATCAAATCATTCATTTACATATCAAAATTTTGATAATACAATAATCATTTCCAAAAATGTCGATGCCAGATGCAAATCATTCCCAGTAGCTAATGCATCAATGCCTGTAACTCCTCAGCATCAAAAGGTTACCTACCAACTATTATGCATACAAAAGTCAGCGACGCTGAGTGAGTCCTAGTTTATAATTAAAATACTTTACTTTTCGTTAAAACATAACCTTTACTTTCGTTCATGATCACACATCGTACGTACATCTTGATAATAATTATTATTATATTATCATCAGTGTTCATAATCATTCATTTTCATACTTACGTTCTTTCACTTTTAATCTAGATCATATCATTTGCTACACCCCATCATTATGCACGAAGCAACTTCCGTCTTGGGGTCAAGCGACAAGGATCCCATTTTCGTACGTCTTGATCAGTCACAAAGACTGACCCCCTGTGTGCATCCTCATGGGTTAGCTATACCGCACACAGTTGAGCTAACAACCCCTCAAATGAGCTGTGAACATCCTTTCAATTTGCTTGCAAGACTTTTATTCATTCTTTTCGTTCATCATTAATCATCATCGATATCTTTCACTTTCGTTATGTAATACTTTACTTACATACTCATACATATCAAGTAAAGTCATATCATAAAGCATATAGTTTTAAAAAATCATTTAACGTGAAAAGATAACGCATCACACATAACAGCATAGCATGCGAAAACTTAACATACATGAGCAACATCTCGCGCGAGAACTACCCTTTCGTGTTAAAACCGTCAAGTCACGCGAGAACCACATTTCACGCGAGAACTTACAAATCGCGAGAGAACTTCTCGAGTTACATATATTAAACACTTTGTTTCTTCACTTTCTCTCTCTATGGAGCCGCTTTCTCTCTCTAGCAGCAGTACTTCTCGTGTGAAACTAGTGTCTGACTGGGTGTACCCAGCTATTTAAACCCAACGCAACTTTTTGCTCAGACTTCTCGCCCAAGAACTTTCAGTCGCGTGAGAACCATCCTCCATGCGAGAACTTCATGACTCGCGCGAGAACTCAACCTCTCGCGCGAGAACTTCGCCTTTATTCAAAAAATTCGGGGCGTTACATTTAGCAATAATAGGAATGAAACTAATAATCTACTCCCCTATGTTATGAAAATACCAACTGTGATTATCATACATTGAGGACAATGTATCTCAAGTGTGGGGACAAGGGAAGAATTGGAAAAAAATTGAACCTTTTTAAAAAAATCAATCTTGTAATAAGCTTATTATGCATGATACCTAAAAAATTTTCATACATGGCTAATTATCACTGATTTGTGCATGTATAGATCTCTTGGCATGCTTGTTTGAAATGTAGTAAAGCATTCCTAACATGAGTTTTTACAAAAAAAGATTAGGTAGAATTCTTAGAATGCATAATGAACAGGTTGTAGATGACATATGTGCTGCACATTTTTAACCCTTTCCCACTGTTTTCGTGAGAATTTGAGCCTACTTGAGCAATTCATAGCATATGTTGATTTGATTTATATTTTTTCATAACGAGGGAAACCATAATGTGCATTTAAGTTAGGACTCGTGTAATTGATGCATCTCAAGATCATGAACCAATATATGCATAAATGTGATAGGGGCATTAGGAATAAACCAGTTGTTTAAACCCTTTCTTTTGAATCCCATTCCTTGATAATCTTCCTTTATACACCATGTTGAGCCCTAAATTGTCGTTTGAATAACCCGAAACAATAAACCTATAAAGCCTTAGCCTTTCTATGAAACCTCGGGTGATTAAGTCCAATCCTTGACATACCTAGAAGTGTCGTTACAGTAGTAGTTCAATAATAGTATGATTGGTTATAAACATGTGAAAGAAAAAAAATGAGAAAAGCTAAATATGAGGTCAAAATGACCAAAATATGAAGCAACAAAATAGTGTGAGAATTCTATGATATGATTGCTATTGGAGGATAGAAATTGATGCACATCACATCTAGCATGTTTAAATTGGATTTTATTCACCGTTAGCCACTCTAAACTCCCTATTCTATCCCACCTTAAACCTTAGCCTAACATTACAACCCATAAAAGACCACTTGATTTATGTATTATATTGTGTTAATTGATGGCGATATGATACGAGCTTGTGATGAAAATATACATTCTTGGGTTGAGAGTTCTAGATATACTAGTATATAATCACTAGTCCACAAAACAAACTGAGAGGAGTGTTCATTCTGAGGAATGGCAATTCATGAATGTTTGAAGCGAAAGGTGGAGTTATGCCAATTATGGTGATTCTAAGTTTAAAACATAAGTGGTATTACATGTTGGGTTGTGAATCTTATATGATGAAAGTTTAAAATTAAGTATGCCTTGTGACCTTAACTTATACAAAGTTATGATAATTTAGCATGTTTGATTAAGTAAGGTGAATTGTACAAATAAGTTTGTTTGAGGACAAACAAAAGGTTAAGTGTGGGGATGTGATCACGAGTCAATATTTTAATGTTTAATTGATCTAAATAATTGATTTTACATCATGATTTTTGTAGAACAAGTTGACTTTGCTTATGTTTTGATTCATAGGTATTTGGAGTTTAAAGGAGCATAATTTAAGGCAAAAGTAGCAAAACATGAGAGTTGAAGGACTAAAGATGTAAATATCAAAAAAATGAAATAAAATAGGTCAAGAAAGAGACTCGGTGTATGATACTCCGGGTTTGGGCATATCATACGTCGGGCGGCGTATGAGGCGGCATATGGGCGGTGTATCATACGCCGGGCGGCGTGTGAGGCGGTGTATTGGTGGACGTATTTGACAACAGGAATAGAAAGTTGGGCGTATGGGTGACGTATCATATGCCGGTGGGCGTATGATACACTGGTGGCCTAACAGCATCCGGATTTTTTGTATTTTCAAGTTTATTTAAACAAAATTAACCCCAATTCGATCTAGAACTTCTTGGAGACGAAAAGTGACGAACTTTAGGTGAGTTTTAGTGTTCCAAGGCTCCGTAAATCATCCACAAACATTCTCCAATTCAAGATCGAATGCATAATGAAGATGATGCGTGGCTAGGCTTTTCGTGATTGTTTTCGGGAGTACGATTATTGTCAAGTAAGACAATTGGTATTCTTTGATTAGGTTCTTGTATTGAGCATTGAATTATTGAATAAAACCTTATGTTTTGATTGATTTAAAAGGTTTACTTATAAATAGAGTTGTTTGCTTCATTATCAGTTTTTGGTTTCCTTGCATCGTGAGCTCATTAAGAAAAGTAGACAACGTGATATAGGTGAATTAGTAACTTTGTGAATGAATGAGTCTTAAAAGATTGTTTCTTTGTTACCACTTTAATCAAAAGCTAAGATCTTGAAGTATTGTTTCTTACTAATTAGAAGTATCAATTGTGGATCTTGCAGAATTGAAAACCCGGAAGTGATTGTTTCTTATTATTTAATCAAATTCGTGTCAAAGTTTGTTGCTTTTTGCAATAGTGTTATTAATTTCATCCAAAGTTTTAATCTTTAGTTATATAGTTTGTGTCTTTAAGTTAGTTGAGTCATGTTCGTTAAACACTTTCCATATATTCCTGTGGAGACGACCTTACTTACTCTTACGCAATAAATATAGCTAAGACCGATATAATAACTTGTTTTTAATCGAGTCTCGACAACCAGATCAGTACCTCACCTTAACAACTTGGTCTAAAGATCATTAGTCGCAGGACAACACCTACCTTAAACTAGATAAAGAAGAGATATCACATTAATATATTTGGGAACAGGCCAAGGGCAACAACAACTTATATATATCACACTTAGCAACGGTGGGAAGATCATCACATAACACTCTCACCACACACCCACCTCACATCTATATTAATCTGGTACCCTTAGTTCTTAACCTTGCTTCATTTTACGTTACTTGGGATCTTTTTGGCATTGACTTGATGAATGAACTAATATTCGTATGCTAGAGGATGATCAAAGAAGATCATCTCCTGCAGTGAGGCTTATAGCGATTTTATATTAGCAGGTTAGGTGTCCTTGGAGTACCTCTAATCTTGTCCTAATTTCGTTATAGCTATAGCTATATGTACATTGCTAAAACCTGTGGGTTGAATTGTAAATGACTTGTTTATAATTCTTCAAAGTTTTTTGATATTTAGAGAATTTCGTGAAACTCATAGTGAGTGTCAAGTTCTCACAAGTGCAGTAATCAGGAGGAGCATTATGAGATGTAACATCAAAGATAATTATCCATAAATTAAAAGTAGGAGGCGAATATAAACAAATATTGTTATTGATGATGTTGAAGGAGAAGGTGAAGTTGAACAAAATAATTATTAATCGGGTAGGTGTAAGGTGAGATTGAAAGGTTTGACTCATAAATAGATGACGTTATCAAATTATTAGAGAACAATATTCAATTAACAAATTTTGAATTGTTCTCATTGTTCTTTAAAAAAACAAAAAAAATGACACTTTCAAAAATGTTTAATTAATTGTGACATCATTGTTGACAATGACACCTTTAATTTACATTAACTACGTAATAAATATGTTGGAGGTCCTAAAATATTTCATGTTTAAGTAAAATCATGCATAATAAAAGCATTATTTCAGGGTTCTAAATCATATCATGAAACAAACATTAAATCATACTTTAACTGCTAAGGTGCCATGCTTTAAATTTGTTATTTATCATCCATCCCACCAAAATCATCTCTATAATTAAGTGGTATAACTCACAAGTCACAATTAAGAGATTGGAAGTATAAATAATAACAGAATGTTCCTGAGATTCTGAATGCCTTTTGCTACTAGTAAAATTGTGCCCCAGTTTAAGACTATCTTATTTCTTCATCTACTTTTCTTTTTCATGTGTTTTGTTGAATAACACCAGTGAATCACACACACGCATAATCGAATTATCAAAAGAAAGAACACCTAAGATCTTGATCTCTCAAGAACAAATGATCACCATTGACAAAAGAAATTGATCTTGATTTTCAAGATCAGAACTATACATCTATCTATGTATTGAATTGAAAACTCAACTACCAACTCAATCCCTAACAAACTTATTAATGAATAGCTGCAACAAACAGCTAGTAACGAACAAGAAATGAAAATACCACAATCAAACCCTATACTATGTACAAAGGTTTACAACAGTCCCTGTACTTCTAAACATTATTGAAATCAGCTCCATATTCTATCAATCTCCACCTTGGAGTTGCATTTTCATAGCTGAAATAGTTAACTAATGTTAACTGACACCCATTATCTTTAAACACTTCTGAAACTTGCCTTCTTGAAGTGCTTTAGTCAAAGCATCTGTTGCATTCTCTTCAGTATGAACATATTTTATTACAACTTTCTTTGAATTAACTATATCTCTTATAAAATGAAACTTAACCCTAATGTGCTTTGTCCTTTCATGAAAAATGCTGTGCTTAGCAAGCTAAATCGCCCCAGTGTTCTCACAATAGACAAGGGTTTCATTAGAGATATTACCTAACGTCAACAAGACCTTTAGCCATATAGCTTCCTTAACTGCTTCAGTTAAAGCTATATATTCTGCCTCTGTACTTGATATAGCAACAACTGTACTTGATATAGCAACAACAGCTTGAAAGGTTGCTTTCCAACTAACAATACTTCCCAGCACCTTAAACATATAACCTGTGAGTCATCTTCCCCTATCCATGTCTTTAGCAAAGTCAACATCCACATATCCTATTACTTCATATGACCCGGCATTCTTACCAAAACTTAAACCCACATCAATAGTGCCATTAAGATACCGAAGCAACCATCTCACTCTTTCCTAGTGTCTTTTGCCTAGATTACTTATATATCTGCTAACCACACTTACACCATAGCTAATATCAAGCCTTGTACATACCATCAAGTACATCAAACTTCCCACTGCATTGGCATATGGCACATGACTCATGTACCTTAGCTCTTCATCTGTTTGAGGACAATCCATGGCAGACAATTTGAAATGTTGAGCAATGGGTGTACTCACTTATTTACACTCAACCATTTCAAACCTTTCTAGTCTCTTCCGAATGTATCCTGAATAGGTTAACTTGATCTGACCAACACTTCTGCACCTAGTAATTTCCATTCCTAGAATTTTCCTTGCACGACCCAGTTCTTTCATCTCAAATTCACTCATTAGCAACTATTTTACTCACTTATATCATCAACATCTCTACTAGCCAATAACATATCATCTATATATAATAGTAGATATAAGAACAGCCTAGTCTTTCCTTTTTCAATGTACACACAAGCATCATAATTGCTTCTATAGAACCCTTGTGACAACACATAGTCATCAAAGCATTTATACCACTTTCTGGGTGACTGCTTTAGCCCATACAATGATCTCTGTAGTAAACATACTTTGTTCCCTTGTTCTTCAAAACCAAGTGGTAGAGACATGTAACTTTTCTCATCTAAACTTCCATCTAAAAAGGCTATTTTTGCATGTAATTGTTCTAGCTCCATATCCATAGATGCTACCAATGAATATAACACTCTAATGAAGTATGCCTAACCCAGGGGAAAAAATCTCATGTTAATCTATCCCTTCTCTTTGAGTGAACCCCTTTGCCACTAACCTAGCCTTATACCTTGGTTTCTTAACACCTGAATACCATCTTTCAACTTAAAAACCACTTACATGGACTATCTTTGATTAGCAGGCTTGTCTACCAAGGCCATGTTTGGTTCTTACAAAGTGATTCCATCTCTTCTTGCATAGCTTTGATCCACTTTTCTCTATTAGAAGAATTAACTACCTCATAGAAAGTTAAGGGTTTATTTATGTCTACTTCTTCAGCTGTAAAAAACACAAATACTGATAAATCATCAGGATTAGTCTCTAGAACTAGATCTCTAAACCTGATAGGTGGCTTGATATTTCTTTAGGTTTATTCTTAGCAAGGCTATAAGGAGTAGAACTTAAAGAATCCTATTGTGTAGTCCCTTCAGCATTGCCATCAGGACTGCAGCCTAAATGGTCATTATCAGGCTCTGCAGGCTTGGAGTCACTTGATGACTCACCAACCTCCACCTCAATCTGAAATCCATGACTATCATCCTTATCCATCATACCTTGTCCTTTAACTCTCCTATTACATTTTGTAATAAAATTCTTCTTGAAATGTCATATCCCTGCACACTACTACCTTTGGACTGGCATCATCAAACCTCCATATCCTATACCCTTTTTGCCTTTGGGATAACCAATCATCACTCCCTTATATGCCCTTGCATCTAATTTACCTTGTTTAACATGCTCATAAGCAACAGTACCAAACACCCTCATGTTTGAATAGACAGTCTTCTTACCTGACCAGGCTTCTATAGGAGTTTTCATGTTCAAGGCACTAGATGGTGATCTATTTACCAAATAGGTTATTGTGGTTACAGCCTTAGCCTAAAATATTTTAGGTAGACCTGAACTAATTAACATACATCTCACTTTGTCTAATAAAGTTTTATTCATTCTCTCAGCAAGATCATTTTGCAGAGGGGTTCTAGGGATGGTCAGATGTCTGGATTACCATGTAACTTATAGAAATTATCAAATTGATTATTACAAAACTCTAAGCCATTATCTATCCTAAGCTTCTTAATTTTCCTCTCTGTTTGCGTTTCAACCAAAGACTTCTATTCTTTAAAATTGTTTAATGCTTCATCTTTACTTTTGAGTATATAAACCCACACCCTCCTAGGCCAATCATAAATTAAGGACAAAAAAACCTTGCTCCTCCCTATGACTGTGTTTAGCTTCCTCCAAAGATCAGAGTGTACATAATCAAGTATGCCCTGAGATGTGTGTTGACCCTTTGAGAAATTTACTCTGTGAGCTTTACCCATCACACATTGTTCACAGAATCCTATATCAGTATCCGCTAGGGTTTTTATCAACTTTTGTTTCTTCAGTTCCAGTAACCTTTGATTGCTAATATGACCTAACCTTTGATACCATAACATAGCTTTACTAGCTTGCTTAGGCTTCACAACTACAGTGACACTTCTTGATACTTTACCATTTAACAAATAGATGTTGTTGTTCCCGTTCTGCTTGATAACACAACCATAGATCCTTTAATGACCTTTGCTTTTCCATTCTTTAGACTCACCACAAAGCCTGATTTTTCAAAGGTGCCTAGTAAGATTAAATTCCTAGTTAACTGGGTAATATATCTCACATTATCAAGTAACTTCAATCCCATTGTTAAGATTTAAAGACACAGATCCTTGACCCAATATCTCACAGTGCCTATCATCTCCTAACTGCACTACACCCTAATGCTTCATATCAGTGTTATTGAAAAACTCCTTATGAGGTGTCATATGATAGGAGCACCCTGAATCTAGTATCCAATCATCTATACCTTTGGATCTTGATACTACCAGGACTTCTGCACTTTCATATCCATCATTTGGTTCCTCTTATGATACATTACCCTACCCTTTGAAAGAAGAAGATTCACCCTTCTTCTTTCTTTTCTCAGGACAATCATTCCTTAGATGTTTATTAGAGTTGCACACATAGCATCTCCTTTTAGTCCTAGACTTTGATCAAGAATTAATCTTTCCTTTGAAGCTTATGTGTTCAGTCCTTCCTCTTACAACTAACCTATCAACAAAATCATCTCTTTCATCTGTTCTTTTCTTAAGTTCCTTGAAGTTTAAAGAAGCCAACACTTCTTCCATGATTAGAGTCTTTCTTTCATACATCAAAGTGTCAACAAAGTGTTCAAATGATGATGGAAGAGAGTTAGGAAGTTGACAGCCTGATCTTCTTCATCTAACTTTACATCAATATTTTTCGGATCTAGGACCAATTTGTTAAACTCATCTGCATGATCTTTAAGAGTCTTACCTTAGGAGATATGAAAAGTATATAGCCTTTTCTTCAAGTAGAGTCTATTAGCTAGTGATTTTGTCATGTACATGCCTTCTAGCTTCAACCATATACCGGCTGCAGTGGTCTTTTCGAGACTTCCTTCAAGACTTGATCGCCTAGACTCAATATCACTGCATTATGAGCCTTATCCTTCGTATCTTGCCCTTTACAGCTAAGTCTGCTTTCTCTTTGTCAGTTGCATCAACTGCTGGTTGAGGAGCAACTCCCGCAAGCGCGGATACCACTCCTTGATGCACCAGCGGTGCTCTCCTCTTGACCTTCCATAGTTTGAAATCATTCTCGCCATCGAATTTCTCAATTTCAAACTTAGTGGACACCATCATTAACAGAGTTGACCTCCAATTGGACTGAAATGGAAACACCCTTACCTTTGATCGTCTTTCCCCACCAATCGACTGCGAACTTCAATTGATTCACTGAATCGAGCCTCTAACCCAGTTCTGATACCAATTGTTGAATAACACAAGTGAATCACACACATGCACAATCGAATTATCAAAAGAAAGAACACCCGAGATCTTGATCTCTCGAGAACAAATGATCACCATTGACAAAAGAAATTGATCTTGATCTTCAAGATCAGAACTATACATCTATCCATGTATTAAATTGAAAACTCAACTACCAACTCAATCCCTAACAAACTTATTAATGACTAGCTGTAACTAATAGCTAGTAACGAACAAGAAATGAAAAATGAAACAATCAACCCCTATACTATGTACAAAGGTTTACAACAGTCCCTATACTTCTAAACATTGATAAAATCAGCTCCATATTCTATCATGTTTCAAACAGGATTCTTGTTTATGATGCATAATCTCAAAATCATATAAACAATACCAATTAAAATGTTTTAATTAAATAAGTAAATTATACATACGCAATAAAAAGTAGAAGGTTAAAAAAGAAATTGATTTTGCTAAGCTTTTAAAAATACGCAAATACTACTTATAGGCTTCTATCGACAATTGGCTTCATGTTCATACAAATTACAAACAATCCGTTGATAAACGTGGCAGCTTGCTATTGAGTAATGGACCATTGAAATTGAACATGTGATTTATGTTATTAATGCAATATGAACAATTAAAGAAAAACAAATTAAACGATACATCATACTTGCGAAATAGCGTCAAATGATTTTGATATTGATAATTACGATATTAAATTGTAATTAACGAATCATAAAGATTCTTATTGATTATTGATACCCCCGTTATGGATTGAGAATTGTTTTAATAATTACGTTGCTGTTTACTTTCCTAATGGATGCTACATATTCGGATTGCTGATTAGTAAATTACAAAACCCCCAAGTCTGCAAATATGTAACGTGAGGACGGAGTCTGAGCCCTAAGGGTCATGCCATTGGGCCACCAAACTAATCAGTCAACATTGTTTATTTTCTGACCTCATGGGCACAAACTAATAAGGCCCAACTACCACAAATGTAACATGTGTAATTGTATATCTGTATGCTTCTCGATCCATTATTGTTAAAAAAGTATAAGATATGTTTGTTATGAGGTAATGGAATGAATAAATGAATAGAATGGATGAATAATTGGATCAATTACATTCTATTATCCTATGTTGTGAGAATAGAATGAATCAATACTTGATGCTGTTTGTTAAATAGAAAAAGACGAGGAGTAAAATACAAAATGGTTATAGTGGTGATGTTCGGTGGTGATGGTGGTCATTGGTGACTGGTGGTGAGGGTTGTGGTGCTGGTGGTGGCTGATGGTTACCGGTGGTAGTCGGTGGTGGTGGTGGTTGTCGTCGGTGGCCGGTGGTTGTGGTGGCTACTGATGGTGGGGGCTGATGGTTACCGGTTCCGGTGGTGATGGTCGGTGATGACTAGTTGTGGTGGGTGGTGGTGTCCAGTGGTAGTTGTCGGTGGTAGCTGATGGTGGTGGTCGTCGTCGTCGTGCCTGGTGGTGGTGGCCGTCGTGCCTGGTGGTGGTGGCCGTCGTGCCTGGTGGTGGTGGCTGGTGACGATCGATCCTAGTGGTAGGTAGTGATGGTGGTGGCTGCGATGGTTGATAGTGTTGGCTGGTGATGACCGATCCTAGTGGTAGGTAGTGATGGTGGTGGTGGTTGCGATGGTTGATAGTGGTGGCTGGCGGTGATGGTGGTGGGGTCCTGGTAGTCAATAGTGGTGGGCAGTGGTGGTGGTGGTCGGTAGTGGTGGTGGGCTGCGGTGGGCGGCGGTAGTGGTAGGTAGTGATGGTGGTGGTGACTGCGATATTTAATGTTTTGAAGTTTTGGTTTGTTATTTCTACTACTTAAGACACATTGTGAAATCTTATATTTTTGTATTTTTGTGTTATTTTTATGTTATTTTATCCTAAAATGTGTATATTTGGTTGTGTTCTTTTATAATATTGTGTTATTTTACTACATAAACATGGTGTTTTTTGTTTAGTATTATGTTTTATTTTATTCATTACATATGTTATTTTATCATTCATGTGCTATGTTATGGAAAACAACACGATTTTGTGCAAGGCTGTTTTTTTAAAAAAAATTATAACAATACTATATTCAAATTAAAAGAAAAAAAATGTTTCATTTATAGTGTAACTTTAATATAAATATAATGACATATATAAAAGTTATGAACGATTAAAAGAAGTGGGAAAAAATTAAAAATGTCAACAAAACTAGTTATTTCTACCCCTAAATTCTTTTTTTTTCCACCACTTGAACATTAGCCCTTGATTAGTGTCCTAAGAATGATTTTAACCGGCTCATATAAGAACTAACTTTTGCCGAAATATCCTAAGAATGATTTTAACCACCTCAAAACCGGATTAAACGAACTTCGATTGAACTCATTGTACCAACATTGGAATCAAGTCATCCTATTGTTGGATTTATTATCGGCAATAAAACAATTCCCCTAACAAAAAAAAAATTAAAATTTTGCGAGTACTCCTTTTTAATTCTTAAGTGGGTGATTGTCTCGAATTGGTGTTTGATTCACACATCGTTATAGAAAATGCGCATGGACAATTTGCCCACTTTTTTTCCTTTTTACTTGTGGGCATTTCTTGCTAGTTTTTGGAAAATTTTCCTGTTCAAGAAAAAGCAATGATAATGTGTTGCTACTCATATAGGCTCGAGTTTGGATCCATCATGCCCAAGAAGCCCAACATACGTATGAAATTTGTTGGATTTTGGCAAAAGTTACTGATTTTGGCATCTCAAAGTCAATCTAGTTTAGTGATGATCATGTTTATTCAAGGGACGTTTGGTTACTTGGATCCTTGTTGAAGGGACGTTTGGTTACTTGGATCCTGATTATTTCCTTAAAAGTCGACTAACGGATAAGAGTATTCTTGAAGAACTACTGACATGATTAAAGGCCATTGATCATGAAAGAAGTGAAGAAATGTATAACCCTTGCATTATTTTTGTGATCACAAAGACTGAAAATTGGTTGTGTGAGATTGGTGATAATCAAGTTTTAGAGAGGCGACTGATTAATAGGTAGAGGCACTATATAACCTGCTATGTAGATATCTTAACAGTGAAAGTCGGAACAGGCCTAGCATGAAAGAAGTTACCATGGAGCTAGAAAAAAAATAAGGAAGTTAAGCTTACATCCTTCTGGAATTCAAGATAGCACCAACAAAATGAGTAGCTTAATGATTGAAAATGAACAAGTTGATCTTTATGATATTCCTGTTTGGCCTGATAGTGAGACTTTTTCAATGTAGTTTGTATTCTAAATTATTTAATATTTCATATGGCGTATGATTTCATGTTTCAAGAATAAATTTCTATAATTGTTCTCAGTTTTGAGTCTACTTTAAAGACAACTTTGGACGCTCTTTTTTGTATTTTGGTGAGTTTATATGTTGTCATTGGCTTTGGCTTTTTCTTTAAGAACATTGTTTAGTATTATAGCATGAAGAATTAATTACATGAATGCACATTGATATGTTCCTGTGAATTGTTGTTTTTATTGTTGTGGTCTGGTCATATTTTTCATGTTCATTTATAAAGGTTTTGTATTTGCATCCGGCTTCACAAGATTTGAAAAAGTTATATTTTTCATCAAAAACGATAACTCTGTTAATTTAAAATGTTAAACATGTAAATTGATAAAATCGTAATTTTGTCACAAGAGGATTGTTTGCATGGTTGTAATTGTGAATCAAAATATAGGGGAGCAGACGACTAAAGACAATGGTCTCATTAATAAAACCTCTTAGCAACAGGGTTTGACCGACACTAGAAACCAACTCCATCCTTCTCCCCCATCGATAAGTTCAACAATCATGTGATTCGGTCGATGATGAAAGGTTTGAAAATGAAAAGATGAAAGGTATGATGTAGGTTTTGTGAATGGAACAATACCACATACATGGATTTTTACTAGCAACACGTAAACATAAATTAGAATTTTGTTTTTATATATAAAATTACATAACTTCCCTTTTAGAGATGGATGTCTAACTTTTTAAATTATGGGAGTTAATGTTTTTTTTTATTAAAATAACAATTGACTAAAATCATGGGAGCTAGATGCAAAATAAAAAATAAAAAAAAGATAGAAAGAAAAAAAATAGATGAAAATAACAAATGTGACCAAATTATAAAGAGAAAAACAATAATTAACTCGAGGTTATATTATTTAATTTCTAAAAAATAATGATGTAGTCCACTACGTTCATGGTTTATCAAATAATAATATGTTTGATTTTTATACTAATTTAATAATTTAAAAGGCCATTAGAAAAATATTGTTATAAAATCAGCTTAAGCAACCTATTAATCAGTGACTAATCGCTAATCAGGCAATGACCTTTGTGATTTTATGTAATCGGTGGCTAAAGTCTATAGTTAGTCATAGCTTGTCAAAT
The DNA here is from genome assembly GCA_025506505.1 of Flaveria sonorensis. NCBI lineage: Eukaryota > Viridiplantae > Streptophyta > Magnoliopsida > Asterales > Asteraceae > Flaveria > Flaveria sonorensis. The sequence goes on along the minus strand of CM046426.1, from coordinate 47,030,661 downwards.
CAAACATAATCGGACCAAATCGGTGCTAATCGGCCCCTAATCAGCGGCCAGCCGTCCAAAAGTTGGAAATTCCGATCAAACCTTCAAAGTTTTGTCCAAATGTGTGTGTATATATATGAAATGAATATTTTTATAAAAATTACATGTATAAATATGTGTGTATATATATTAAATTTAAAACTGCTAATAAAACTTACATTCTGATTAATATCTAGTCGGTACCTTCACTGTTATTAATTTATTAAGCATGCACTAGAAAAATAAAAAAATAGTAAAGAAAGAAATCATATGACACCAAGACTTTGAATCATAAACATAACATACAAATAATCATAAGCTAAAGTTAGGGTTGTAAACAAGTCAAGGGGAGCCGAGACAGGGTGGGCTCAGGTTTGGCTCGTTAAAAAATCGAGCCGAGCCAAGCCTTCTCGTTTAAAAATCGAGCCGAGCCGAGCCAGCTCGTTTATCTTTACGAGCCCAAAATGTGAGCTCAGACGTGGCTTCGAGCCGGCTCGCGAGCCAACTTGTTTTATTTTATAGAAAAAAATATTAATTTATACTTTGCAACTATTAATATATATAAAAAAATAAAATATAATACTGTTTATATTTGATTTATCTTAATTTGTTAAAACAATGATACAAAATTAATATTTCGTGAACTATGATCATACTTTATATTTTTATAGTTAAGCTTTTATTTAAAAAAATATGAAATTGACCATATGTTAATGATTTATAAAAAAAATATGACATAAATTTGGTTTACTTTATAAAAAATTTAAAATTTAACCCTGAATTTAAACGAGCCAATGAATGAACTCACGAGCCAAGCTGACTTTGGCTTGAACTAGGCTCTTTTTAAACTGAGCGGAGCTGGCTCAACTCGTTTATAAACCGAGCCAATTTCATGCAAACTATATTCGAGCGAAGTTCGAGCGAGTTACAAGCCATGACCTTTTTGAACACCCCTGGTTAAAGTAAAAAACTATGAACAATTTGATATTAACAATTCAAGAATAATAATACGAAACACCGATCATCGTAACCAAAAACTTTAAACTAAAGAATTTTGTGATGTGGCAAAACGGGGTAAAAGCAACATGACTACTAAACCAAAAACAGTAACAAGACAAATCAACAAAAGATTACTACGAAGTCAAATCTTAAGTGTGATTAGAAACAATAGACCTAACGTATAAACCCCTCACGTGGGGATGGTTTTTTATTTTGTAATTGTTTTGACTAAAATACCCCTCATGTTGGAAAGTTAATGAAAAAAGTTATCGATGTTAGTTATGTGTAATCAAATAGATTTAAATGATATTTTTGGTAAAATATTTAGATTCAAATGTTAAAATTTAAAGCTATGGATGGTATCATCTTGTGAGGTTTGATCCACTGCCAACTTACATATAGAAAAGCCTCATTTACGATATGAATGTGTAAATCATATCAAGATGGCACCAGGTTGGTGGGTTGAAACATAGAACCCGTACGTACACAACCTATGTTTTTATTTGCTAACAATGTTTTTATTTGTGTTAGCAGTTTCAACCCTATATACCTGAAAATAAAATTATTTACCCGAATATAAAATTATTTAACCCAAGAGCGATATTATTAACCTTTTTTTAGACATGCAAACTAGTTGTACGTTGGGCTAACGGTTAGGCGGGCTGATGGTTTTTTGAAGAATATTCCTGCCCAAAGTGAGGTTTAACCAGCATATCCTTCATATCCTGTGACTTGAGGTGTCTTCCTACACTCATATTTGAAATGCTTTTGAAAAGATCATTCATACAGGTAATAGAAGAATCTCCTTTCATCAATGTTCCAATTATCGTCCCCAAAGGTATTGATAGAAAACCGAAAAGAAAGTCCACAAAATCCTCTTCGGCTTCTGCAAATAAAAACTTTCCAGTTGACTTTTGCAAAGAAACTTTCAGAAGCATCTTTGAACTTGTAGATGTTTCTTTTCCTTGAAATCACACTGATCAAAAGTTGTAGCTTGGCAAGAACAAACTAAATAACGAGTGTTACAATGGAAAACAAAATGAGTTAATGGAGAATGAAGTGATAGCGCCATCTTTAGAAGATAAAGCATCTGAAAATCAACAAAAAATGAGTAAATGTAACAGATGTATATATTTATGAAAACAAAATTTATAAAATCTTTACACATGTGATCTAATTAGCACTACCTGTTCACAATCCATATCTAAAATCCTCTCCTCTAGATAGTTCATGTTAGTGATTCCAGTATTCGTGAGCAATTGAAAAATACTTTCCGAAGAATAAGGCATCACAGAAAAATCATCAGTGAATAAATGTTGCAATATCAGATACAAACACACCACCCCCAACACAAATATTAGGATCATAGTTACAGGAGAAATTCATCAGCTTACCACATCTACTGCATTTAGCTTTATTACATAGGCTATAATAATTACTCAAACCTATACACGAACAATTTGCACATGTGAAGTATATCATAGGCTTGTTGTCATCGATTTTCAACTTAAGATACCTGCAGTGATCATATGATACACTTCTGGGGTTAAGTAGCAAATACTTGCATTCTTCTGTCGAAAAATAGACCTCTGGAAAGCCCTTCAGGCATTGGTACAGATTGGTCAAGCTCCTAAGAGCCTCAAGCTTTTTAACATCATGTTTTTCCAACAATCTGATGACTGTCCCCATGGGCAATGTCATGAAGCTAAAGAGTATGTCAACAAAAGTGTGATCGGCTTCGGCATACACCACTCTCTTTTTTCACTTTGTCTACAAATACTTTTATAGAGATTTTAGGTTCAACTTCAGCTTCTATTTTTGGCTTCTTGTTGGCCATGTGTATAGGATGCTAATATTTTATGGTGAAAGAATGCAACTGGATTGATTGAAATATCATGTGTGTAGGAGTAGTATTTAAACTGGTTGTGAGGTAGTGGAAAGGCGTTGGTTAATAGGGCTATTCAATGGTGATTTAATTCTCAATTATCTTTGAAATTACTGCTGTGATCATAATAATTGAAGATTGTAGGTGACTACTTGGTTTCCATCTAAAAAATTAAAGCCAAGATCGAAACAACTTTTCATGTGAAAGGTTGAGTTTTTATTTCCCTTTCTTAACTAAATAAATAAATTTAATTAATCAGTAGGCATGACACTACAAGAAGTTGATTTTGTAGGGACGACTCTTATATCGACGACATCGATCAGTCACTAAAGATCTCTCTATGTCGACGACATGTAGTCCTTATAGGCTTTCCCGGAATTTTGACTTATCAGACCTTCAAGCGATGACATATTACCAATATAAAGGTCGGCTGGTGGAGGGAAATCAGGGCGCCATATGTAAATCTATCCTGTGTAAAGAATTGTATTTTTATTTTGTTTCTTTATGTAATATTGAAAAATGGAACAAAGAAACGACACTATTCAACCCAACCTATGTGGTCGTCTATATAGGTTATTTTTTTATTTATAATTACATTTATCATTATATTGACTTGCGTCGTATTTATGAAGACCATATGCTGTAGGTATAGGCCTCGGATCGAGTGAGAGTTTCACCGTAATCAAATTGCTGGTAAGAATCAATTGTTTTTAGTGATTTTCATGAAAAACTTCTTGACTCTAATTTTCAGAGTTTTGTTATATCAAATTTATATTTTTAGGTAAGATTCAAGGGTTTGTGGTGTTTCACCTCCTCCAATCATTCTATTACGCTATCGAGATATGAAATTTGCTTAATGTTTATGATTTTAGTGTTTGTAAGTGGTAAGGGTGTTCTTGAAATATATTAAAAACTATTAGTTGGGTAGATTGATTTATGCCCGCCCATTGTTTGATGAAAAGGCACCATATTTGCATGTATGTTTTAAGTATGTAATAGTGTATGTATATGCTTGTATATGTGTAATTGTGTGTGTATAAGTAATATGTAATGTACATGTGTATGTTGATTAACATAATTTATGACGACCATATGTTTGATTAAATAACATCATATATGCATATGAAATATGTGTATGTTTTAAATTGGATATATATTTGGTTAAAGTTTTTAATTCATAAAAGATATTACCATGAAACTTATAACGATGAAATGTCGTCCCTGTTGCATAACCTATACTGATGACACTTATCCAAATGACTTATTAGACCTATTATCATGACGTACTTTATAGCCATAAAACTTTTTGTATAACTTTGGAAGTATTTTGTTATGTTATTTTAATTGTATGAATTTATAAAACCTAATTTATTTTTACACTTATGTTCATAACTTCAATCTAATATTTGGTATCATGTCATTAAAAACGCTCTACAAAATTGAAAGATGAATACTTTGTCTTTTGAAACAAAACTGATGTATCCTTGAGATTCACTTTTATCATTGAAAACCAGTATTAACAATAGTTAATTTATTAACGCATGTTAACCAGTATGAGCAATAGTTAATTTATTAACTTATGTTGGTGAAATGCAAGACAAGCATCGTATTAAAACTCTACCTATGGTCTGATTAGAAACGATACACATGTGACGGGTAAAACCTCAAAAGGGGTAATATGCCTAAGCATAGCTGGTAGTAGTTTGGTGCCCAAAATTTAACGACTCTCTAGGCATTGACAGTCCCACGAATGACCAGATAACAAACTATTACCAGTGTATTGCGAAAGATCTAGATGTGTATTTCATCCTATAATCTAGCATGGTTAATTTTAAATTAATAATCTTATGTTTATGAAAATTATTTATTTTCGCTGATATTGTATTTCAAACCTTTACTAGTAACGAGCGACTAATACGAACACAACTTTAGAACATACTACAGTATAAACTTTTTAGATGTATCTAAAGTTAGAATTTCAGATATCACGAGATTGGACCTGAGATAGACGTATCTCAAGACGATGAATCTTGTGGCTTGTAAATATGAACATAATCTTCATGTACAACAATACTATGAATCAATGGATGATTTAGTTTTGAAGCATGAATTGATTCCTGAAACAATATTACGATATTGTTATAAATGAAATTCCGCTACGAAAGATCTTCGAATATGATTTTATGAATAAAACCATCGAACGATCTTGATATGTTCATACAATCCGGGGTGACCCAAACCCAAGGTGTGGCAGGTCCTAGGAACTATACTACTAGAATTTGCTTCTACTATTCGAATTTGCTTCTAAGTTTCATGATTTATGAAAAGATTTATGGAATTTAGTCATTAAAAGAAAATGAAATGATGAGCATGAATCTTAAAAGCTACAGCCTTTGATACAAATATATTTTTGACAAACTTGTAGTAAAATGAATATAGTGATAAATTTCCTAAAAAAATAATTACAGGAAAGAAACCTGTAGGGGTTGAACCTAGAGGCTCGGAAAATCAAATCAAGATGAAGAAGATCAAGTCGCGCGAAAAGTTATAGTTGCCGCGCGATAACTTGCTTTTCGAGCGAGAACGTGGAAATCGGGCGAGAACCTGTTAGTCGCGCGAGAACTTTAGAGTTTAGTATAAATAGATCTTTAGTAATTTAACTTAAGATAGAGCTTTTGTCATTTTTCTGATTTCGCACATATTGTAACAGTTTCAAATCAAAGAGCAATACACTGAAATATATTTACGTTTGTGTTCAAGTTCATTTAGTCATGTCTTCTACTTATTCAATCTTATATCCGTAGATTACGTTCCACATTCTTCTCACGAGATTGATCTTGTTATATTGTTGATCCTTACAATTGGTATCGGAGCTTGGTATGCTGTAGATCGATTGAATCAATGATTGATAAGTGTTTCTTTGAAGTGTTCTTGAGATCCGATTTGAAGTTCCTTGAAGATATATTGGAATTATGCAATATTTGATGACTTTTGAAGATTTTAAGGGATGTTATGCTTTTGAATGAAGATTTGACATGTTTATGTGCTTAATTGAGCTTAATTCAATCAATTAGAGACAATTAGGATCATAACCGAACCTAAAATCACTAATTAAAAGATTATTATGTTAATTTTGATCAAATTGTTAGTTGATTGGAGGCTGGAATCATCAAAGTTGATTGAAATTGATCAGGAGAAAACTTAATTTTCGCACGCGAGAAGTTACTGTTCGCGAGAAAAGTGTGTTCTTCGCAAAAGTTTGTTGAAAATCTGTTACAGAAAGATTCTTTTCGCACGAAAAGTTGAACATTTCGCAAAAATCAGTTCCAAAAGTTTCCACGTGAAAAGTTTTTGCGAGAACTTGTGCGAATTAGTTTTTCTTAAGACTATTCGCGTGAGAACTTTAGCTTTCACGTGAGAACATCACCGTTGAAGATTTTTGAAGAAGTTTGAATCAAGATTTCTCAATGGCAAATTTGAAGCACATCACTGCAACTCTTAATCTCGACAATAAGATTGGCACAAGCACAAAGTCTCCTCGACTTCTCAGCGAAGAAGACTATACTGATTGGGTATATTGCTTTGAGAACCATTTTATATACACGAAGCCCAGGATGATGAGATCTATCAAACAAGGCCCGTATATTCCGATATATACTAATGAGAAAGGAAACTTGGTGTCTAAGCCTGAACACCTCTGGGATGAAGAGGAAATGAAGAAAATGGAGCTCGATGATAAGCCGTATGCTGCCATCACTATGGCACTTACCACTGAAATCATCCGAAAGTTCAAGGATTACAGGAAAGCCAAAGATTTATGGGATACAATGGAGGAGCAGATTATAGGGAACAAGGATATGAGAGGAAGCCGGAAAGACATGTTGAACCAAGAGTTCAATATGTTTAATCATATCCTTGGTGAAACATTGGAGGCTCAAATGTCAAAGTTCGTGAAGTTGATAACCAAGACAAAAAGTGCAGGAATCATACTGGAGAATATCTCAGTGAACAAAAAGTTGTTAAACTCACTACCTTACAGCTGGAACAACAATTGCACTACTATCAAGAGAACCAAGGATATGTTCACCTTATCCCTTAGTGATCTGATCTCCACTATCAAATAATATAATATGGTTGACAAGCAGAGAGATGCTAACTACATCAACACAATAGGAGCTGAAGCATCAGCATTATATGCTAAGATGGCTAGTAATCCAAATTATTATGTTAGCTACTCCCAGTTATGTCAACAACAACAATCAGCAACTCCTACTCATCCAAATGTCAAAGATCCATCCTTGCCTCAATTCCAAGCTTCTCATCATAATCCTTACAGTCAAGCTCAACCACAACCCCCGATCTACCCATAAAATCAATCCACTCAACCTTCACAACAAACATTTGTTGTAAACTCTCAACCTAACAGGCAAACCATTCAGCTAGCTGAAGAGCATCTGGCTCTATTCACCTCATTTATGAACAGCTATGAAGCTTTCTTTGCCGGAAGACTCAGTTCACTCAATATCGTGGTTGATGACTTGCAACAAGTCAATCCCAATGATGTAGAAGAGAATGATATTTAGTATCCCGATGATGTAGAAGAGAATGATATTAAGTATCAGATGGCTATGGTGGTGTATCATGCTAAGAACTTTGCAAGAAGAACTAGGAAAAGTGTTTGGCCTGAACAACTCAAGCAAGATTAGGTTTGACAAATCAAGCTTGAGATATTATAACTGTGACAAACCTGGTCACTTTGCAAGAGAATGTACTGAAGGAAGGTCTAATCAGGCAGATAATGGAAAGAAGATGGTGACTATGGAAGTAGAAACAAAAGGATACAAAGCTAGTTCATCAAAAAACAAAGCTCTAGTTTCTCACATGGATGGAGAGTATGATTGGTCTGATCAGATTGAGATTCTAGATATCAAGCTTTCCACTGCTTTATTAGCATAAATTCAAACTGTTGATGAAAATTTACTAGCTGAGTTCGTATCTGATGATCTGATAGATGGCATGTTTGACAAACAGAAGAAGGTTGAAATTGAGAAAGTTGAGAAGAAAAGGGTTGAAGAGGTGAAAGTTGAAGAAATGCCAAAGATAAGGAGCTTAATGAAACAGCTGTTGAGACTACTCTAGCTTAATCAAACATTAATGAAGGGAAGAAGAATGAAAAAAAGAAAGTAAAGGCTGTCGAGTTCACTCCGGCCAAGATTGAGGAAATTGAAAATGCTGTTGAGTTTACTCCGGCATCTGCTTGTAATGAACGTGAAAATGCTGTTGAGACCACTCCTGCAACAAAAGCAGAAGAAAAGGTTGTTTTGAAAGCCTTCATGGTAAATATTTTACCTGGAGAGAAGAAAAGTGAAGAAGAGACTAAAGAGGTACTTTCTAATCCTTGTTCAAATACATATTTAGAAAAGGTACAAAGATATAGAGTTCATAACGAACGCTTGGTTTTAGAAGTTGAAAAACTTTAATATCAAGCCCATAAATATAAAACTAATGAGAAAATTTTTAAAGAAAGACAGATGGGTTAAACAAATCAATTTACCAATCAAAATTGAATCTTCATGATAAAGATTGTAACATAAAAGATTTGACAACACGTAACAATGAACTATCTTTAGAAATTAATAAACCTAACAGTGAACTCTTATCTACTAAATTGATTTTTGAAAAATTTGAGTTATCCTCAAACATGGTTGAAGGTATAATCAAGTCTCAAATGAATCAGAAAATTAATGATGGAAAAGGTGGCGTTGGCTATTCTAACATTGCACCACCTATTAATCATGATTATACTTGTTTGCCTTCATCAATTACCATTCATGATGAAGAGACTTATTGATTAGGTTTTCAACCAAAGTCAGACTTAATACCTCCGGTAAATGTTTCATTGACTGTTGACCCTGTTATAAAAACTGAAATTAAAATCAATCATGACAATTTTTTTGCAGAAAGTATGAAGAAGGACGGGTTGGTTGAAGATTGGTAAAGTGATGATAAATTAGATTTTCAGGAAAATAAAAATTGTAATGAAAAATCTTCATGTAATTCATCATCAGTTATTAATGAAATTTCATATGTTTTTAGTGCTACAAATGATTGTTCAAAAATGTCTAACAAAGCAAAGAAATTAAAATCAAAAATAGATTTTAAGGCTAATGAAAGAAAACGAGTTACAACATCCGTATCTAACTTGAAAACTGATTTCAAGAATAGATTTGTTTCAAAAGGCAGCATTGATAATGAAGATCATATTTTTAAAGAAACCAATGTCAGTTTCTTTAAAAATAAATCTTCTATTATGGCTAACTCTATGAAATAAGATGTTTGTAGATTAGGTATCAAAGACACTGGTCCCATTCCAGTAACAACGACTCAAAAGGCTAAAGCTATAATTCATGTCTCATCGGCTTCTGAAAAGAATCAAAAAACTAGAAAAGATACCTCAATTCTTCCGGAATCATCTCGAACAATTCGTAATGAAAGAAAGAAAGAGAGACTGTTAAAGAATCGTAAGGCCGATGAAATACTAAGGCCAGATTCTATGATAACTGTGGAAGTTATCATAAATAGTTTGTGCAAAATATACAAGCATCAAATACATATCATAAAATGTGTTGTTATGTGTGTGGCAAGCCAAATCATAAGGCTAGAAATTGTCATCATCCACATCAATTGTCAAGCAAACAAAGATTTCATAGTTTAATTTCAAAGAACAGAAAACATTTCTTATTAAATGCCAAATTCAAAAGGAATTCAAATCAGTCAAAATCTTTTATTAACAACAATAATGATTTGAATAAAGAAAAGTTAAATGTGAAATCTGTACAAGTTGATGATAGAACTTCTACTTCAATTCAGACCACTTTAAAGATAATGGTTACAAATCTGATTACACCAAATCAAAAGTAGAAAATTAAAGAAAAACTATCAAAGCCTGATATTGTTGAACAATGTCCTTTTGATGACAAAAGAGATATGCTTTTACAGTCTGTATCATATTTGGATAAAAACAAAGTACTCAAGTCAACCATGATGTTGATCAGCATTTGTATAGATCAATGATTGGATCTCTTATGTATCTCACTGCTAGCACACCAGACATCATGTTTCCTCTCTGTCAGTGTGTACGTTATCAAAGTAATCTGAAGGAATCTCATATGAAAGCTGTCAAGCGGATTTTCAAATATCTCAAGGGTCAACCAACACTTGGCCTTTGGTATCCTAAAATTCCAATTTCAATTTATATACTTATATTGACAGTGATTATGTGGAATGTAACTTGGATAGAAAATCGACCACTGGTGGATGTCAATTTCTTGGTAACAGGTTAATTTCTTGGCAATGTACGAAACAGATCCACATCCACTGCAGAAGCTGAATATGTGACTGCATCAAGTTATTGTTCTCAGATTTTTTGGATTCAGCAACAACTTTTTGATTATGGCCTTAATCTTTATGACACCAAAATTTTGTGTGACAACACTGCAGTGTTAAACATAGTGAAGAATCCGATCCAACATTCAAAGACAAAACACATCGACATCCGCATGCACTTTATCCATGATTGTTTTGATCGAAAACTTATCCATTTGGAATTAGTTTCATCAGATGATAACATTGCTGATTTGTTTACTAAGGCGTTTGATCATTCCAGATTTGATTTTTTAGTCCAATCTCTAGGAACGATTAACTTTAGTAAACAATTATCCAAACACCATTTTTTTCAAAATTTGTTTTCATTCTTAGTTAAAATAGTAATTTTCTTTGTAGATAATCATATTTTTAGGGGGAGAAAATTTGAAAATATCTCGAAAAATATTTTTATGCTTAAAATTTTAAAAATGTTTCGAAAAAGATTTTTGTTCTTAGGGGGTGTAAAAGAAAATTGTGAAAACATTTTGATTTACATATTAAAAAAATTAAAATTTTCAAGGATATATAGAAAATGATAGTACATTTCTAAATTTGATTCATTACATCTTAAGGCATAAAAAAAACTGACTTGAATTATGTTTGATATGTTGATAGGCTTGACTTCAAAGACTGAAAAGCACTATGATCTGTGATACACTTAAAGTAACTCAAAATGATTGAAATGGGTTACTCATCAAGGTTTTATGGTAACACTGATTCCAAGCTAAAACAGGCTAAGAGTTACAGTCTAGTCATACTCAAGCCAGTTACTATCTGATTTAGTATTTTTTAAAAGAAATATGAAATATGTATATATAAATACAAAAGAATAAAGATGCCAAAAGGCTATATAGGAATAAAGATGCCAATGTGCATAATAATAAAAGATATGTCATAGACATACATACTATATGATAAATATTTTCTTTTTGAGAATATGTTCTGACATAGGAGACAAAATCAAAAGATGGGGCATGTAAGTCTAACTTGGCATTAAAGTCCTAAATGTCTTGCGAGGGCAAAACATAAGTCCGACTGACAGTTAATAAGTCCTAAAACATATTAATATTCTGTGTTTAGAACGTTTCTCATACTAGTTATGCTTTAAATAGATATTATACTAAAGAAAAAAAATTTTAAAAATGCTGGTCAGAGCTAAAAGGTTTAAGTCAAATTGGGATGACTTGAATTCTGAAAAGTGTCTTGAAGCTGGATAAAAGTTTTACAATATTCTTAATTTTGAGATTCACAGATTTCATATAACTCAATCTAAACACGATAAAATCACAGAACATGTGTCCAAGTAAAAGTATTGAAGTCTAAGTTTAAAATGGACAAAATATATTGACAATCAATATAACCAGTCTTATTTGAATAAAGCTGGACGATGTCTATGATCGATTTCATAAGAAATATGATCCTATACTTGAAAATTTACTAAAAATATTTAAGTTATAAAGATAAAGAAAAATATCAGTTAGTTTTTAGGTTAAAATTTGCCTTTACACTTGTTTTGATTTTACAAAAATTTCACAAAGATTTTGCAAAAATTAAGGTTCTTGAATACACTTACTTAAACATACTTTTACTCATAACAAAACAAATGGTTTAACAGAATAAATAAATTTGAAAAAGTTGAAAATTTTTAAAAGTTCAATGGAATTGAACTTCTCGCGTGATGTGACTAGTTGAACTATTCACATGCGAAAAGTACACAAAAGCGAAAAGTCATTGTGTGCGAAAACTCTGACTTCTCGCGCCAGAAGTCAAAAGGCTATAAAAGGAACAGTTGAGCGAAAAGTACACTATTCGAGCGAAAACTTCCTGAAAAATTCTCTCAAAAAATTTCTAAGTGTTAGAACCTCGTTTGCTTCAATATTAGTGTTCATTGTGGTCGTATTTGGATACTAAAGTGATTAATAAGGTATTTTGATGATAATGGATTAGATTTAAGTGTGTTTGATTCAGGACCGAACTTTAAAGGACTAATACACGTTAAATTGAACAAAGTTAAACATCTTAAACCTTAATAATGACTTAATAGACACCTAATGAACATGTTTTATTGATTAAAACACTCTAAAAATGGCTGATTAAAAAACTAAAAAATCACAGACTTATCGCATATGAAAAGTTTGTTGCAGATGAACAGACGCGAGAACTTTCAAATTTTCATAGAACTACTCGCGTGAAAAGCAGACTTGTCGCGCGAGAAGTTGACTTCTGGTCAAATTCAGTTTCATGCGAAAACCCATCTTATCGTGCTAAAAGTTGAATCTGAAAACTTAATGTTTTCGTGCTAGTAGTTGATGTTATCGCACAAGAAGTTTAATTTTTTCAAAATTTTTCTAAGTGTGAAAATTTTCTTGTGTGCTTATACAAGCTTTTTTAACTTTTCAGATAGCGAGATCTGTGGTCTTTAATAAGAACCATAATGTTATGGCCTACCTTGGAGAAGTTCCTGAAGATAAAGCCTTATTTAGATCTATGATTGATGGATTTAAGACTTCAAGGATTCATAATGCTATCACGGCTAATCCTACCATTTACACTGATGTAATTTATCAGTTTTGGCAAACGGCTGCCGATGAGAGAGTTAAACAAGGAGAACCATGTATATCAGCAACTGTAAAGGGGAAGCAAATTGTTATAACTGCAGAAGTTATAAACAGTGTGTTACTATTAGAAGATCAACCGAATGCGCCCGTCAAGATCGATGATGACGTGGTAAGAGATTGCCTAAAAAGAATGGGATACGATCACAGATATCCATCTCTTGTGAAGAAGTATCTTCCACCATTCTGGAAGTACTTGTTTCATGTTGTTATACATTGCCTAAGCAATCTTAAGGCTGGAATGGATAGTCAAAGTGCTATATTTGGATCCCTGTTGATATCCTTAGTTGATGATTTACCATACAACATATCCAAGGCAATTTTTGCGGAGATGCAGAAGAACGTTATAGTTATAGTTGGCAAGAAATTCATCATGTACCCATGATTCATACAACTAATAGTGAATGCTGCTCACCCTAAACTAGCAGTATCTGACTCATCCACCTACGTAGTAATGGCGATGAAGAAAGATATATTCACTTACTTAATGGGAGCAAGGGGGAATACATGGGATGGTTCTTACTTTTCTAAACTTGGAAGATTTGCTGAAGGTTATCAGGAAGAGGCTCAACCGACTGATGAAATGGTCACACAAGCTGAACAAGCTGGCCCTTCAACTACAATTCCTGAAGATGCTCCTGAAAGTTCACAACCAGCCGGAACTTCGATAGATGCTGAGTTAGATTCATGGTTTACTTCTGGAACGAAACTGCTAGTGATCAAATTGAAAATGTGCCATATGTCCTTCAGGAACGTCCTAGAGTACAAGAAATGCCAGCCAAACGCACTACTGAGGAACGTGATGCAGATTTTATTCTTGAAGATGTACCTTCTAGTCGAGGGAGAAAGAAGAGGATGGCAAGAAGAGCTAGTGATACTCCACGTGCGAGGGGTAGAGGACGAGGCGTGTTACGAAAAAGTCAGAACCTAGTGACCACTATGTCGACTAAAGAGGAAGTCCTTGTTTTTGAGACTCCTCCCATAGTAGCGAGGCTGCTACATTAGAGACATCATCTACTATGCTTGCTACTGAGGATGTGTTGAGTACTCCACTAAGAGATCAAGGGTTTGAGGAGACAGTAAGCATGGAAGATTTTCTTAACACCCCTCCTGCGCAAACACAAGGTACTAGTGCTTCTACTACTTCACCTACATCAGTTACACTGGAGCAGAGAATCAATACATTAGAGAGGGAGATGTTAGAGAAGACACAAATCATTGATGATATGTAGAGGTAGTTATTTGAAAAGGATGAAAGGATAAAGAATATTGAACATTAACAAAATTTTATATTTAGTTATGTTCAGATTCTAGAGCACAACTTAAGAGATCTCACTTCCCGTGTGCCTTTCTCGTCTACACAACAAAGAACCACGGAAGTTGGAGAATCAAGTGGACAACAATTTACTGATCCCGAAAGTGCTCAAGATCCTGCTGGCACTACAGAGCATGATGTTGATCCTGTTGTTACAGAAAGGACAACAGAGACTGGTGATGTTGATCAAGAGCCACCTATCACAGATCATATTATGGCTGTTGAGGATCAACCTGTGGTTTTTACTGGAGAAGCGTTTGTGGAACCTGAACATGATTTGCAAATCCCTGAGCCTACAAATGATGATGATGATTTGGATCTGGTGGATTATGATTTCAGTGATGAAGAGGAGGTTGATAATGTTGATGATGAAGATAATGATGGAGATGATGGTGATGAGAGTGAAGATGATAAGAAAGATGATGATGTGATCAAGGAGGAGATGTAGGCTCTGCAGCTGGTGCATCTGGATCATCAGGTACTGACAATGTTTCCGGACCAAGTCCCGATGATACCACTAAATATACACACTTAGATCCACCTGTAGAAGAAGCTTATGAAAAAGAGTTCTCTAAATTCCAGCAGAAGATTATTGCTGAAGAGACAGAAGAAGATTTTGGAACGTTTGATGATTTGGATGAAGGAATAGATTACACAGACATATTTGGGAATAGTCTTAAGGACTTATTCTCAGATATCTTGGTTGAAGAAGGGGAGATCGTTGGAGAGCCGAGCACTCAAGAAACGACTAACGAGACTGCTAATGTAACGGGACAAAGTGTCGTGCGTCAAGTCAGTAACCTTACAGTTGCTGCTCCTCCTCCACCAGCTTACATTCACATGCTGAGACATTCTAAGCCTTTCACAAGGTATGGAAACTCAAAACCAATTCTTAGCTGGGCATACGATGTGGAGAAGAAGATGTACGTGATTAAAAGAAAGGGTGGAGCTATCGAGTATTATTAGGACAAACACGATTTCCATACACTCAGAGCATCGGATTTATATACGATGGGTCATGTTCTGTTCATTAACCCTAGTAACTACAGCAAGGCAAAGTGGATTGGAAACATGATCTGGAAGCAAAGCAAGACCAACTTCAAAGACTTTAAGACTGCCAAATCCAAAGTCATTGAAGATGAGACACGAATAGATCCTAATACGATCAAACCGATGAAGATACGAGTGTTTAAGCATCTAAGATATGCAAGGAAGATCTCTATACATGCTCTTGTGCCAGTTAACAGCTTGTCTAAGCTAATGTGGTGGAGTTGTTAGAAGGAGACGGGGCAAGCATTCATTCATTGTATGGATAAAGATTACCGTGTTATCGACCCTGTGGATTTGATCAAATTTGAAAAAGAAGATTTGATGAGGTTGTAGGCTTGTTCAATTGTAGCTGATGAATCTGTACATTTCATAGCAGCACAGTTTGGTTGGATGATCACGAAGGCCCTGGACAACAAGATGTATGCACATGGAGGCAGTAACAAGGTGGATGTTGGACTCAACAAGTGCACTAAAAGGATAATGCTTGCCATAATCAAACTCAATGTGTTCTAACATTCAAACAACTATTAACTAACATATTAGCATCACTAACATTCATAACATACACTAATCTTTGTTTAAATTTCATTTTCAGGTTTATAGATAAAAAGGAATTTTTGCTAAGTGGCTACAGCGGATGAAGAAAGCCTACAGCGGATGACTATCTGTGAGCAGCGGATGAAGAATGAAGTTCCAAGTGTAGACAGCGGATGAACAAGCACACACAGCGGATGACCAATGTCCACAGCTGATGAACAGTCCACAACGGATGTTCATCCACAACGAATGAACACTCCACATTGGACAACTAACAAGACAAACATTCAAACAAGTGTTCATAGCAGACAACATCCAAGGCATAGCGGATAGCTCATTTACCATCCACAGCGGACAGCATGTCATCCATAGCGGACGATCAACATTCACAGCGGACAACTTATAGACTTAGGATTATTTATGTAATTTGTTTTACCTAAGGGTATTTTAGTAACTGTGCATAGCTTTTTGTATAGGCTATAAATAGCAGTATACCCAAATGCTTTGTAAGCTTTTTGAACATTCAATACAATCAGAAATTTAATATTATCATTCAAGCATTCAAACACACACATATAATCACACACACACACACATGGATATTCATATCATTAATCATGGGTTTTAGCACCATGATTATTGATTGTTGAATACAATATAACAATTTGTTGTTATATTTGTTGAGAGATTTGAAAAGATCCTTGGGGAGATTCATTTGATCTTGTTCTTATTCTTAAAAGTTCAAATCAGTGGATTTCATTAGGTGGTATCAGAGCCTTGACTCAAATCACACGTTGATTTTCGATCCTCTCATTCAACAACATGATATCCGTGGTTCATTAAGCTTCATATCATACATTTAGAGCTTGAAATCAACACAAATCTTTCTTCTACATCATACATTCAACAAATGTTCAAAAAACATGAGTTAATCATTTATTTTTATTCATTGTAAAGAAGATTCTGTGTTTTGTTGCTAACAAAGCTCTCAAAATCATTCATATGCTGTTTTGAACAGAAACATCACAAAAATCATTGAAACCTCATCGGTTTCTAAGGATTTTTGATAAAACAGTATACGAATACTGTTCTATCAGGTTTTATCAAACAACCACTGATTTGATACTTTGAATCCATTCATTGTATTTAAACATCATATTTGAGTTGTTCTATACTCAAATCAGACGATTTATTATCCTCAAACAACAAATCGATTGTTATTTTGTTAAAGTTGTTTCAGCAGCCAACAAACACAAGGATAAACCCTAGTTTTTGTTCGCTCACAAACCTTCATAAACTCCGGTGATTGTGTTGGTTCATCATCAAACTCGAAGAAGAAACATAATCTTCTTTTGAATTTTTGAAAAAGTCACTTTTTAATCCAAAAAGTTAACTTTTAAAACAAAATATTTGTTTTTAGGGTTTTGACCCTGGTTGACTAACATCATTAAAGGATTTGACTGATTGACATACCTCAAACAGAATATTCCCCTTGATAACCGAGACTTAACAGTGACTTTACCTAGGACATTAATTAATTAAATTTAATTAATTCCTTTTATTCAGTAAATCAAATTAAAAACGTGACATCATTAACAAACAAATCCTAGTGACCTTAGGATAAATTCAATTTAGCACCATGCTAAATCAACAAACAAATTTTAGTTAAATCATTTTAAAATTTAACAAACATGTCTAATGAAATTTCAGGATCAAACAGTGGTCTCAAACCACCAAGACTCAAGAACAAAGCAAATTTCAAACAATGGAAAATTATGTTCAGATTTTGGATTATTTTCCAAGACCACCCGGACCTTTGGACATCCATAACCGAGGGACCATACATACCATTAACCCTTGGGCCAGATGATAACATACAAAAGCAGTAAGCTTAAAAAGTGTAGCTGGTGATGATCTCAAGAAGGTCAAAACAGACATGAAAGAATACAACATATTCGCAATGACCCTGCCATTTGAAATTTTGACAAGAGTTGAAAATTTAAAAACAGATCATGAACTCTGGAAGGTACTTCACATCATATGTGAAGGAAGTAAGGAGATAAGGGAAATCAAAAAGAAGAAAATGAGGACCCAATATGAAACTTTCCACCATGTTCAAGGAGAATCCATACCTCAATAACTTTACAGATATGTTCAACTGGTCAATGAGATGATAGTCTATGGTCTCAAATATGAATCTGTGGAGATCAACAAAAAGATGTTGCACACACTACCAGAGAGCTGGACACAGTCAGTATCTCTGATGAAAGCAACATTTGATCTTGAAGCATTATCTCTGGATGCACTAGTGGCCAAAGTAGAGGCACTAAAACTAGATGAACGGTCTAGGAATAACAGTACAATCAGACATCTGAAATCATACAAGTTCAAGGAACTTCAACAAACAAACAGTGCATTCTTGACCTGCACTAGTGAAGTTAAAGATGAAGAATTTCTGGATTCAAGTGAAACTTTATTCTTCTTTGCTCCTGAATCATCCAACAACAAACAAAAGTCTAAGAAGACTGGTGTTCATGCTTCCCATGAAGCAACACCCCCAAACCAAACAACATCCCAGCAAACAACACCCAGCAAAGACTAAAAACATTCATAAATTTGAGAAACCAATGGATGCATTAACAATCATATTGCAGAGTAAGGAGCAAAAGGCAGCTTTTGCAGCCTTTTCAACAAGCTTTGAAGCCTACCTAGGAGCTAACCTCATACCATCACAGATCATACAGCAAGACTTGGATGAATTGCCTCCTGATATGGTTGAAGAAATGGATCTTCAATGGTCAATGGCAATGATTGCATATAGATCTAAGAAGTTCCTACAAAGAATCCGGGGGTTAAGCATGGATAAGAAAACCAAAATTGGTTTGATAAGACAAAGTTGAGATGCTATAACTGCCAACTCTATGGACACTTCTCTAGAGAATGCAACAACCTAGAGTTGATAGAAAGAACAACCAAAATCAAACATCAAGCACTACCACTCAAACAGACAAATCCCGCCTCTTATCAGTATTCCTGTTGCACTAACCCTACCTCAAATCACACAGTATAGCCCAAATCAAAACTAAAAATCATCTGCAATGATTATCAAACAAGACGGTGAGTGTGATTGGAGTATGTACGAGGCTGATATCCAATCTCCTAATCATGCCCTCATGGCAACATAGAAGATAAGATTTTTAGAAATCTCGAAAGAGGTAAGGGAAAACCTCCATACAAAAGCATGCATTGATAAAGTCAATAGATACAGAGAACATGTAGACAATCTTTCCAAGAGAGTAATTGAAGCAAACATTTTAAATGAAAGTTTAAAATCAGAACAAAAATAATATAGGGCTAAAATTCTTTCATTATAAAATTATTTAGACAACTTTCTGAATCATTGACTCAGCCAAAACACTACAGGCTGGAACTAAAGTGAACCTTTACAAATTTTAGGTGAGCGACAAGAAGTTTGAAGAACCTCTTGCTCAGCAAAGGGCATTTAAAGACCCTTCAGGTTTAGGATATAATAAGGTCAATCCACCTTATAATGACAATTATATCCACTTTCTAATTCCATGACAAACAAACAGGGTGAGTCTCTTGACCCACATGACAGGACTGATGACTCAAAACAATCATCATCATCATTACTAAAATCAACATTAATATCAAAAACACATTTGATAAAATTTGTTAAGATTCAAACACCTTCAAAAATAAAATCAACTGATTTTTATCAAGGAGAAAATAATGAGTTCGATGAACAAGCAACTGATGAAGATGATGTTGATCTTTTGGAGGATGAGTCAGATCAACCAATTACTGAAACTACAAAAGTTTCAAGTGTGGTTGATACACCAACCAAACAAACAAAGCAGACACAAGGTTTTGACATCTGCTCTGGTGGAAGAAAAACTGGATCTTCCACTACCTCTCCTAAGCAAACAAACAAAAAAAGGCAAACCTCCCATTCAGCCAAAACAAACAATAGTAACTTTTGATGTACCTTTAAAATCAAATTTAAAATCAAAGATTATTAACAAACAAAGGAATGCAAATTTACCATACTGCGAGTGGTGTGATCAATACACTGACACCACAGAAAAATGAAATATGGTAAATATTGCAAGTACTGTAACATGAACAATCACAGTACTGAATTTTGCCATTTTCACAATTATTGTTCAATTTTTGAAAGAAACAATCACAGCATTACTAACTACTTTTTCAATAACAAAAACAAGAAGCAAAACAAACAGCCTCAAGTTGAGAAAACAATTGAGAAACAGACAGTTGTTCCTAACAAGAACAAAGAAGGAGTACCACAACAAACTCCTCATCAAAAGTTGTTTTAAATAATGATAAGACCTTTTATGACAACTTCAAACAATCAAACAGAGCTAAAACCATTCAAAGGAAATCTAGTGTGACTAGAAATCCTTAACCGTCAGATAATGCCGAATTAGAAGAAATATGCATTATGGGAAAAGACTGGAAAATTCATGACCATCTTGGCTTGGGTTGCACCATCTAACTAATTTCTTTACTTTTACAGGGACATCAAAGAAGGCCTAAAAACAGCTGGTATGTTGACAATGGATGTTCCCGACACATGACTGGAAATTATTCCCTCCTTCAGGATTTTTAAAAGCAAACATGGAGGAAATGTAGCCTTTGGAGGATATACGACAGGTGGAAAGATAACTGGTGAAGGAATAGTATCAAATGGGTTGATCAGCTTTGAAAATGTCAACTATTGCTCTAACCTCTAGTTCAATCTTCTCAGCGTATCCCAAATCTGTGATAAAGATATGCCACCTTATTTGACTCCAATAACTGTGACATCCTCAATCCGGGTTTTCAAATACCTGAAGATTGTATCATTTTGAAAACACCTCGTCATAACAACACATACATTATTGATATGAACACTGTTTTAGCATCAACCCCTGAAACATTTTTACCAATCAAAAGCATCAGAAGATGTTTCCCAATAATGGCACAGATATTTGGGACACTCAAATTTTAACAAAATAAATCAACTTGTAAAAGGTGACCTAGTAATAGGTTTACCACAAAAAGAATTCTTCTGTACAGACAACTGCACTACATGTCTGAAAGGCAAACAACACAGAGTGTCTCATAAGTCAAACTGGTAAACTCTAACAACACACACCACTCAAATTGCTTCACATGGACCTTTTTGGCCCAACAAATATCCTAAGTATAGGAAAGAAGCAATATTGCTTGTCATAATAGATGATTACTCCATATTTACCTGGGTTTTTTTTCTACTACACAAGTCAAAAACATCAGAAATCATCAAATCCTTTATCATTAAAATTGAGAATCAATTGGATCTTAAAATTAGATCTTAAGAAGTGATAATGGTACTGAATTTACAAATGACTTTATTTCTTCTTTTTGTTAAAAGAAAGGAATCAGTCATCAATTTAGTGCAGCAAGGACTCCTAGCAGAATGGAGTTGCTGAAAGGAGAAACAGAACATTGATAGAAGCTGCTATATCTATGCTAGCTGACTCTCTATTACCCATATCCTTTTAGGCTGAAGCAATCAATACAGCTTGCTACATTCAAGACAGAACATTAATAATCAAAGAATATTCCAAAACACCATATGAATTAATGTTTAAAAGAAAACCTTTTATTGGCTTTCTTAAAGCTGTTGGATGTTCTGTTTTAATATTAAACACTAGAGAACAATTATCTAAGTTTGCTCCAAAAGCAAATAATGGATTTTTTGTTGGATACTTGGGAAGCTCAAAAGCTTACCGAGTATACAATCCAAGACTAAACATAGTGGAAGAAACAACAGATGTTGTTTTTAATGAATATTCTTTCACTAAGAAAGTCATTGGATCAGACTGGTTGTTTGATATTGACTCATTAATAAAAATCATTTGACACATCTTACTTTGATGTTTCAGGTACCAAGGATAACAATGAGTATCCAATGGTTCCACCAATAACCATTGAAGTTCCATTAACTGTGGATCCTCCAAGGAGAACAACATCACTCCTTCCAGTACCACAGTTTCAACTCCTCCAGAACAAACAAACACATCAAAAGAAACATCATCAGACAGACCATCTTCATCAACTCCTGTGACCACCCAACCACAACAAAATAACCAAACAAACTCACATCAACCAGACACAGTTAAAGAAGATGATGACTATCATTCATTACCTTATACAGATCATGAAGATGAAACTCTAGATCTCTTTCATGATTCACCACAAACATTCACTGAATGCACAACTCCAAATAATTAAACAACTACCTTACTCAGACATCAACACCCAACCAAACAATCACCAATCTTGATTCAACCATCCTATTGATCAGATTGCAACAACCAGAGTTCACAAAGATCATCCTTTAGAAAACATCATAGGTGACCTCAATTCCAAATTGACATGAAGTCAATCTGACACAGCAAACATTTGCTTGTATTCTTGCTTCCTATCTCTAACTGTACGTAAAAACATCACAGAAGCACTCAAAGACAACACTTGTATAAAAACAATGCAAGAGGAATTACAACAATTTAGAAAGCAAGAGGTATGGAAGTTGGTTGACCTACCTGAAGGTCAATATGCTATTAGCATAAGATGGCTATTCAGAAACAAACAGATGACAGGGGGATTGTCATCAGAAACAAAGCAAGGCTAATTGCCCAAGGATATACTCAAGAGAAAAGCATTGATTATGATGATGTCTTTGCTCCAGTAGCTAGACTAGAAGCCATCCGAGTGTTCCTTGCATATGCCTCATCCAAAAACTTCACTGTCTTCTAAATGGATATCAAGTGTGCATTCGTCGATGGAAAGATAGATAAAGAGGTATATGTTGCTCAACCACCAGGGTTTGAAGACTTAGAATTCCCTCACAAAGTCTACAAGTTAGATAAAGCTTTGTACGGTCTTCATCAAGCACCTAGGAAGTGATATGAAACTTTATATAAGTTTCTCCTACAAAATGGGTACACCCGAGGGAAAATAGATCTGACATTGTTTCTAAAGAGAAAAGAACAAGATTTTTTAGTGGTTCAAGTCTATGTGGATGACATAATTTTTGGCTCCACTAACATCCAACTTTGCAGAGAGTTTGAAACTCTTATGCAATCAAAATTCCAAATGAGCTCAATGGGAGAACTTACCTTCTTCCTTAGTCTTCAAGTTCAACAATCTACTAAAGGAATTTTTAAAAATCAGAGCAAGTATGTGCATCAGATATTAAAGAAATACAACATGTCTGATTGCACATCCAGCAAATCACAATTTGCAACTGAATTAAAATTTGGCCTCGATCAAGAAGGAACATCAGTTTATCAGAAGCTTACAGATTAATGATAGGCTCTTTGATGTATCTAACAGCAAGCAGACTAGACATCATGTATGCAGTATGCATGTGTTCCAGATACCAAGCAGATCCAAAAGAATCACACATAAATGCTATAAAGAGAATCTTTAGATACCTAAAAGGCAAACCAGCACTTGGCCAATGGTATCCAAAAGATGGAGATTCCTCTTTATATGCATACACAGACAGTGATTATGGTGGATGCAATAGCAACAAAAATCCACTACCGGAGGTTGTTAGTTTCTTGGATCAATATTGAGCTCCTGGCAGTGCAAGAAACAAACAAATGTCTCTATGTCAACAGCTGAAGCAGAATACTTAGCTGCTTCTGCATGTTGTTCTCAAGTGCTTTGGATTCAAAACCAAATGCTTGATTATGGCTTTAATTTTCTTAAAACACCAATACACATTGACAATTCTGCTGTCATGTTTATCACTGACAATCCAGTTCAACATTCAAAAACAAAACACATAGATATCAGATATCACTTTCTGAGAGATTGCTCAGAAAAGGGTCTAATAAAGTTGATCAAAGTCCATACAGCCAATCAATTGGCTGACTTGTTTACCAAACCATTTGACTCAACAAGATTTGAATTCCTGGTTCAGTCACTTGGTATGATCAACTATGAACCAAACAAGTAATGTTTTCAAAACATTAATTTCAAACAAGCTTGATTTTGTCAAAGTCCAAGTTTAAAATCAAACAAGCATCTTTCCAAATCAAGATATCAAACAAACACTCATGTTTCTCATTAACAAACAATTTGAATCACACATAACAATTCATGAGAAATGATAGTACACTAGATTATTTATTCACTTGAGTCATTTTCCACTAATAAAGACTGACAATACTTTGTTTGATATGTGGAGTACTGAAATCTCATGATTGTGTGGTCAGCAACACACATCTTGGTTTACGGTGAGTATTGGTCTATCCAATATAGGTTGATTGTAAAGTAACTACAATACACCAAGTGAAACAGTTTACAAATTGCTAAATCATACAAGTGTCTCCTCTATTATGATTATCATAGACCTGAAGTACACTAAGGCATTCTTTGTTGTGCTGAGCACAGACCTAAATGACCTACATCATGATCCAAAAAGATTCCCAATGAGAAACACATCCATTTTGGATGAACAATCAATAAAGTCTTTTAGACTACACTCCTTGAGAATGAATCAAAAGAATCCTAAAGAGGATCACCTTCCAAAGTGAAGTGAAAAAGAATCCCATAAGGATCAAACAACATGGATCAAATTGAGCATTTATACTCCTAAGTAGCTAGGTCATAAGTATTGAAAGTGCTTTCTAGCATATCTTGAGGAGGATTGATCTTAACATACAATCAGATATGGGGTACATACAATTCATGTTAATATACTCAAAACATGATAATCACTCACTGTTTAAATCAATCATTAATACCATGCATGAGTTTAAGTGGATCACAATATCTGCAATCAACATTGTATTAGTCTATGTCTATTCTCAAAATCATCCAAACAACTTAGTGAGAATTTAAGACTAGTATGATCTCATGTCATGTGTCAATGATTCATGTCCAAACATGAAAATCATTCATTTATTAGTTACATAAAGTGCTGTCTTTCTAAAATTTTATCATGAAAGCAATCAGATTGGACTTTGATAATTTCCATTCAAACACATTCAAATTTTTGTCATTTTCTAAAGCGTTTTATAAACATGCAAAAATTTAGGGGGAGAAAATGAACATCGAAATATCAAAGGCAGCAGAACATATGCATAATCATACTATTTTAAAATTTGAAATATTAAATTTTGAGTTTTAAATAAAGTCAAGTCAAGCCAGCACTCAAACACAGCAGTTTGACACATACATATGCAAAATATTACTTGTGAGTGATATTTTAACATCCATATATTGATCATGTTAAAATTTTATAATTTTAGCAAACATTCAAAATTATGAAACATTTCAAAATTATTTTAAGCAAAACAGAAAATTTTCTAAGTCTCTACAGCGTATGATTTAGGTTACATAGCTGATAAGCAAAAATTTTCAAAACAAACAAAATTTCAAATTTTTGACGACTGTGGACACACAAACATTCATCCGATGTAGCTACAGTAACCATCAAAACATGCAAAATACACCAAGTGTTTATAGCGGATGATGTTTCTAAAACATCCACTATGAATAAAGTAACATTCCACAGCGCCTGACAATAAGTCATCCGGTGTTAATGTCTCTTGAACAAACAAAGTGTACACAGTGCATGAACAAATACTCATCCGCTGTGTATAACAAAACAAACAATCAAGTCAACACAGCGCAAGAACAAATGCTCATCCGCTGGGTATAACAAAACAAACATCAAGTCTACACAGCGCATGAACAAAGGCTCATCCGCTGTGTCTACACAAACAAACAAACAAGGTTCCACAGCGCATGAATCATTGTTCATCCGCTTTGGAAACAGTGATCAATCACAGCGTATGACTTTTTAGTCATCGGTTATGATCAAGCACAGCGTATGACCAAATGACCATCCCTTGTGAACACAGTACAACATCCAAAGGGTCCACAGCGTATAAGTTTAAAATTGTACAGCGGACGCACTGTTCACACAACGCATGTGTATTTCACAGCGTATGACTTAAAAGTTAAAATTTTAAGTTAAATTGTTCACACAGCGTACAGATACACTGTACACACAGTGGACAGTCATTTTGTTCGTTGTATATATACATTAACACTTGTCAATTTTTCATTCATCATGAGTGTGAGAGATAAAAATCAAATTTCTAAAACGTTACAAACAGTGCGATAAACCCTTAAATCCCTGATCATCCAAAACCTAAAATCTATTTGATTTCTCTACTTATTCATGATCGAATAGGTATAATAACATGATTCCAATCATCAAATAATCATTAAAACATCTTGTTCATTGATTCTGATTCGAACATTGTTCGACCTAAGGCAAACAATTAACCGAAATCAAAACATGAATCTTTTGATGTTTTAAACCAAATCAAACACTGAATCTGTGTTAGATGACCTTAGTCGGATGTGTAATGACTGTTGATTTGATGTAATTTGATAAAGTGTTCATCGAGCTTATGAACAGTCATGATGTTAAGTGTTCATCGAGCTTATGAACAGTCATGATGTTCATCCCAAAAATAGTCAAAATTTGATTTTTGATCTTTAAAACATGTTCAAAAATCAGTTGCAAACAAGCATAGTTAGTTAATTTAGCATAACATTTATCATAACATCATTAAATATACAAGCATTCAATATGCATTCAATGAAAGATTTGACTCCAAAAGTCAAACTGAAATTTTCAAGTTGAGTTGCTATGAAATGAAATCAGTGTATAATATGACACAAACAACTCATTGAGTTATAACAAACATAATGCAAAGCAACTATGGATCAACACAAATTAAACAAAACAATATTTCCATGATCCAAATTAACCAAACAGTTGACTTTTGATAAGTCAAACTGACTCATTTGTTAATATCATACAATCATACACTTAGACCAATCACAAGTATTAAGCATACATTTCATCTTTCCATAATAATCACAACAGTCCATTGAACACTTGATCAACATTTCATCATCACACATCACTAACATACAAGATACTAACATCAATCTTTTTCAATGTAGATATGGCAAACCTAGTGTTTGTCAGAGATCATAATGTCTGTACTTTTCTCAACCCTAATTCACCCAATGCTAAGAACTACAAAGATATCATACAAGCAATCAGACAGACTAGACATTTACATGTTATGACAGCAAGACCTAAGATTTATGAGGATCATGTAGTTCAATTCTGGACTCATGCTCATCTGGAGCAAATGAATGATGAGCAAGTAGTAGTATCTACTGTGCATGATCACCATATTCAATCTCAGAAGAGGTCATAAGGAGAGTATTACAGATTGGTGACAAAGATACCCAAGGCCCAATAGAATTAATGAGAATTATGTACTTCATGTATTCAGACAAATTGGGTATATAGGGACATTAAAAGAAAACAGATCAAGAAGTCATATATGTGTGCTCAATTCAGGTTCCTAATGCACGCTTACCAAAAGACAATGACTAATAGAAAGATGGGATGGGATGCTACATCTTTAAGAAGTTCTTTGCTATTGCATGCATCATAGCAAGAAGACCATTCAATTTTGCAGCCCAAATACTCAATGGAATGATCTACAATCTAACTGAAGTAAGGAAAAAATTCCAAATGTATCTAAGGTTCCTTCAGATGATCATTGATGATCTGTTACCAAACATTCCAAGATTGGGTGCCATTTTCCAACCAGTTCATTTAATGAACATGTATTCACAAGAATCAAGTCAAGCTTGTATCATGGAGATGAAGTTCCTGTCCCTGCTCACATGATTCATTATGATCTTCCTGTACCAGGCATATTATAAGGATTCCAGGACAAGGAGAACCTGATATG
Organism: Flaveria sonorensis; assembly: GCA_025506505.1. Taxonomy (NCBI): domain Eukaryota; kingdom Viridiplantae; phylum Streptophyta; class Magnoliopsida; order Asterales; family Asteraceae; genus Flaveria; species Flaveria sonorensis. The sequence continues at coordinate 47,002,941 of CM046426.1, read as the reverse complement.
ATGTTTCAGAATGTGATTCATCAACAACCAATCATCCAACCCTCCCTAATCATACAAGAAGAGCAAGTTGCTCCTGAGCCTGAACTAATCATACATCATCAAGATCCAATTGCACCAGAACCACAACCATTCATTCAACAAGAACAAGAGCATGTAGAAGAACAAGAAACAATTTCAGTTTGAGCATCACATGCTATCGCCACCATAAAGCCCAAACTTATCTGATCAGTAAAACATTATCTTCTCTGTTAAGAGACATAGATGCTTCATTAGAAGAACAAGCAACAGAACAGAAGAAGTTGGCACATCATCACGACATGAGCAAGATCAAGCATAACAAAGTGCTCATGTTGAGCAAGTTGAAGGTGATGAACAAGCAAGTGAAATACCAGAGGAAGAAAAAATTAAGTACTCAAAAGTATTTTATTCATTGAGTACAACAAATAATAGAGAAGTCAAATAAAAGAGCAAGAAAGCTGAAAGATAAGCTAAAATAAATGGATGAAGAGATTGAGAAACTATCAGCCGATCAAAAAGCATAAAAGTTGATGTTCAATTCCTAGAACAACAACTAGATCAATCAAGGGAAGAGGTGAAAGCAAAGTATCAAGATCTTAACAGTACAAGATTAGATGTTGCATATCTAACTGAGCAGATAGATGCAAAGGATAGTGAGATAAATGAATTGAAAAAAACTCATTGCTGCTCAAAATGAAGAGATTCAAAGGCTAAATAGAGAGTTGGAATACAAAGACACTCAACTGAATGAAAAAGATCAGTCAGAAGGTCTAGAGCAAGACCTGAGTGATAAAGTTGGTTAACAAACCATGTCTCATGTTGAAGAAACAAATATAATAGAATCTGGACTAGCACTTATTATTCTAAGGAGTCATACTCAATGGACAATGTTTGGTGAAGCAAATCCATTGAGAACATACACTATTCACCCATCCTCAGCAGCATTTTCATTCTCCAGACACCCAATCAGCTCAAACAGACATAATTCTTGTGAATCCACTCTTGAGAAACAAAAGGAGTTAATCAGACAGTTTGCACAATCATAAAGGTGCAAACTGAATCATCCAAAGATCAGGCATCATCCTCACAACCTCCTCTGAAAACTTATAAGAGAAAGAGGAAAAAGACTTTACTACCCTCTTTAAGAAAAGGAAAACAAAAGGTTTAAGAGATGATGAACCTAAATCATCACCTCTCAAGCTTCTCAAGGTAAAAGCTGAACTATTGATGAAGATGAGGTCAAACGAAAAAATATGAGGCCGCTATCTTGAAGAAGGTGAGATAGATCAAACAAAAGACCAACAACAAGATCATATTATTAATTCTAGTGATTCTGATATAGAAGATGAAGAAAGAGATGATAATAAGGATATGCAAAACATACAAGAACTCTTCACTGATGATCCTGAGACTTTAATGGGAATTGAGTTAACAGCAAGAGGATTTCCATATGATACTTTCATGTAGCTTAACCTATCTGAGGTTAAAGACTTGCTCAAAGACTTTCAAGAAGTCATGAAGAATGAAAAAGAGCAAACATACAGAAGGTACAAGGAAATCAAAGATAAACAAGAACTTTACAAGAATTAACAAAAGGATCCTCAGACAGAGAATGTGACCTACTCGCAGGTTAAAAGCTGGTTGAGCCACACAAAGGTGCCCTATAGGTCATATGCAGGTAAATCTCTATCTTAAATGAAAGAAATGGCTAGAGAGATCAACAAGAACATGCTTGCAAATGCACTAAAGCCACATATCTTTAGACCTCATCTTGCATCTTCTCTATCCACATATCATTAAGCTCCACCTGAGCTTCATCTATTTGAGGAACCAAGATAGTTTATGCCTCACAGGCTATGGCCTGAAGGAAATGAAGTGAGAGAAATGATTAATGAAAACACAAATTTTGTCAAGCTCTATGACAGAATAACACTCACAGCTTTTGCAGATGAAAGGAAAATTATAGCTTGGAAATATAATGAAATATAGGATGTTGTGCTCATCAAAAGAGTATCTGGACTTATCCAATACATATCATACATATCCCAACTGGGATCACTAACATATGAAGACAAACTTGACCTATGCAGTTGAGAATGGTCAATCATACAAATAATCCTAGAGGAGCAAATTCTTTCATATAATGAGATCATACATGAACAAGCAGCACCATGTGATGAAACAAAAGGCTGACAGAGAAGACAAACTTCATTTGTACAAATTGAGGAAAAAAACAACAATTGGCAAGCAAATAAAAAAGGCATGTTAAAGAAACATCCACTCACATTGATACAAAAATATTAGAAAGAGTTGGTTATCCAATGAGATCATCTGATTTGAAGCTTTTCATGAAGAAGATAGATGGTAATTAGTACAAACATCCTATCACAAGATGGTATTATGATGAAACCATTTTGAGGTTGTACTTAAAAGAAAACTTGAAGGAAAGGATGCACCAGACATAAGGTTGTTTGATCCAGTGGAAATCAAACTCCTTCATCCATCATATGTTTCATTTTTGAAGACCAAAACATTCCCTGTAATAGAGGATGTTTTATGCAAGGGAGATTGTTGTTACTCATATGTTGAGAAGCTTGGGCACTGTTTATATGAATGTTGCACTAAAATAGAGATTGGAATCTAATCAGCAACCATTAACACACATTGAAGGTATAATAGACTTTAGGATATCAGATAACAACAACCTTGAAGTTCTTAAGGGCAATCATGTTGTAACTACAGTGGTTAGCAACATTGTTGTGCAAAGCTTAGACTAATCAACCCTAGAACAGATGGTTCATCTATCAATCCAGAGCAAATACGATGATCAAAAAAGTTTTGTATAATATTTTGTTGAGCACATAGTGAATTATAGAAATGCTTTGAGAATCACTCCACTATCTGATCAAGTGAAGGAAGCGGAAAAAGATCAAACCATTAAGAAAGATTTAGAAGAATCTTTGAAAGCCACAGCAGAAGTGCAAAAGAGTGTAGAAGAAGCTGGTCCCTCTCATTCTTAAAGGTTTCTAACAATCAAACAGGCAAAACAAACAATCATGTACATCTAACCAAACATAACAATCATATTAAACACATCAGAACATCAATCATACATTGATATCTTGCATATAAACATACATAATAACAATCATGCAAGTAATACTTCATACAAGCGAACACATACAAATCAGAACATATATTATAATCTGATTACACATGTGTAAACATAATAACATTCAAACAATCAATCATTCATGTATATCATAAATTATCATCAAACATATCAACAATCATGCAAATAACAAGTTATTCTAGCAAACATACATAAATCAACATACAAGGCAATCTGATTACCATATGTAATCAGTTAATCAAAAAAACAAGTAACCATTCAATCAACATGAAATCAAGCAATCATTCATATACCCAAGCAATCAAAAATGTAATCAAAACAAACATCAATCACAATCATGCATAACAATAAAACATACAATCAAATAGTATAAGTCAAACCAACATAATTTTACAATTATTCATATCAAACACAAACATACACATAGTTACTAGCAAACAAAACATTAACAAGCAACATTAAGAGATGGCAAATCATCCTTAGGGGGAGTATTGTTGGACTCAAAAGTGCATCAAAAGGATAATGCTTGCCATAATCAACATAAGTGTTCTAACATTCAAACAATCATTAACTAACAATTAGTATCATTAACATTCATAACATACACTAATTTAGTTTAAATTTCTTTTTCAGTTTTGAAGATAAAAGGAATTTTTGCTAAGTTTCCACAACGGATGAAGAAAGTAACAGCGGATGACTATCTGTGAGCAGCGAGATGAAAAATGACCTTAAGTGTAGACATCGGATGAACAAGCACAACAGCGGATGGACCAATGTCCGCAGCTGATGAACAGTCCACAGCGGATGTTATCCATAACGGATGAACACTTCACAGTCGACAACTAACAAGACAAACATTCAAACAAGTGTTCGACATCCCAGGCATAGTGGGTAGCTCATTTAACATCCACAGCGGACAGCATGTCATCCACAGCGAACGATCAACATCATAGCGGACAGCTTATAGACTTAGGGACTATTTATGTAATTTTGTTTTACATAAGGGTATTTTAGTAACTATACATAGCTTTTTGTATAGGCTATAAATGGCAGTATACCCTAATCTTTTGTAAGCTTTTTGAACAATCAATATAAACAAGCAATTTGATATTCTTCTGAGCATTCAATCACTAGCAATCACACAATCATACACATACACGCACACACTGATATCATATCTTTAATCATAGGTTCCGCACCATGATTATTGATTGTTGAATACACTATAATAATCTGTTGTTATATTTGTTAAGAGATTTGAAACGATCCTTAGAGGAATCCTTCTATTATGTTCTTGTTCATAAGTTCATAATCAGCTTAACCAGGACTTAACGGACACTTAACGAGATTAACGAGCAAGTAATGAACATGAAAAAGCTATGAAATTTTGATAATATAAAACTCCAGTAGACACATTATTTAATTAAAGCTAGAAATTAAGTTTCATAATTTTTAGAATTTAATTTTTCAGCAAACAAAAATACAAAAGATATTCACTTGAAAATAGAGAAATTGATAAAAACAAGCTTTAAGTAAAAAAAATCCAGAACATATAAGTGATAATAAGTATATTAAATTCATATATGACAAAAAGTTAACCAAAGATAACCGAAACCCGAAAACCCGTTAAAACCCGAACAGTTAATGTTTAAAACTCCAAAACTGACAAAACAATGCGAGACCCAAATATACCAGTGGCTAATGGTTTAGTAATGGCTAAAATAAGTTCAAAACTAAATATTTATAATTATAGAGTATTCTAGAGGATTTTACAAATATATCATTTATATAAAATAACTACCGGCATAATAATTAGAAAAATCATAAATGCACATATAATCCCTAATCTTATGAAATGATGATATTATAGTAGGATTTGACTTCCAACTTAAAGTAAAAAATAAATTTAATGAAACATGGATTAAAACTTACATCACAAACATACCCGAATTACGATACGTACACGTTTAAGAACACAATAAATAACTCACCAATCCTATAGCCATAACTTTAATACTCCAGAAGTTAATTAATACCCAAAATAAGTTATAATTAAACTATAATCATCAATTGGACCACTCAACAACCTAAGAATAAGAAACCTCTATATATATCTTCACAAAATGCTCAAACCGAAAACATGCACTTGAAACCGTTAAGAAAGACCAAATGACACAAAAACTAACTCATTACAGTAGCTTAACCCACTTAAAACCATAAAATCAATCATAAATAATTATAGTGCAAAAACCCAAACTCTAGGGTTAAAAATGTCAATCTAGCAAAGTTGAGGAACTAAACTTGCCAACTATCGAAAATTTACTGTTTTGGGACCATATCACACTTATAAGAACAATAATAACCTGAACTTATAAGATATCAACCTAACCTTAAGCAAAACTAAAGATATTAACTCAAAACTCAAAGGCCTAAAATAAGATTACACTTGTGTAACATAAAACATCAAGCCAAGTAAGACAAATACAAAACACGAGGGTTGGGCATAATTGATCACATAAAAGTACTAATTCACTTGAAATAAACATAGGAACCCTTCTGGTCGGTAGCATCCAAACCTTTCAAGTAACCACGTGATCAACTTACAGGTGAGTCTCATGAACCCTTTTTATTAAAACGTTTGGGGTGAAATACATACTCGTTGGTTATTATTTTGAGGTGAAATACTACCTGCTCTTGTACTTGAATGGAGCACAATCATTAACTCTATTAGGAGCCGTGTGATTTGTGGATAGTATTATTTGGGGAATCCCCCGCACACGATGGGTCCTTTATGCAGGGAAACCCCGCATTGAGATTCAATAATCGTTGTGTAACTAGCTGGTCAATCATTGCACATAAAGCATAAAACAAACATTAACTTTACTAAAATATTGCAGCGGAATTCTTTTAAACAAACCGTTTCATATCTATATAATTGGTTTTGCAAAATAATACATCGTTGACAGATTACAAAATATTATAATTTAAACAACGGATGCCATCCCAAAATGCAAAGTAGCTACCCCGTGCCATCCTCAGCAACATTACCTGCTAACTGGAAACACATAAAAGTCAGCATTGCTGAGTGAGTTCTAGTTTTTATAAAAATAAAATACTTTTCTTTCGTTTAAAACCATTCTTTACTTCTATATGCGATCATACAACAAATGTACACATAGATAATATCATTATTATCTTCCATTACCATTCATTACTTCATACCGTACATTTCCTTCATTAACCTTCCTTCGTTCATTCCTTCAGGATCAATGTCATCAGCTATACCCCAAACGTAGGCATAAAGCGGGTACTGGGCCGAAGTCTATAAATAGACCCCCATTCATTGCGCACAAAGCCTGGAACCAGCACCGAGGTAAGCGACAAAGATCCCACCTGTATCCTATACCCCAAACGTAGGCACAAAGCGGGTACTGAGCTGAAGTTGATAAAGAGACTTCCATAACGCACATAGCCTGGCACCAGCACCAGGGCAAGCAACCAAGGTCCATGCATAAGTTTACCCCAAACGTAGGCACAAAGCGGGTAATGGGCCGAAGTCTATAAATAGACTCCCATTCATTGCGTACAAAGCCTGGTACCAACACCGGGGCAAAACTCATCCATTCATTCATTCTTTCTTTCTTTAATGCATGCATTCTTTCATACCTTACGTTCCTCTTTTCATTATCTTCCCGCTTTACATTACATAATACTTTCCATTTACTTTCATGATCATACCACGTAAAGCCACGAAAATAATACGCGTAACAAGGAACATAATATAAACATATCCATACCATACATAACATCATCATCACATCACATATGACATCATAAAGTCAACTTAAATTACCCCCGGGAACATCCCAAGTCAAATCCTACACTTTACATTTTCCCCAAAATTTCAGAAAATATTTTAAGGCATAGGCGCATGAGCACTATACAGGCGCAGGACCTCTCAAGCGCATGGGAACACTTAGGCGCATGGGGAACTTTCAGGCGCATGGGCACTATTGGGGCGCATGACCCAACACTTAGTCATTCTAGGCATTTCTAGGCGCATGGATACTATTCGGGTGCATGGGTTTTGGGCGCATGGGGACACTTAGGCAAATTCAACCGTTGGGGGCATGGGCCAAATCCAGGCGCATGGGCAACCAACACATACTAATAACATCATAATCAGTCCCAATTCATCAATTCATCATGTTCTAACTTAGTTCTAGCATTCTAAGCATCATAATATGAACATAACTCAATCATAACATCATAAATCACCCAAATCATAACCCACCCACATTCACACATACACATACATACGGGTACAAAACCCATTTTTGTAAAAACATACATACATGCATTTCCAGCCCCAAAATCAGTTAAAACATGTAAAAAGGGGGTTCTAGAACTACCACCTAGAAACCCAACAAAGACACACACCCGAACACAACATACACACATAAGCATACAACCAAGGCATAGGCTGGCCAAGAACATTTAAAAACACCAATTCTTACCTTGAATTCGAATTCCTCTTCTTCTTTCTTCAAAAACCCGAGAGCTCTTCTCTGCTTTCTCTCTCTACAATCTGAATGAAAAGAAAATATGCAGAGTGGTGTGGGCAACCATCACCTTTTTGCACCCACTTTTATTCTTTTTGTCCTTTTGACACATTTAGCCCCTCAACTTGGGTTAAATTGTGTTTTCTTCCTTTTTCTACACTTTTATTCTTCATTTTGCACCACTTTAAAATATCCGGGAGTTACAAGTCCACCCCTCTTATATAGGTTTCATCCCCGAAACCTGTTATTCCTCAAACAGATGTGGGTAATACTGCCTCATATCTTCTTCAGTCTCCCACGTAGACTCTTATCCCTTCCTGTGCTTCCACTGTACACGTACAAGGGGAACCACTTTATTCCTTAACTTCTTCTTCTTACGATCAATGATTGCCACTGGTTGCTCCATATAATTGACCCTTTCATCAACTTCAATATCTTCCAGTGGTACACCATATCTTCGTCATCTAAACACTTCCGCAGATGAGATATATTGAATGTAGGTGAATTCCACTTAACTCATCGGTAACTTCAATTTATAGGCCACCTCTCCTACTCAAGCAATGATTTGGAAAGGCCCTATGTACCTTGGGCTCAACTTGCCCCGCTTTCTAAACCGAATGATACCCTTCCAAGGTGAGACCTTCAGCATAACTCTGTCACCCACCTTGAACTCAATCAGTCTACGTCTCTTGTCGGCATACGACTTCTGCCTATCTTTAGTTGCCTTCATAAAGGCTTTGATCTTTTCGAGATTTTCGGTCGTACCCTGAATCACCTCAATACTTCCCAACTCTTTCTGACCAATATCACCGCAACAAACGGGTGTTCTACATCTTCTACCGTATAGCATCTCATAAGGAGGCATACCAATGCTGGCATGATAACTATTATTGTATGAGAACTCAGCTAACGGTAAGTGGTCATCCCAACTCCCTCCAAAGTCAATGACGCATGCCCAAAGCATATCTTCTAGCGTCTGAATGGTTCTCTCTGACTGACCATCCGTCTGTGGATGATAAGCCGTGCTAATGTGTAACCTCGTCCCCATCGCATCATGGAACTTCTTCCAAAATTTAGATGTAAACCGAGTGTCACGATCAGAAACAATAGACACTGGCACACCAAGACGAGTTACAATCTCTTTGATGAATAGATCCGCTAATCTTTCAGAGGAGTACATCTCGCGGATCAGTAGAAAGTGGGCACTCTTTGTTAAACGATCAACTATCACCCATATGGCATCACACCCTTTCGTAGTACATGGTAACTTCGTGATAAAGTCCATGGTGATATGCTCCCACTTCCACTCAGGTATATCCAACGGTTGGATCTTCCCGTACGGCTTCTGATGCTCGGCCTTCACTTGCAAGCAAGTAAGGCACTTACTCACATACTCCGCTACATCGTGCTTCATACCCGGCCACCAATAATCTTTCTTCATATCTTGATACATCTTCGTAGCACCGGGATGAATGGAGTATCGAGTCTTATGAGCTTCATCCATAATCCTCCCACGTAAATCCCTATAACGAGGGATCCACATCCGTCCGAATCGGGTTCTAACACCAAGAGTGTTTTCACCAAACTCCGCAACCATACCTCTCATCCTTTAGGAGTTAAGACGATCTTCCTTCAATGCCTCATCTTGAAACTCCTTGACCTGCTTCATCACATCAAAGGTCATAATCAACTGATAAGCCTTCACCCGAATCGGCTCGGGTCTCTCTTTTTGGCTAAGGGCATCCGCCACTACGTTGGCCTTGCCCGGATGGTAATGGATCTCGCAATCATAATCCTTTATGAGCTCCAACCATCTCCTTTGCCTCATGTTCAAATCCTTCTGCTTGAGGAAGTACTTCAAGCTTTGGTGGTCAGTGAATATGGTGCACTTTGTCCCGTATAAGTAGTCCCTCCAAATCTTTAGTGCAAAGACCATAGCTGCAAGCTCCAAGTCATGAGTAGGGTAATTAACCTCATGAACTTTCAACTGTCAGGATGCATAGGCTATAACCTTTCCTCGCTGCATCAACACACAACCCAACCCCGAGTAAGAAGCATCTGAATAGACCACTAAGTCCTCGCTTCCTTGGGAAATGATAAAACTGGAGCTTGAGTCAACCTTGCCTTTAACTCCTCAAAAGCACTCTCTTGAGCTTGACCCCATACAAATTTCACATCCTTGAGGGTTAACATAGTCAATAGGGAAGCTATCTTAGAGAAGTCTTGAATGAATCTCCTATAATAACCCGCCATCCCCAAGAAATTACGAATCTCGGATGGCGTCTTTGGAGACTTCCATTGCATCACCACTTCCACCTTTGCCGGTCTACCATAATCCCCTCGGGATTCACTACATGACCCAAGAACCAAACTTCGCATAACCAGAACAAGCACTTGGAGAACTTGGCATACAACTTCTCCTTTCTCAACGTCTCCAACACCTCTCGAATGTGTCCGGCGTGCTCCGCCTCGCTCTTCGAATAAATCAGGATATCATCAATAAACACAATCACTGATTTGTCCAACATCGGCCGACATACTCGATTCATCAAGTCCATAAAAGTAGCTGGCGCGTTGGTCAAACCAAAAGACATAACGAGAAACTCGTAGTGCCCATAACGCGTGCGAAAAGCTGTTTTAGGAATATCTTGCTCCTTCACCTTCAACTGATGGTAACCAGATCGAAGGTTTATCCTTGAGAACCAACTGGCACCTTGGAGCTGATCAAACAAATCATCAATCCTCGATAACGGGTATCGATTCTTCACTGTCAACTTATTCAACTCACGGTAGTCAATATACATCCTCATACTACCGTCTTTCTTCTTCACGAATAAGACCGGAGCACCCCAAGGAGAGTTACTCGGTCTAATGAACCCCTTATCAAGCTACTCTTGTAGTTGCTCCATCAATTCTTTCATCTCGGTCGGAGCCAACCGATACGGTGCCTTAGCAATAGGTTGGGCACCCTGTATCAAGTCAATCTGGAACTCGATCTCGCGGTCTGGTGGCACACCTGGTAGATCTTTGGGAAACACATCTGGGAACTCACACATAACCGGTACATCCGACAGTTGTGGTGTTGGCGTATCTACATCCTTCACGTAGGCCAGTAGGCACTACATCCCCGCCTCATGCACTTTCCCGCCACCGCCATCGAAATCACCTTTGGAATCGCCGTAACTCAATCGCCGTGAATCGTCACCGAACTCCCGTCAGGCGCTGTCAGATTAATCATCTTCTTGCAACACACAATGCTTGCCTCGTAGTCCTCCAACAAATCCATTCCTAGGACTACATCAAACCCGCCTAAGGTCATCACAAACAGTCTAGCAGGAAACTTATGACCTTCTAGTTCTATATCACAACCTTCTATCAGATCAACAATCCTGGTAGACTTACCTATGGCAGTTTCTACATCAAAGGGCTCATCAATACTTCTACTACTAACAGGCAACTTAGCACAGAAAGCAGCAGAAATAAAACTCCTACTAGCACCTGAATCAAATAACACAGAAGCAAGAGTTTGGTTTACTAGAAATGTACCTAACATAACGTCGGGTCCGTCCTAGCCTCCTCCCTGGTCATCATGAAAGCCCAGGCGCTAGCTTTCTGCCCTTCAGTCCCGATTGTCTTCTTCGCCCCGGAACTCTCAGCCCTCGACTTCTTGCATTCCCTCATCATGTGGCCCTCCTCGCCACAGTTATAACACCTCCTTACCCTGTAGTCCTTCGCCACATGTCCTGTCCTTCCACACCAGAAGTAGACATTGGATCACAACCTACACTCTCCGGTGTGCTCTTTCCTACATTTGCCACACCTCTTCGACCTCGCACCGGCTGTGACCACACGTCGGTCATCCACCCTCGCAACTTTGTTTTTTGGAGCGGCCCCGCCACGTCCAAACCTCATCCCACTCCAGTTCCAGTCACCACCACCCTTCTTACTCAGCTCAACCACCACCACCTCCCTTTCAACATACAGCCTACCCGCCAAATCAACCACCGAACTGAACGTGCTCGGCCGGGCGGCGATCATATGCCTGTGGATATCCGCCGGCAAGCCCTTAATATACCTCTTGATCTTTCGTGACAGAGGTGTCACCTGATCCGGCACCAACCATTCCATCTCATTGAATTGGTGGTGTATTGCTGATGCATCATGGTTCCCGCCTCCAGCTGCAGGAACTCCCTCTCCACCTTGTCCAACTCTCAGTGAGGACAGAACTCCTTAATGACCAGCTTCTTCCGCTCAGCCCACCTCATCCAGCCAATCGTCCTACTACCCTCGGCCTGGACAATATTGTCCCACCAACACAGGGCCGAGTCCACAAATGAGTAGGTGGCAAACTTCACCTTCTGATCTTCCAGGCACTCGTTGATATCTAGAACAGCTTCCATCTCTCTCACCCACTGGTTAGCAGCAGCAGTAGTACCATTGCCATAAAAAATCGGGGGCTTGCATCTTTGAAATGCCCCGTAGTTACAACCTCGTGCTGCCTCAGGCTCAGGCTCAGGCTCTTCTTCTTCTTCCTCATCAGTGGAAACAACCGTCTTAGTCTCCAGTTGCTCTCTCCCTCCCGAGGACCTGTTCCTCTCCTTCCTTTCTCCTTCTCGTACAGCTTTGATCACTTCAGTCACCACAGATGGTAAGATCGTCTGCATGACTAGGTGAACCTCTTCCACCACCACCTCCTTCACTGAGGCCCTTAAGTTAGCACTTTAATCACCACCCTCCGGATGAGGGGTCTCGGGCTCTTCATGAGCCACCTCTTCAGCTCTAGGCCTTCCTCTTATGACCCGTGGTCCAGCACCACGTCCACCACGACCTCCACCTCGAGAACCCTTTGACGATCTACCACTGGCCATCCTCTAACACGCTATAAGATTCAAACACTAACACGGTCATTCAAGGTAATAGCTCAGTTTATGTCAAGTATAGTAAGTCCCTAATTACAGTGGCCAGTTGTGATTAGCCACTTACTTTACTCTTCATACCCCAAGCATTTCCTATCCTGACTACATCAGCATCTAAATCTACTAAGAAGCACATAAACCACATAACATGCGCACATAATACCGTTAACATCAAGAAAATACCTGATGGCACGTAGCTACTCAGACTGGCATCCCTTCCCTTTGTCCCATTCTCAGTTTAAGTTTAGGTTTCTTTTGAAAATATTTACCCAATTCACTTAAACTTTGGCTCTGATACCAACTTGTAAGACCTCGTTCCCGGAACGCTTACAGCTGGTCAATCATTGCACACAAAGCATAAAACATACATTAACTTTACTAAAATATTACAGCGGAATTCTTTTAAACAAACCATTTCATATATATATAATTGCTTTTGCAAAATAATACATTGTTAACAGATTACAAAATATTATAATTTAAACAACGGATGCCATCCCAAAATGCCCAGTAGCTGCCCCGTGCCATCCTCATCCTCAGCAACATTATCTGCCAACTGAAAACACATAAAGTCAGTGTTGCTGAGTGAGTTCTAGTTTTTATAAAAATAAAATACTTTTCTTTCGTTTAAAACCATTCTTTACTTCCATACGCGATCATACAACATACGTACACATAGATAATATCATTATTATCTTCCAATACCATTCATTACTTCATACCGTACATTTCCTTCATTAACCTTCCTTTGTTCATTCCTTCCGGATCAATGTCATCAGCTATACCCCAAACGTAGGCACAAAGCGGGTACTGGGCCGAAGTCTATAAATAGACCCCCATTCATTGCGCACACAGCCTGGCACCAGCATCGGGGTAAGCGACAAAGATCCCACCTGTATGCTATACCCCAAACGTAGGCACGAAGCGGGTACTGAGCCGAAGTTGATAAAGAGACTTCCATAACGCACATAGCCTGGCACCAGCACCGGGCAAGCAACCAAGGTCCATGCATAAGTTTACCCCAAACGTAGGCACAAAGAGGGTACTGGGCCGAAGTCTATAATAGACTCCCATTCATTGCGCACAAAGCCTAGCACCAGCACCGGGGCAAAACTCATCCATTCATTCATTCATTCTTTCTTTAATGCATGCATTCTTTCATACCTTACGTTCATCTTTTCATTATCTTCCCATTTTAAGTTACATAATACTTTCCATTTACTTTCATAATCATACCACGTAAAGCCACGGAAATAATATACGTAACAAGGAACATAACATAAACATAATCATACCATACATAACATCATCATCACATCACATATGACATCATAAAGTCAACTTACATTACCCCCGGGAACATCCCAAGTCAAAGCCTACACTTTACATTTTCCCCAAAATTTCAGAAAATATTCTAAGGCATAGGCGCATGAGCACTATGCAGGCGCAGGACCTCTCAAGCGCATGGAACACTTAGGTGCATGGGGAACTTTTAGGCGCATGGGCACTATTAGGGCGCATGGGCACAATTACGGCGCGTGACCCAACACTTAGTCATTCTAGGCATTTCTAGGCGCATGGATACTATTCGGGCGCATGGGTTTTGGGCGCATAGGGACACTCAGGCAAATTCAACCGTTGGCCGCATGGGCCAAATCCAGGCGCATGGGCAACCAACACATACTAATAACATCATAATCAGTCCCAATTCACCAATTCATCATGTTCTAACTTAGTTCTAGCATTCTAAGCATCATAACATGAACATAACTCAATCATAACATCATAAATCACCCAAATCATAACCCAACCACATTCACACATACATATACATACGGTACAAAACCCATTTTCGTAAAACATACATACATGCATTTCCAGCCCCAAAATCAGTTAAACATGTAAAAAGGGGGTTCTAGAACTCACCTTAGCATCCTTCGAGTATGACTTCCTTCAAACCCGTTTGCACTATGAGTTCAACCACCTAGAAACCCACCAAAGACACACACCCGAACACAACATACACACATAAGCATACAACCGAGACATAGGCCGGCCAAGAACATTTAAAAACACCAATTCTTACCTTGAATTCGAATTCCTCTTCTTCTTTCTTCAAAAACCAGAGAGCTCTTCTCTGCTTTCTTTCTCTACAATGCGAATGAAAAGAAAATATGCAGAGAGATGTGGGCGGCCATCACCTTTTTGCACCCACTTTTATTCTTTTTGTCTATTTGACACATTTAGCCTCTCAACTTGGGTTAAATTGTGTTTTCTTCCTTTTTCTACACTTTTATTCTTCATTTTGCACCACTTTAAAATATCCGGGTGTTACATAACTAGTGTCATTTAACCATGCTTAGCAGAGAAAAATTAAACCCAACAATCTAGTAGTAATGGGTTAGGGAATATTTTAGCACTCGGACAGGTAAGTCCGGGTCAGGCTTGATTGTGTTACATTCTATAGTGCACCTTGAATATTATATTAATGTTATAGTCGCTAACAAATTTATTGAATATTATATTTGTCATGAAAGGTAATGTGTCTTAAACTCATGAGCTCACGTATTTTGGGTGTGTATTTCAGGGGAAGAATAAATGACAGGTGTCAAAAGGATAGGTATCGCCTTAGATGAACCTTTAAAGACTTAGCCACCGCCCTATTCATCTTAGCACAATTAAATTAACATGCTTTATTTGGATAGTTAGACAATATAATTTATAGATATTTTAAATGATGTAATGATTAAGTTTGAATTTATTTAATTCCGTTGCATTGTGATGATATCAGTCAGTCACAACCAGACCCGGTCAACGGGGTGTAAAAGATTAGTATCAAAGCCAATGGTTTTTAGCGAATTAGGTTTTTACCATAAGAAACCTAGGCTTTAACCACACCTTAGGGACCTAAGAAAGAAATAGAACCCCCCCCCCCCCTATTAGGCTACGACCCAAGGAATGATTTCATCATTTAATTGCATTCTTTATATTTAGTATATTTTAATTTCTTTTAATTTCTGATTTTGGTTATATAAATATAATTATCACATTGCAATTTACCTCATTTATTCATTAGATGGCAGGAAACAAAAATAAGGGAAGACCATTTACATCAGTGACTCACCTGATGTACCACCACCCCACTATTACCAGACCACCATCCCATTACCCCCGTTTGCACTAGACATGGATGCAGGACCTTCGAGATGCCCCCATTCCTATGAGATTAGGGAGTATGCCCCTCTTAGGCCAGAGTACGGGGACCCTAACTGGTACACTATGGCCCCTTACGAGCACATGATGTCCGTCCTAGCAAGGATTGGGAAATGGAGGAGTCAGAGCCTTCGGAGGATTCATCGGGGTCACTGGCAATTGTCCAGGCCAGTTCCCTACGACCTGGTAGGAATAAGGATGAGGCACCTTGGGCGAGGCAAACCACACGAATGTCCATCCGACTCTTCCTCACATTCCAGCAGGAATGGGGTATCCTGGTTACAGGACTGACCGGGGAACCATCACAGCCTGCCGTGCCATCATTGCCACCACCACCGCAGCCGGCCCCTTCATACCCGGTCAGGTCTTATGGTCGTGACGCTATAGCACGTCATAATTTCCATATTTGCCCATCGGTGTACTACATCAACCGCTACGCTGAGTCGGCACGCTATTCTAGCGCTTCACATCAGGTTTTTGCTGACCCACCCTTGTATCACTCGGGGCCACTGGCAGAAGACTCCTTCATGGTGGAGGTATGGCATCGACACCAGCATTATGACGTGATGAAGCAAGAAAGGGACGAGGTGGTTTCCTTGGTGAAAAGGATGAGGAGGAAGCTCTTCCGCACTGCCTAGAAGTGCGTGATTGACCCATGGTCCCGCTACCACCGCCGTTGTCATTGATGATTTTGTATTTTTACTTTATTTGTATTACTTAATTTGAAAAACTATTTTGTATTTTTACTTTATTTGTATTACTTAATTTGAAAAACTATGTAGGATATGAGTGGATGTTCACCCATGTCACACTTGATTGTATTTGGACTTAAGTTGTTTTGTATCCATAGCGGTTTTGCTACGACTTGGACTATCTATGCTTGATTTGTTTAATTTTGTCCACTATCTATATGTTTTGTGTGATGATGCTTGGGGTACTTAATGATTTTGACTATCGTGCAAACTTAAAGATATAAAATGTATGTTATAGCCATGCCAAAGGGAAGAGGTCGAGGACGCACTCCAAACATAAGAACCAGTGCCACTACGCGGTCTAGGGCACACACCAACCAACCCGGTGAAACTCTAGATGGAAACACTAACAACACCAACAACCTCAATAGCACCCACAACACCGACAACCCTACTAACACCAACAATGAAACCAACCAGGAGGCTAGACTTCAACAGTTGATTGCCAAGGCCATCGCTAATGCTTTACCTGCCATTGTCGCCCACGTCAACACTGAATGCAACCAAGAAACACTTACGGGAGGCGACAATGATGATGATGATAAATACTAATACAAATGAAGAGACCGAGAAATGGCGTGTGTGCGAACTAGGTGTGCATACAAAGCTTTCATGGCGTGCAAACCCACCGACTACTTTGGAACCAAGGGTGCTACAAGAACCATACGCTGGCTAGAAGAGATGGAAGCTGTACTTGAAATTAGTGATTGTGCTGAGGGAAATAAAGTGAGATTTGCTACTCACTCACTTAAAAATGGAGCCTTGAACTGGTGGAATACATTAATGCAGAACCGAGGAAGGAACGCTATAAACAAAATAAGGTGGGAGGAATTTAAGAAGTTGATGATTGAGCGCTATTGCCTGTAAATAAGATAGAGAAGATGGAGGCTAAGTTTCTAAGTTTAGAGATAAAGGGAACTACACATTTGGAGTACACCAATAGGTTTAATGAGTTATCATTGCTAGTGCCACACTTGGTTACACCGGAGTCCGAGAAGATAGTAGGTATGTGTAGGGTTTTGATCCCGAAGATCAGGGATGGTGAAGGCTGCTAAACCAAGGACTTTCCAAGAAACTGTGTAAATTTTGGCAACATTAAATGATGAGTTGTCAGGTGTGAAGGTGCTAGAGGGTCACGGCATGTGGGAACCAAAAGGAAGTGGGAAAATATTAGGGTTATGAGTGGAAGCCCGAGTGGGAGAACAAGTGGAAGTAAGCCAAATGGAGAGAAGAAACTGTATTTGGGAAAACAACCATTTTGTGGAAAATGTGGATTACATCATGTGGGATATTGTCAAGTAAAACAAGTAGCGAGACCCCATGGGAAGGAAGTTAAAGCAAATGTGTGCTTCAAATGCAATCGGCCAGGGCATTTCGCAAAAGAGTTTAAATCTACTACTACAGGGCCTGCGAGGTGTCATGAATATGGAAAAGTTGGATATCTCCTCCCTAATTGCTGCAAACTTAAGGTTAAAAAGCCTGTGGTTTGCCGCCCCAAAGGAAGAGCGTTCGTGATGAACGCAAAAGCTGCTAGAGAGGAACCTGAGGTCATGACTGGTACGTTTTTAGTCAAAAATCATTATGCATATATATTGTTTCATACTAGGGAAAATAATAGAGCAGAAATCATGTGTGACAAGAAATTATTAAAGATACCACTACCGGAAGGGGTAACCCTCATAGTATATGGGGAAAGACCAAGGCAAGGCATGAACATTATATCATGCATGAATGCTAATAAGTGTTTACGCAAGGGTTGTGGCATGTAGTTAGCTTACGTAATGTCTTCCGAGGAGGAGAAACAATTTGAAGATGTTCCTGTTATATCAGAGTTCGCAGACATGTTTCCTGACAAACTACTAGGATTACCCCCATAGAGGCAAGTGGAGTTTCGAATCGACTTGGTACTGGGATCAGCACCTGTAGCCAAGGCACCATATATATTGGCTCCTTCTGAAATGTAATAACTGATGATCCAACTACAAGAGCTCATGGATAAAGGGTTCATTAGACCGGTTTCTTGCCATGGGGAGCACAGTCTTGTTCATTAAAAAGAAAGATGAGACCTTAAGGATGTGCATAGACTACAGGGAGTTGAACAAAGTTACAATCAAAACTGTACCCACTTCCGAGGATTGACTACTTGTTTGACCACTTTAAGGGTCACGATATTTCTCCAAGATTGACCTAAGATCAGGGTATCACAAACTATGAATTAATGAG